>JABWTJ010000618.1:138212-572682 GCA_016801875.1 Solanum sitiens | reverse complement strand
GAAGAAGAATAATAATAATAATAATAATAATAATAATAATAATAAGAAGAAGAAGAAGAAGAAGAAGAAGAAGAAGAAGAAGAAGAAGAAGAAGAAGAAGAAGAAGAATAATAATAATAATAATAATAATAATCATAAATAAGTAATAATAATAATAATAAGAATAATAAGAAGAATAAGGCAGACGAATCATAATATAATATTAATAGAATCGAATTAATAAGGAAGAAGAAGAAGATTAATGAGAAGAAGAATAAGAAGAAGAAGAATAAGCATAAGCAGAAGAACAATATAATAACAATAATAATAATAATAATAATAATAATAACAATAATAACATTAACAATAATAATAATAATAATAATAACAATAACAATAATAATAATAATAATAATAATAATAACAATAATAATAACAATAATAATTATAATAATAATAATAATAATAACAATAACAATAATAATAATAATAATAATAATAATAATAATAATAATAATAATAATAATAATAATAAAAATAATAATAATAATTAATAATAATAATAATAATAATAATAATAATAATAATAATAATAATAATAATAATAATAATAATAATTGCAATTGTCCTCAATGCATAAGAAATATAAAGATAAGGTGGTAGGTGAAGCAAACCTGAGGTGCATAGCGCCGATGATCAACAAGCAGGCAGGTCCCATTTCTCGGAACCCGCACCCTCAGTAGTTAGGGACACCCTCAATGCTGCCCACAGCAATATCTGCACCCTCAGTGGTGCTCCTCTCAATAGCCTCCAATCTGGAACTAGATGCCCCAGCAGCCAACTCTCAAGCCCTCATATGACGGGTCTCCTCATCAACCAAAGAGTCTCTCCTTCCAGCCTCCAGATCCGTCCGCTCCTTTTTCCTAGAACGAGTATCCTCACTCTCACTGGTGCGGCTGGAACGATGCCTCTTGGCACGCTCACGTGGCTTAGGCGGTGGTGTTGTGGTGGTAGTGAACAGTGCAGCAAGCAGTGTTTCATCCGCGAGCTCCACAGGTGCGGTATCAGGCTCGGTCCCTCATCTCAAGTATACCATCAACATCTGCCCACAGACTCGCCACAACCTCCCGAAGAGTTGTCAAATCAATGGTGGGGGCTGGGCATGCTAGAACTCTCAGCTCAAATGTATCGAGGCACTGGTGGACCGCCTGAATCTTTCGATCCGTCTATTGAGCCACCCTCTTCTCAATCCGGTCCTCAGCCTCGATAATATATTTCTGCATCCAAAGATGGATATGATGCAGAAAGGTGGCCATCTGGGCCTCTAATTTCTGGACCCTAGCTATCGGGACCAGTGCTGCTGATGGAGGAGTAGACCGAGAGGAAATGGGTGTCCTACTAGTGTCAGGGGAAGAATCAACCAGGGTGGTATCCATGGGCTCTGAAGAGGCATGATCAGCCCCTTGGGCTAACTCTACCGTCTCCGCCAAGTTCTAACTCAGCGGCTGCAAATCAACTCGGGGCCCTCTCCGTGGTGCTGCCACATTAGCCTCATCCCTAATGAGACCTATATCTACAGTCCCGGTTGGTGTACGGAGGACATCACAATGCAAAATGGGCACTCCAGCATCCCTGCATAACTGAAAAATCATATAAACGAACGTGTAAGTAGTAGAGTACTTAAAAGCCCTCTCTTGTATAACGGAGATCAACAACTTGGTGAAGTCGATCTCGAACCCAGATACCAGTGCTTCTACCATGATCGCTCTATCCTAAGTAAGGATGTTATCTTCTATTGTGGGGGATAAGCGGTGACGGACTAATATCCAGAAGAACTTGGCCGCAAAAGTGAGGTTGGCCTTCTTAATAAGGCCTCTGGGTGTAACACCCAGTCTGCTCCCTCTCCTTCAACAGACAAATGTTGTGCAAGCCACCTCTTGGTGGAATCTCTCTGTTGTGCAACCCACCTGTAATCGAACTCTGGAGTAAGGGGATCCCATGTAGTATCTGTAGGCGTGCCGTACAGAAAGCGGCGGATGGTAGTGGGAGAAATTTCCACCCGGCAGCCTCTAACTAACACCTGTGTGAGTGGGTCGTGTTTGGCAGGTTTCGCCCTCCTGAACAAAGCACCTCTGAGAGTCTCCATGTATGATGTGTAGAACTCTCTCACAATCTCCTCACTATAGGACCCCACACTCCTCGCCATCCACTCGAGCGTGTGGCGGGTAAATAAGCCATGTACCTCAGGGACTGTGTTCAGGCTACCTGTAAAAACTCGACGCTCGACTGTCACCAACCGAGTCATCACCCCTTTATCATTCAACACCTTTGCATCCCTGTAGAGCTGGTACTGGACATCTACACACCACCATTTTGTCTCATCAGAAACTAGTGCAGGGACCTCATGTTGGGGTGCTGGAGTAGACTCTGAACTCTGAGCCTCATCAGACGAGGCATGACGGGCAGGCACATCTGGGAGAGTGGATCCAAGTGATACGGAACCGGAGGTAGTGGCCGCATTCGACCCTGTAGAGTGGGCCGACTGTGAATCAGAAGACTCTTCAGAGCCACACGCTCCATCGGACCCGAGGCAGACCCAGACAGTGTGCCGGTCAGTGTGCGCTCCTCATCAGACTGGGAGGCAGTGACTACGTCGGACGCCACCATCTTGGGGGTGCCCCGAGTGGCTCTAGTAGCTGGTGTCAGGGTCTGGTTGCTGGGGGCACGTATTCAGGATCCCGCTTATCGTCGGACGTGCTAATCAGGCGACGGGATGGTGCCACGGACTTGGACCTACCCCTAGAATAGACGATGTTTGTTTTGGGGGCCATAAGTACCTGAAAAGAAATTTGTTAGTCTCATTGTAATCAAACTACACAAGCAAAATAATCAAAATAGAATCTGGAAATACAAGACATATGTCATTGCAAAATTTGCAGTACTGGGAGACGGGCAATATCAAGGCTCGTCGATGAATCGACGGTCCATCGATAGTGTCCGTTGATGGACACTTGGGAAAATTTAGTAGACTTCATTCCACAGACCTCTCAGTTAGAAACGACGAACGTTCATAACGGTCCGTCGATCAGTCGACGAACCATAGTCCACTTCCATCGTCTGACACTTAGAATAATTCTTAATATCTCATAAATCAATGTTTCAGTTGGAAACGACAAACGTGCAGAACGGCCCGTCGATCAATCGATGGACCGTAGTCCACTTCCGTCGTTTCAAAGTTAAGTAGTTTTAGAGTTTAGCCATCGACGGACCCCATCGACGGTCCATAGACGGGTCTCGTGTTGTTGGTCAGAGACAGGTTTTAGGACATGCTTTTAAACACACATTTTGACAACTTTAAGCAAATCACAAGTTCACCCAACACATAACAACAAGTATAAGATAAATTCTTTATCCTTAGGATTTTGATTATGCAAATTTCGATCACGGAGTCCACGAGACTTATCAAACCCTAAGTCGAAAAAACAACAATCATATTGACACAGATTTCACCCCCAACTCATTCACTTTCTATCATTCTAAGGGACATAGTATCCATAATTTAACACTTTACATGCAATTTTTGTCCCTAAGTCAAGACCCACACACAAATTTGGCGTTTCCAACAGCAAATGAACGAGGATTCATTGAGCCAAGTGAATTGAAATACCTGAAATCAGTAGTGGAGTGATTGAGTGATTGATCTTCTCAACAATCAACCTACGTTTGTTCCTTTGAACACCGATCGTAGAAACAAGGGAGATGGAGTAGAATCTGGGGAGGTTAGGTTTTGGGATTTCTAGGAGTTTGGGAGTTGTGGGGATTTTGAAGAAAATGGAAGGGAGAGATATTGGGAGTTAATGGAAAAGGAAGGAAATAATGATATGGAAACGGTTGGGAGGGAATTTGAAAAGATATATGGGAGGTAACTGAATAGTTTTTTTTATTATAGCCGGTCGGGTCAGGTCACTGGTTTTTGTGAACTGACGATACAACGTCGATGATCCGTAAGTCAGTCGATGGACCGTCGACTTGACCGTCGATTGTACACTGATTTAAACCAGAGTTTAAGACATACCTGGGATCTACGGACACCATCGATGGTTTGTTGATTGAACGACGGCCCGTAGATTGGTCCGTAGATCTATGCACCAGACCAATTTGTGCAGAATTTTTGGGTTTGATCCCTGCACATTGAACACCCATTAAGCTAATCTTTTTGTGTTTTTTGGACACTTTTAAGACACGGACCCTAAACTACTCTCTAGCTAACACACTAAAACACACACATGAAGATGCATAAAACTAAAACGAAACAAGAGAATGTAACTATTCCTACAAAGAAAAGAAAAAACTATTGTTGGATAGAGGATACATATTGGGTTGCCACCCAAGAAGCGCTTGATTTAACATCGCGACATGACTCAAAATCCTTGATTACTCAGACTTCATCAAGGCGATATGCTTCAACCATTTCATGGACACTCTCCGCATGCCCTAGATAAATCTTGATTCTTTGCCCATTGACCGTGAACCTTGTATGCTCATTGCTCTCCAACTCAACCGCTCCATGTGAGAACACTTTAGTGATAAGGAATGACCCAGTCCACTTAGACTTGAGTTTGCCCGGAAACAAGCGTAGCCTAGAGTTGAATAGAAGCACCAAGTTCCCAACCACAAGTTCTCGCTTTTCAATCTTTTGGTCATGGTACTTCTTCATCTTCTCTTTGTAGATTGATGAACTTTCATATGCTTTTAGGCAAAACTCATCAAGCTCATTCAACCCGTTAAGTCTCTGTTCCACTGCTTCATTCCAATCCATCTTCAGTTTCTTTATCGCCCACATTGCCTTGTGCTCTAACTCTACTGGCAAGTGACAAGCTTTCCCATATACAAGTTGGTATGGAGACATACCTATGGGGGTCTTCTATGCAGTCCGGTAGGCCCAAAGAGCATCATCAAGCCTCCTTGACCCATCTGTTCTATTAGCATTCACCGTTTTCGACAGGATTTGCTTGATTTCTCTGTTGGACACCTCAACTTGCCCACTAGTTTGTGGATGGTACGGAGTGGCTACATTATGGCGAACCCCATATTTCTCCAATAGACCTTTGAACATTTTGTTGCAAATTTGAGATCCCCCATCACTAATAATGGCCCTAGGTGTGCCAAATTTGGAGAAAATGTTCTTTTTCAAGAACACGGTGACACACTTCCCTTTATTATTGACAAGTGCTATGGTTTTCACCCATTTTGACACATAGTACACCGCCACAAGTATATATTTCATCCCACGAGAACTCACAAACGGTCCCATAAAATCAATGCCCCATACATCAAACAACTCAATCACTAGAATGGGATTTAAGGGGATCTCTTTCCTCTTCGAAATTCCTCCATCTCTCTGATACCTATCAAAAGACTTGGCGAACTCATGAGCATCTTGGTGAATGGTTGGAAAATAGTACCCACATTGCAAAATCTTGTAGGCAGTCCGGATACCACTATGATGCCCCTCATAGGCGAGGAGTGGCATGCCTCTAAAACACTTAGCATTTCGACTTCCGGCATACATCGGCGAATGAGCCCATCGGCACAACTCTGGTATAAGTAAGGTTCATCCCAAATGAACTTTTTCACATCATGCATGAACTTCTTCCTTTGATGAAAGGACAAGTCCGATGGGACTATATCACTAGCCAGATAATTCGCAAAATCGGCGAACCATGGAATCAAGTCATGAGAAGCTGACAATACATGCTCATCCGGGAAGGTATCATCAATTTCACCCTTTTCACCCAACTCTCGCATAGCTTCATCCTCCAGTCTAGGCAAGTGATCGGCAACTTGATTTTCAGTCCCTTTTCTATCTTTTATCTCAAAATCAAAATCTTGCAATAGTAGCACCCTCTAGTCAACCTTGGTTTTGCATCCTTTTTTTCCATCAAATACCTCAAAGGGGAGTGTTCAGTATACACTATGACTTACGTGCCAAGAAAATAGGAGAAATGTTTTTTGAAATCCAATACCACCGCAAGGAGCTCTTGTTAAGTCACAGTGAAGTTCTTTTGTGCTTCATTTAGGGCCTTACTTGCATAATAGATGGGGTGAAGTATTTTATCCCTTCTTTGCCCCAATACTACATCAAGAGCAACCCCACTAGCATCACACATCATCTCAAATGGCTTGCTCCAATCTGGGGAAATAATTATGGGTGCAGACACCAACTTCTCCTTCAACTCTCCAAACGCCTTCAGACATGATTCATAGAAATTGAATTTACATTCCTTCTCAAGTAGCTTGCACAGAGGATGTGCACTTTTTGAAAAATCCTTAATAAACCTCCGGTAGAAGCCCGCATATCCCAGAAAACTTCTCACACCTTTTAGAGAGATGGGTGGAGGAAGTTTCTCTATAACCTCAACTTTTTCTCGATCAACCTCTATCCCCTTTTTCGAGATACGATGTCCCAATAATATACCTTCTTTCACCATAAAGTGACATTTTTTTACAGTTTAGCACAAGATTGTAATCTTCACATCTTTTGAGAACCTCGGCCAAGTGACTCAAACACCGATCAAAGGAGTCACCAACAACTGAAAAGTCATCCATGAACATCTCAATAGTGTCCTCCACCATATCGGTGAATATCGACATCAAACATCTTTGAAAGGTAGCCGGTGCATGAAACAACCCAAAAGGCATCCTCTTGAATGCGAACGTCCCATAAGGGCAAGTAAAGGTAGTCTTCTCTTGATCCTCCGGTGCAATAGAGATTTGATTGTAACCCAAATAACCATCAAGAAAACAATACGATCATTTTTTCTGTGAGTTTGTCTAACATCTTATCCATGAAGGGCATAGGGAAATGGTCTTTCTCAGTCCATGCATTCAATTTCCGGTAATCCATACAAGAACTCCATCCACTCACCGGCCTCATTGGAACAAGTTCGTTCCTCTCATTGGGCACTACTGTCATACCCCCCAATTTGGGCACACACTGAACAAGGCATACCCAACTACTATCTGCAGTAGGATATATGACTGTGACATCCAACCACTTAATAATCTCCTTTTTTACTACCTCTTGCATAGGAGGATTCAAACGTCTCTGGTGCTCAATACTTGGCTTGTGATCGGGCATGAGTTGGATTTTGTGTGAACAAATACTGGGAAGAATCCCAATAATGTCCACAATAGTCCAACCAATGGCTCTTTTGAACCTCTTCAAAACTTCCACCAAACACTCTACTTGATGCACATTCAAATCCGATGCAATCATTACCAGCAAAGTGTCATCTCTTCCCAAGAATACATACCTCAGATGAGGTGGTAGAGCCTTAAGCTCTAATTTTGGAGCCTCCTCAATAGATGGTTTCGTTTGTGGAGACTCGCGATGATTCATATCTAACTCCAATTTCTTTGGTTTGAACCGATACTCTCCTCGTTCAGGTGCCGCAACCAAAGACCTATATTCTTTAATACCATCACTCTCAAAATTCATGATCACTGCTTCTAGTGCCTCAACATCAAGGCGTTGTTCAATTTGCACCTCACATGTGCTATCAACCCTGTAAGATGTAGCAGATACCGTTTAGAGCTCACCACTCTGCTTCATGGACCTACAAATGTTGAATGTTGCTTCTTCATTGTTCAACTAAACTTTATCTGCCTTTCTCCATATAAACCAAATCGCGACCAGTAGCAATGAACGGCCTCCCAAGAATAATAGGCACCTCAAAGTCTACCTAAGAGTCAAGAATCACAAAATCGGCTGGAAATATAAACGACTCCACATTCACGAGCATATCATTGAGTATCCCAATGGGCCTCTTCACCGTTTGATCAGCCATCAGTAACCGCATTGCCGTGGGCTTTGGGTCACCCAACCCCAACTTATTTTAAATGGAGAGAGGAATAATATTTATGCTTGCACCTAGATCACATAGTGCTTTAGCAAAGTGCAATAATCCGATGGTACATGGAATAGCAAAAGCGCCCGGATCCTCTTTCTTTTGCACAAGAGAACTTGTAGCAATAGCACTACAATTCTGCATTCGATCATCATCCTCAAAATTTACCGATATCTTCTTTGTAACCATATCCTTCATGAACTTGGCATACTGGGCATTTGTTCCAGATCTTCTATCAAAGGGACATTGATTGAAAGTTGTTTCAACATAGTGATAAAACGCCGGTATTTACCATCCTCAGTCTTCTTCACCAATCGCTGAGGAAATGGTGGTGGTGGTCTAGGAATGGGGATCACAGTTTGGGGTACCTCTTCTTCTTTCACTGCTTTGTCCACCAATTCACCACTAGTTTCAACTACCTCTTCATCATTTATTACCTCATCTTCTACTACAGATGGCATAGGTGGATCGATGGTTTGCTTACCTCCTTAAGTAGTGACTGCCATGCAATGTCCATCATTTTTCGCGTTTTGAATGGTGTTGCTAGGAAGATTGCCCGATTGACGTGGGTTCACAGTAGTAGACAAGTGGGCTATTTGTAACTCAAGATGCTTGATAGAGACCGCATGTGCATCCACCTTTTGCCCGATATTAGATAAATCACCTCTCAGTTCCTTGGCGTGCTCATCACTATCATTAAACCTCCTCCTCATCTTTTGCAACATATCTTCAACTCGCGCCATAATACCTCCACCATCCCTAGGAGCAAGTTCCCAATTTTGAGGCGGAACATAGGGTCCACTTCGATCGTTTCTGTTACCATAGTTACCCCGGTTAAAGTTGTTGTCGCGGTTGTAGTTTCCATCTCGAACATATTATCCCTCTCTATTGTAATTCCCATACTTCCAACCTTGATTTCCTTGACCTTGGCGCTAATTCTCCTGATTAGAGCCTTGGGCGTTTGGTCGGAAACCCTCCGTCTGCACATTCACTACATAAGTATCCTCTTCATAGTAGTAGTCATCCACTGGCGGTGGTGGTTTAGTCAAGTAATTCACCGCATTCACCTTCTCTCCACCTCCAGTGACATGTTTCAATACCAATCCGAGCTTAGTTCTCATCTGAGCCATCTCTTCACGAATCTCATCCGCAGCCGGATAGTGTGTAGCTTGCACTGAAAGGTGTTTCTCCCAGTGTCGACTTCCTAGTGCTCCAAGCCTTATTGTTGCGAGAGCTTTTCTCCAACTTTTCTGCGATCTCTACATAAGTGCACTCACCATAAGAACCACCCGCAATAGTATCAAGCACTGCCTTATTATTATCATCTTACCCCCGATAGAAGTACTCTTTCAACGACTCATCATCGATGCAGTCGTTTGGGACACCTCTCACAAACACAGTAAATCTATACCAAGAGCTACTCACCAACTCCCCAGGAAATGCCACAAAGTTATTCACTCTATCTGTTTGGTTGAGCTTTTTGGACACCGGGTAGTACCGTGCTTGGAACACATCCCTCAACTGATCCCAAGTATATTTTGAATTATAGGGCAACTCAGTAAACCATATCGCAGCCTCTCCTGTCAGTGATAAAGGGAACACTCTCAACCCGATGACGTTCATATCTAAGTCTGCCCTCCCTACACAAATCTTGCACACCGACCTTAGTTTGGTGATGTGAGCATATGAATCCTCAGATGGTAGCCTTGAAAACAAACCCCTTGCAGTGATCATGTGCATCAAGCTACTAGTTACCACAAATGTGTGACCCTGTGGTAGAGGAGGCAGGACAAGAGGCCCATCAGAATTGGTGATGTTAATGTTGCCCCTATAGAACTCTTGAGGGAGTGGGATGGAAGGTTGCATCCTCAAAGCATCAATAACTAAGTTTTCCACAACCACTTGGTTGTGAGCATCAACCTGTGGAGGAGGCTGACGGTTGATCCCATCACCTAGATTAGCTGGGTTATGTTGATTATTCATTCTGTGGAGTGTCTAGTTAAGTTCAGGATCGAATGAAAGCGTTGGTTCTCCTCGGCTCCGCGTACTTGGCATACACTAGAGCTAAATTTGAGAGAAACAAAAACAAATGAAAAAAAGTAAAATTAGGAAATTGTTGACTAAAATTCAGTAATGTTATTAAGGTTAATCTAAAAGCCACTTTCCCCGGAAGCGGCGCCAAAATTTGATACGCTCAAATTGCACTTCCTTAAAGAAGTATAAGCAGTCGTATCAAGTAAAGAACCCAACAAGTATGTTGGGGTCGATCACACGAGGAAAATAGTTTAGCCTTAACTTTAATGTACAGTTACATCTATTTAGTCAAGTCTTTTCCGAAAACTGGTAATTAAAGGGGGGGTTTTGTGAAACAAAAGTGTTTAATTATTTCTAAGTAGAACAACTAGCAAGTGTAAACCTTTAGTGTGTATCAAGTTGTGAGAGAAACTAGGGTGTAAGTGTTCCCCATAGGTTCATAACGCGGTAATCCTAGCTATAACAATTCTTCCCTAGTGTTTTGCATGCAAAGTGATAAGTTAGGTATCTCTAAATCCTTTGTCCGACATTTAAAGAGTTTCACATCATATTTTGGTCCGACTACGTGTGTCGAAGTTACTAACCCTTACCTTTACTTCATATTAAGCATTATATTCGATGTATGGCATAGTTATTACTTCACACCAATCGAAACTAGCCTATTAGATATTATCCCACTAAATCTATGTTGATAATTCTTTTCCTATTAACTACCCCCTTGGTCCGGCAAGTAGAAATAAGGCGAGTTCTAACGCGTGCACTCTTTAAAAAGACCTCTAAGCGAGAGAATAATCAATGCATGCAATAACCTATTTGAGAATTGTTATTAAGCTAGTTTTACTTCGTTAATCACCCATGGTTCCCACAACCCTAGTTGTGGATTTAGTTACCCATACATACAAGAACACAATTCATAGTTTATAAACAATAAATAATGAACTTACTTTGACAAATTCGAAGAAAATCCAGAAATTAAACTTGAAATCACGAAAATATCTTGAAAACCAAATCCAAAAATTTGAATTAATTCCCAAGTTGCAAAAACAAATTTGCAAGAACAAAACTAAGAAAGTAGTAATAGAATCCAACCCCAAAAACGTGGTTTTACACCCTATTTATAAAAACATTGTCCTAAAATAAAAGGAATTCAAATAAGGAAAGTTTGTCCGAAAACGCAGCTTCAATCGACGACCCCCACAAAATGACGGACCGTCGACTTCCTCCGTAAGTCAAGACTTAGCATCTTTTTTTATCCTTCACTTTGCATCTTCTCTGATCCAATCGACAGACCAACAACACAGTCCGTCGATTCACTTATGGTCCGTCGATGCTTCTTGTCATTCCATACTTCGCTTTTCTTCAACATCGGATACTAGGACATTCTCTGATCAGATCGACGATTCAACAGGACGATCCGTCGATCAGTCAACAGACCGTTGATCCTTCTGTAGCTCCACACTTGGTCAAAATTCCCTGATTTTCTTCCAGATGCCTAAACCTCCAATCGATGGTCACCATCTATGGTCCGTCGATGGACGATGCACCGTCAATGGTCTTCGTGGGTCACCTCTACACTAAATCTCCACATCCTTCTGCGTTTTGGTTTTAGAAAGCTTTCCTACAAAAAAAATATAAAAACATATTAAAATTACTACAAAAAGGCTTTAGACACACACCAATCTTAAGGAAAAAGCATTGAAAGTACCGTGAAACCACGATACATCAGCAGGTTGCTTCAAGTGTGGTCAAGAGGGTCACTTCTAGAGAGAGTGCCCTAATAATAAGCAAGGTAGTGGAAATCTGGGGAATAGAGCTCAATATTCATCAGTTGCTCCACCAGACAAGGTTGCACCTAGAGGAGCCACTTCTGGTATTGCCGAAGGGGCAAACCGTCTCTATGCAATCACCAGCCTCCAAGAGAAAGAGAACTCACTAGATGTTATCACGGGTATGATAAAAGTATTCACTTCTAACGTTTATGCTTTGTTAGACCCAGGAGCAAGTTTATCTTTTGTAACTTCTTATATTGCAAATCAGTTTGAGATTCTTCCTGAAACACATTGTGAACCCTTCTGTGTTTCTACACTTTTTGGAGAGCCTATTCTAGCAGAAAGAGTCTATCGTGATTGTCGAGTTTCCATCAATCACAAGAACACTATGGATGATCTAATAGAGTTAGAAATGGTAGATTTTGATGTCATTCTAGGTATGTACTGGCTTCATTCCTGTTGTGCATTAATAGATTGTAGAACTCGACTTGTCAAGTTTCAGATTCCTAATGAGACAATTATAGAGTAGAGTAGTAGATCAACAGTGCCTAAGGGTCATTTTATTTCGTACCTTAAAGCAATAAAGTTAGTTTCAAAGAGGTGTATCTATCACTTGGTCCGAGTTAATGACTCTAGTGCTGAGGTACCTCCCCTTCACTAAGTTTCTATAGCAAAAAAGTTTGCAGAAGTTTTTCCTGATGACCTACCTGGAGTCCCACCTAAGAGAGATATACTTCGGCATAGACATCATTCTAGGTACTCGTCCTATCTCTATTCCTCCATATATATTGACACAAGCAGAGTTAAAAGAGTTGAAAGAGCAAATGAAAGATTAGTTAGACAGAAGATTTATGCGACCAAGTGTCTCACCTTGGGGCGCTCCGGTCTTATTTGTGAGAAAAAAAGATGGTGCCCTTAGGATGTGTATAGATTACAGCCAATTGAATAAGGTGACCATCAATAATAAGCATACTCTTCCAAGGATAGATGACTTTTCGACTAGCTTCAAGGTGCTTCTTGCTTCTCAAAAATTGATCTCAGATCAGGCTACCATCAGTTAAAGTTAGGGAATATGACATTCCAAGGACAACATTTAGAACCAGGTATGGGCATTATGAGTTTTTAGTTATGTCCTTTGGGTTGAAGAATGCACCTGCAACATTCATGGATCTTATGAACAGAGTCTTCAAACCTTGTTTAGATCTGTTTGTCATCGTCTTCATTGATGACATACTAGTTTATTCAAGGAATGAAGAAGATCATGCTAGTCACCTCATGAATGTTCTGCACACTTTGAAAGATAAGGATCTATATGCCAAGTTCTCAAACTGTGAGTTTTGGATTAAGTCTATGGAATTCATGGGCCACATTATTTCCGGTGATAGGATTAGAGTTGATACCCAAAAGATAGAAGCAGTTTGGAATTGACCTACACCCACATCTTCAACATATATAAAGAGTTTCTTGGGTTTGCCTTGCTATTATAGGAGTTTTTTTGAATGGTTTTTATCCATATATTCTCCTTTGACCAAGTTAACTCAGAAGATAGTCAAGTTTCAATGAAGCTTGTGAGAAAAACGTTCAGAAGTTAAAAAAGAGATTTACTATCGCTCCGGTTTTGAACTTATGAGAGTGTACTCAAGGTTTTATGTTGTACTGTGATGCATTGAAGGTTGGTTTGGGTTGTGTATTGATGCATAATTGCAAGGTTATAACTTATGCCTCCAAACAGTTTAAGGTTAATGAGAAGAGTTGTCCGACTCGTGACTTAGAATTCGCTGCGGTAGTGTTTGCTTTGAAGATATGGTGTCACTACTTGTATGGTGCTCATGTTGACATATTCACTAATCATAAGAGCCTCCAATATGTTTTCACTCAGAAGGAGCTAAATCTCAGACAAATGAGGTGATTAGCATTACTCAAGGATTATGACATGAGTATTCTTTACCACCCAGGTAAGGCTATTGTAGTTGTTGATTCCTTAAACTTGTTATCCATGGGTAAATACCGCACATGTTGAAGAAAAAAAGAGGGAGTTAGCTAAAAAGATGCACAAACTTGCATGTCTGGGAGTCAGACTAATGGATTCCACAGAAGGATGGATACTAGTGACTAATGTGGCTGAATCATCACTAGTGTCTGAAGTGAAAGAAAAGAAAGACCAAGACCGCATTTTGCTTGATTTGAAGGTGAATGTTCATAAGCAAAGAGTATTGGCTTTTGAACAAGGGGGAGATGGTGTGGTGAAGTACCAAGGTAGATTGTGTGTACCTTGGGTGGATGGACTCCAAGGGAGGATCATGGAGGAGGCTCATAGCTTTAGATATTCCATTGATTAGGGTTCAACCAATATGTACCGTGATTTGAGAGATGTATATTGATGGGAAGGCATGAAGAGAGACATTGCTGAGTTTGTTACCAAGTGCTCGAATTGCCAACAAATTAAAGTGGAACACCAAAGGCCTGGAGGGTTGGGTAAAAATATAGAACTTCCGGAATGGAAGTGGGAGATGTTAATATGGACTTCATCACACGTTTGACAAGGTCTCACTAGCAACAATATTATATTTGGGTGATTGTCGATAGAATGACAAAGTCAACCCATTTCTTGTCGGTAAGGACTACCTATTCAGAGGAGGATTATGTTAAGTTTTACATTCAAGAGGTGGTAAGACTTTATGGGGTTCCGGTCTCCGTTATATCAGATAGAGGTGCACAATTTATTGCTCAGTTCTAGAAGTGTTTCAAGAAGGGTTTAGGTTCGAAGGTGAACTTAAGCACTCATTTTCATCCTCAGATAGATGGACAAGTAGAACATACTATACATACCTTAGAATATATGATTAGGGCTTGTTTGATTGATTTCAAAGGGAATTGGGATGATCACTTACCTCTCATTGAGTTCGCTTACAACAATAGCTGCCATTCGAGCATCCAAATGGCTCCAAACAAAGCTATTTATGGGAGAAGATGCAGATCTCCTATTAGGTGGTTTGAAGTTGGTGAATCAGGGTTGATAGGATTAGATATAGTTCACCAAGCTATGGATAAGGTGAAAGTTATTCAAGAGAGATTGAAAATGGCACAGAGTCGCCGAAAGTCCTACACGTATGTTAGGAGAAGGCCGTTAGAGTTTGAGGTTGATGATTGGGTGTATCTGAAAGTTTCACCCATGAAAGGTGTTATGAGGTTTGGTAAGAAGGGAAACTTAGTCCTTGGTAAGTTTTTCCTTATAGAATCTCCAAGAGAGTTGGCAATGAAGCTTATGGATTGGAGCTACCCCAAGAGTTAGCAGCGGTTCATCCGATATTCCATATTTTTATGTTGAAGAAGTGATTGGGTGGTACTTCATTGATTGTACCAACTGAGGATGTTGGGATTAAGGATAGCTTATTCTATAAAGAAATTCCTAGCCTTATTTTAGATCGTCAAGTTCGCAAGTTGAGAACTAAGATTGCATCAGTCAAGGTCCTTTGGAGGAACCAATTTGTTGAGGAAGAAACTTGGGAAGATGAGGAGGATATGAAGAAGAGATATCCACATCTCTTTAAATCCGGAGAGAATGCAGATCAAGGTACTAAATTCGCTTCTTAGCACTATATAAGACTATGTGTGAGCATGTTATTATTTGCTTTTTTTTATTGAAGAGCTGAAATGACGTTACAACCCTTAGCTTAGAGAAAGAATTCTCATTCGAGGACAAATCTTCCCAAGGGGGAGATATTGTAACATCTCATAACTTGAAATAGCTAGGATTAAACAAAGAAACCAAAGATAGTTATTTTTGAAAAGAATAGGAAAAATCTGGAAAATTTCCAAAGTGCAAAAGTGAGTTTTTGGTCATTTTCAAATGACTATAACTTCTTTAGGATGATTTAGGGTAAGTTCTTTATATGGTAGGAAAGACCTTGGAGATATATTTCCAACGCCACTGAATTTGCTAATTTTCTTTGTCGTATAAGGGAAATATGCCTTTCGGAAGTTGGGTTGTTGGATTGAGGAAAGTCCAATTCAGATTTTAGTAAGGGTAAAGTAGCCTTTTAACCAACTATTTCCTAATTTGTTTTAAGGGTTTAATTGGGGTAAAACCAAGTTTTTTTTTTAGATTAGAGAAATACTTTATACGCTTAGGGTTTGGGAGAAAGGAAAAGAGAAGAAGGAGAAGGGAGAAAGAGCAAGATTTCACCAAGAACGCCAAGAGAATCTAGTGGAATTCGTCGGGGGTGATCCCTATTCAAGTATGTGAGATCCTTCTGTGTTGGGTAACACAACAATATGTTTTATTCAGCGCAATTAGAGAAATTTGATTGATGAATAATGAAGTTCTTGATGAAAAAACCGTTGAATTCTCGTTGTTTGAGTTGTAGTATGCCTTTGGTGGTTTGTTTCATGTTTCTGGGCTATTTAACGAGTATAAACTATTGGGTATTTAGGTATTTAGTGATCCTAAGTGTTTGGGGAAAGATCCATGGAAGTTTAGAAGGTTTAGAGTTGAAAATTGGAGAAGAAAAGTCAGAAATCCCGTCTGACAACCTCTGGGGCGCCGTGCCTGCCAGAGCCCCTCAGGATAGGCTCTGGCGCACCACGCTAGCCAGAGCGCCTCAGACCAGAGTTTGTCCATCAGGCTCTGGCGCTCTGCGCCTCTCAGAGCACCAAGGTCACTTAGAGACCCAATTTCCCCCCTATCTTTTTGTACGAGTTCCTAAGTGATGTACCTACAATTCGTAATCGATTTCAATACTCTAAGGTACATTTCAACATCATGAAATCTTCCATAAACATGAATCATTAACCTTGAATCCATAATTCAATTCAAGGGAAGTTAGGATCAAATCCAAGGAAGTTAAGGAGTTAAATCTAAAGCTATGAAGTAAGTTAAAGTAAAGTTTCTTAAAGCTTCCAAGAGTCTTATTCAAACATTTTAACTTTGTTTTAAGGCTCAAGTTTCGAGTAAAATAAAGAGTAAAGAGTTGACTTAAGTTCTCAAAAGCTATAAGGGAACTAAGTATTCCCTAAGAGTTACGTTTCATGTTAAGCAAAGAGTAAGAGCAGGGCGGACTCAATAATATTGAGGGTCTAAAGCCAAACCTTAAAGATGGGCCCTCATATTTTTGTAAAAGAGAAATCAAAAAAACATAATTATGTATACATTTATTTAAAATCTTTTTTTCCAAAATTTTTAGATGTGAAGTCATTAATTTCTATTTTCTAATCGATTTGTTTTAGAAATTCTTTTTCAATTGATAACATATCTAATGAATTCAATCTCACATTGTTGATCTTAGATAGAATTTTATTAATTTTAGTTTCGAAAAACTTCTTTTGGTCGAGGCAATAGTTACAAGAATTGTTAATATTATTCTATAAGCAATATATGCATTAGGAAAAAAATTAAGTCTTTTTATTTCATTGAGTATTTCCGTTAAATCATTATCTTCTACTTGTATTATATATTTTGAAAATAAGTAAAACGAGAATAAATATACTTATTAACTAAGAATATCAACAATAACAAAAGTTCAAGAAAATTAATAAAATAAAGTTAGAATTAATAAAATCTGGCTCACAAATTTGTTAATTTGATACAACAATATTGAAATAGTGTTGTGTTCCTTCAATATAATGAATGCTTGTTGCACTTCTTATGATTTTGAAGAAGACACCCAAAAGAAAATTTTGTTGTTTTTTAACTTTTAAGTAACAATAGATCATTTTACTTTTAGGATAGAGTTTAATATTGAGAATAAAAAAATTGAGATTAAAAAAGATGAGTATAAGGTAAGTAATAATATAAGGTCAAATTTTTAGGAGATAAATAACGAAACATAATTTCCCACTTAAGGAAATTATTTTCAAAAAAATGTATCATTCCCTTAGAAAAGTGGAGAAAACTAACATTTATTTTCCTTTTTTAATACTTCTTACATGTTTTTATTTTTATTTTGAAAATACATATAATTTTAAGTAATATGTTTAAGCATTTTTATTAAAAGAGTTGAGTTCATTTCTCAAAAGCTATAAGGGAACTAAGTACTCCCTAAAAGTTTATAACTGTTTTTACATTTAAGATAAGAGAAAACTAAGGTTTCCCTACAAAGTTTGAACAAGAAAAGGGAACATTGATTCCAAGAGGGCTTTTTAAAGCTAAAAAGGGTTGAGCAAATTATCTCAACCCAGAGGAAAGAGGTTATTTTAAAAATATGAGCTAAAGTATATTCTGGGAGTAGTATTGAGCACCGATGTAGGGATGACAATTCATATTAACTCAAGTCTCCATGTAAACCATTTATCCATCATGGGTATTAATGGGTCATACTTTTTAGATGATCATGCAAGTTTAGACAATGGATCCACTAGGTTGAGGATGTTCTATACGACGGCAAAGTATTGGACAGTTCTAGCAGCGTGGCCGAGACGCTGAAAATACTCTTTCAAGACTTGTAACATACTTTACTCATTAATTTAATGCATAAGAAGTAATATGATAAGGTTTTCATATAACTTTAACTAAGAAGGGACGATGTGGTTGTATAAGCGTGAAACCTTAATCAATCAAAGATCACTAATAATATGAAGGATAATAATTTCAATATTAGAATCAACAATGAACAATTTGTGATAGAGAAATTCAAAATAATGGTCATTGGAGTATGAACCTTATCTTTAAATCTTGTTAATTGAAATTTTAGCGATGGGGTGTTAGCATGAACTATGTTTCTCGCTATGGTAGCCCTACATACCATGAAGAATTAGAGTTTCGAAGAGGAGCTAGTTTGGAGAGTTGATAGCATAGAATACGAGTGAAATTGACTATCTAATATGACATAATTGTCACGACCCGAGCCTACACCCTGGGCAGGACTGGCACTCGAAGACCATTGTTTGCCCTCAAGAGAACCCTTGCCTTGGCTTACTTAATTCAGCGGAACACTAAACTCAACTTAAACAAGAAGTAAAACATGTTTAAAGGAAAGTACTCCATATAATATCTTGCCATGATGGCACTCAAGTCTCAACAAGCAACAATAAACTCTAAACTGAGATACTAGTGTCTAAGAAGCCTCTAAACTGACTGGAGAGGGATGTTGGGATAGACCCCATAACATCCTAAAACTAAACTACTAAAAGCAAAAGAAATGGATGTCCTCCGGAATGCAAGGAAGCTCACCACTGACTCTGGAGCTCGATCTGGATCAACGAAACACTGCGTGCTGATACTAGTTAACTGGGTTTGCATCATAAAATGATGCAGTTCAACTGGCATCAGTACATTGAATGTACGAGTATATGAGTTGGAAAGCTAAACAAAACTTAGACATGAAAGGGAGTAAGAATGAATACTTACCTTGGCTCTGCTCAACTCATGATCCACTAACTCTTATTTAATATATGCAGTTAAAATAAATGCAATATAAAGAAATACTGATTGAAAACATGCTTAAACCTCTGAGTATGTATAAATACAAGTACAAAATGATGTCTGAGATGTATATAAAATACAATACTGTTGTGCATAAAAATATGATCACGGATGTATATAAAAATACATTTTTACCTGTGGAAGATTCTCTAACCGACAACCATCACTTAAGAGTTATAGTGATGACACATTGATCTACTGCACACTGCCAGCGCATCCTATACCCGGCCAAAAGTATAGGACCTGAAGTACCTAATGAATCCACTAGTAAACTATGAAAATGAATCATCTAAAAAGTATGACCCTTTCTACCCTTGGTGGCTAATATGGTTAATGGGGGCTTTGAGTTATCTGAACTCTCCCCCATATCGGTGCTCAATACTACTCCCAAAAATATACTGGCTCTTATGTTTAAAAAAAATATAATGATTCTGTGGTTTTAGATTAGTGCTCAAAACTTAGCTTTTTAAAATAAAATCTCTCTTGCAAATTATAGTTTCCTCATCCTTCTATTAAAACTAGCCATTGGCCCTGTGGAAGTCTAGCTTCCCTTCCTTCTCAAAAGTTTGAAAACATTTTGTTTAAAATCTTAGGGACTACTTAGTTCCCTTATAACTCTTGAGAAGTAAACTCAACTTGACACTCTTTGCTTACTTGAAATTTAACTCTTAGTGTTTACTTAGTTCCCTTATAGCTTTTGAGAAATGAACTCAACTCTTTACTCTTTCTTGACTTGAACTTTAATGTAAGAACCCCAAAATGAGTTAGGGTGTATAGATCCTAACATGTTCGTCTTAAGGGTATAAGGTCCTAAAATGGTTTATAATATGGTATTGAGGTAGTGTATAAAGTTTGAGGTGATTTAGAAGTCAAACGTCAAAGGAAGACCAAGACGTTTGACGACTAGTCGCCAAAGGGGCCTTAGATGCTTTTATGTGTTTTTGAGTGTTTCATGAGCTTATGAAGTATTATAATGAGTTATAATGATTTTTATAATTAGTGTATGGAGTTTCATAAAGTTTAGAGGTCAAACATCCAAGAACGTCTGAGACGTTCGGAAGATAGTCCTTGAGACATGCATGTGTGTATCTTGATGGGGCCTAGCATGTTTGGACGTGTTACGTATAATTGTTTTTCGTGAAACTTATGTGGAAGGTCTACAAAGTGTTAAGGTTTGTATTTACATTGGAAATATCCAGATACGACTTCCCAAGGGCCCCGCAAAAGGGCCCACAAGAAGGACCCAAAGGTTGTCGAGACACTGGCTTGGCAGTGTTAATCGACGAGCCAAATGACGCCTTGTCAGTCCATCAACGCCCCGTCGATGGGGAGGCACCGATGGAAACTTGTACTAAGGAAGGCTTGGCCACATGACAGCCTCAGACCCAAACAACGGAGGCACAGGACGGTCCATCGATGGACCAACGCCCCGTCGTTGGTGTCCGTCGATGCAGGCCAGCATTCACTGCCATGCACGCTGCCTATTATTGGGGTGAATGGGAAATTCACTCCAAGTGATAACCTGAACCTAGGCGGTTCATTTAACTATTTTTGGGTATATTAGGTTGATTAAAAATGTGAATAGCCAATACCCAATCCTCCATTCAAAATCAAACCTCCCTCTCCAAAAATATCCTCTCTAGAAACCTCCATTGAAGGTGAAGTTCAAGGTCAGCTTGTAGTTTGGATTCTCATGGGTTATTCACCAATTTTTAGTGGGTTTTTCATGTAATAAAGGTATGGTGATCCTTCATCTCTAAGTAACCTTTCACTTGGAGAGTTAATCTCGAAGTTTTCAAATAAGTTTCATGATCAAATCTCTTCTTCTTCAATCTTCCATGGGTTCTTTCTTAAATTGATTTCAAAAGCATAATATGAATGTAGTGATTATTATCTACTGATTTGGACGTGATTTTCAATCCAATTGCATGATGAACCCATGATCTCTCACAAACTCGATTTTAGCCTATGTATGGCTTTATGTTCTTTATCTTATGCATATCGACTTGTGATTCAATTATGTTAAAATGCTTATACCTACTTCCTAGTATTTGTATTTATGATGAATTGTTGAAGAATGATCCATGAAGGTTAAGTTTGAGGTTTTTGAATAAGTCTAGTTATCATGTAGTAACTTGTGATCTTGACGTTGGGATGGTTGTTATATGAATCGATCATGCAAAACTGATTGTTCATTACTGTCTATCATGTATATAGATTATGAATTATAATTAAAGGATCCAATGTGTATCAAGTCTTGAGGATTAGATAATATTGATTCATGTTCTTCTATCTTCTATAAGTTGCTAATGCAGTTCTATGCATCTTGACTCCATGGTAATTGGTTCATGATCTTGTATAGGGTTAATTGTACTTTAGCTACTGCCTATAATATATTATATTTAGGGATTATGTGTTGTTATTCAATGTGGATTGTTGGTTGAAGACTTGATCTCTATTTCCTCTCTATTGCAATTCTATGATGCTCACTGTAATCTCGATTCCTTGGCAATTGTAGTAGGATGTCATTTAAGTTATGGTCTCTTTAACTACTTCCTTTTATGTGCATTATTGAGTAATTGTGAGTAAGACAAATTGATAATCAAAGTGAGGAAGAATTGATAAGATTTTAACTTCCCTTCACATTCTATGAATTGATGATATAGTGGACCTAATATGGTCTCAATCTTGTCATGATTATTGCATGATTTAGATTGTGTTAGTATACCTTTAGTTAATGTCCTATACTTGAATTGTTTATGAAAGAGTAGTAATGGCCTATGATGATCAAAGGCTAAAGGATTGGTAAGAATTGCTTTACTCTTCTACTTCTCTACTTTTTTATATTATTGTTGTGGATGAAATTTTGTATGGAATTGTGTGGTATGGTCCACTTATGGTGGTGGTGTTATATATGTGTGTGTGTTTGTTTGTGTGTGCGCGTGTGTGATGTGAACATGACCTTGAAGGCAATTATACTATGAATCTGTGTTGGTGATGAAACACCCTCTGTGAAGCCTATGCCGAGTTTCCTATTCTAGCTATGACCTAGGTTGTATGGCTAATGTTATGAACATGTAAATTATCATGTTAACTTTATATATATGTGCTGCCTATGATGAGGTCCTATAATGTTATATGTGAAGTAAAGTTAAGATAGGTGCATAAAGACTAGAGTTTACTCTAACAATGTTGTAAGTCTTGAATAAATGAGTCTTATGCTATGACAACCATTCTATGATGTTTTGTGATGTATCATTAACTAGTATGACTTGATAGGTCTACTAGTATAGGCAAGGATATGTGACCTTGTCTATGCATTGCACATGTGTACCTTGATAGGATAGTTCCTAGTTTGGTCATCCAAGTACATGCATAGGACTGTATGAACATGTTATAAATAGACTTACATGCTATGATGTTAAGCATATGAGATGATGAAGTATGAATGTGCATAATATCTTAGTGTGTTTATATGAAAGGATAGCTCATATAGTTATACCTATAGACGTACGCATTGATATATGAACATGTGTTACATTTATGTGTTATATGAAAGGTTTGCTCACATATATGTATACACACACATGTATGAAGATCTAGTCAATAGAGGTGCCTTTAATGGTGTGCTCAAGAGTACTCTAAAACTAGATAGGTGCTTGAATGAGGAATAAATATCTTAAGCCTATGTTTTATGAAATAATGTAATAAAGGCTTTTCAGTAAAGGGAACTTAGCTTAGCACCGAGTGAACTTGACAATAAGAGGTGTTGACTTCCCTTGGAGAAATATTGACCATTTGTTCCTTAATTATTGAGTGCTGAATTCCCTTAGAGGAATACTCACCTATGGATCCACATGAGGTGGTGTCTTCCCATTGAGGAAGGTTTACCCATGTTTTCTCATGAGATGAGGCCCGATTTTCCAAATGGCATGTAGAGGGATCATGCCTATCTCTTAGTTCCAAAAAATATGCTTGCAACATAGGATGTAGCAAGTGAATTCACTTAGTATTCTAGGATGTATGTGTTAATGTTCTACCTTGGCTAGGTAAGAACACCTCACATTGGTGTAAGGCTCTACAACAACAAATTCCATGTTTAGCACCCATGGTCTTAGTGTCGGTTAAGGCTATAGTTTCCCTATAGTAAAATGGACAATGGAAGTAAATGACTAAGACCCTACCTAGGATGAAATAAGGGAGGTTACTTAGGATAGGTGAAAGTAATGAACTCACCTAGACATTGCACAAGTGGCTTCTTAGGGAGTTCTAGGAAAGTGATCTAAGGTGTATGATTATGGTTATGTCTTTATGCATGGAATGGTAGTATTTGTATACTTGTTATGAAGATGTGCATGGTATGAGTCTATATGATGTGATCTTATCCTTATATGCACTATGTTGGCCTAAATGACTTTATGATGAAGGTCTTGTATTGACATGAATGAAGTTGTCTTCACTTACTTGTTGATGTATGAATTAGGTGATAAGGTTTGTGGTCTCATGATAGGTCTACTAAGTATGTGGAAGGTTATGGGGCTTCACATGTACATTGCACTAGTAGATTTAGATTGGGATTATGAGTAAGGTCTCATAAGGTTATATGTGAAGTAAAATAAGTATATGTGTATAATGACTAAGAGTTTACTGTAAAGTTCTCATGGTCTTGACTTAAATGTGTCTATGATGTATTATGCTTCTATGATGGTATGTGTTGACTTATGTAGATTGTATGTACGCTTTCCTTGTGGTCCTAAGATGATGCATTGCACCAAGTATCACTAGAGGGTTACTTGGAAGGTTAATGAGTTTAAAGGAGGAGTTCACTGTAAAGCAAAAGAGTTCACTGTAAAGTGACCCCAAATATGGTTTAAATTCTATGTGTGATCTTATATGAAATTTGGCCTTTGAATATGTCTATATGAAGTATGTGAATGATATAAATGCTATTGTATAAAGGTTTTATGAATATTTACTCAAAATGGAATGAAGTATGATTTCAAGAAAATGTCCCTTTTAAATGAATGTTTTTGCATGGTTGCCATACTTAGTGCATTCTTGTACTAACTCCATTCTTCTCTACTTTTTACACAAAGTGTAGTTTATGGATGCTTACAGGATGAATATATGATTGAGGATCTTGATATGTGACTCCCAAGCTCAAGGAAAGGGGTCCTTAAGTTCCAAGAATTCCCTACTTATGGTTTACTGTAAAGTGAATAAATTAATACTTATGTCTTATGTTTTAAGGGTCGTGTCCCTAATGTACTCTAATGTTGTTGAGTCTAAGATGGCAAAGAGACTTTAGTTCTAAATATGTATTATAACTTATATTTTATATATATATATGAAGTGAAGTTTCTAGCATATAATGTGCTATGAAAAGTTTTAAATTTTCCCCTAAATTTACTATGAAAATGCGATGAATGATAACTATGGGCTTGTGTAAGACCTCCGAGAGGTCAAGTACGCCATGTTACTTCTAGGGGGTGCTCCCCAGATGTGACAAACGTGGTATTATGAGGTTTTAAAAGTGGTTTAGGGTCCAACAAGTCTCATATTGCCATGTCTAGTAGAGTATCGTATTATTGGTGGTGAGTCACGACACATCAAATGGTACGAGAGACTATAGGACTATAGAGTTTCCCTTCTTCATCATTCTCATATCGTGCCATAGAACTTAACTCTATAAAATCTCTATCTTATGTTTTCTTTTCCAGTGGTACTTTAGATGTGATTGCTTGTATGAGATGGTACTTTATGCTTGAGGGGGGGGGGGGGAGGTGAGTTTTGATGTTAACTTGGTTTTATGGTTGGATGAGTATGTGTGAAGGTGATTTTTTGGCATGTTTTGATGATGTGATGCCATTTATGGCTATGTATGAGATTTGTGTGAAATAAGCATGTTATGTTGAGAAATATATGTCATGATATAGTTAAAGCATGCTAGAAGTTATTATGGTTTAAAAAATGAGTTTCTTCTAGAATGATGTATTACTATATGGTTTTACATGATGGTAGCCTAATGATATGATTTGAGTTTGAAATGCTTAGTGACTACCTATGGAAGCATGCTACCCTAAGAATATGTGCTTAAAAGTGTTAAATGTTTCTCATTGTATTTATGTGGTCCTTTCTAGTTGCCTAGTATGGATTGGAGTCCTTTGCATAGAATTGATCCTAGGTGTGAAGGTAGTATGATTGTCTTGGTAGGGTGATGATGTGGGGTGGATTGACCTACAAGTCACCTTACTGTAATGTCCAAATAA
The DNA here is from genome assembly GCA_016801875.1 of Solanum sitiens. Lineage (NCBI taxonomy): Eukaryota > Viridiplantae > Streptophyta > Magnoliopsida > Solanales > Solanaceae > Solanum > Solanum sitiens. The sequence goes on along the minus strand of JABWTJ010000618.1, from coordinate 547,301 downwards.
AAAGAAGAAATTTTAAGGCTAAGTCTCCTCTATTGTTTCCCCTAATGTTGCATGACCTTGGTGTATATTGTAATGTATGAAAACCTTATGTGGTTGAATACTATAGCTTAACTTGAAAGCTTGGGGATGATTTGCATAGGTGATAAAGTTTAGAATGACTTTGAAGCCCTTATAGTAAGTTACTATAACCTCTTTGAAAGTTGTTAAGTTAAGATCCTCTTAAGGTTTGTTTAAGTTGCTCTTAATTGGGTTTACCCTAAGTGGGGGATGGTGATGGAGTAGTAAGGTTGTAAATATTTTCTATCTTGCCTTTCTATTTTTGCTTGAGCTTAAATCTAATGAATTTTTGGTAAGCTTGTTCATGAATAGAGTTTTGCATGAAGTATGAATTGCATGACCTTTACATATTTGGTATGTCTTGATTGACACTATCTTATGGATATTTTGAAGATTTTAAAGTACTTGAAAAGGAAGTTTTATTTAATACATGTATTCTCATGTTTATTGTGCATCTTAACATGCTAGTTGTGAATTTGACTTCATGAGATAAGATACGAAACTTGGTTTTAGTCACTGTTGATATGTAAGGTTTAGACTTATAATGAAAGTTGAGTCTCTTTAAAATAAAAAGTGTTGAGTCTCTTGAAAACTATGTGACGTTTATGACTTGGAAAACATGATTGTAGGCTCACTTTTGAAAATGTGAAGGCATGATTAGCTAGTGACCTTGTGTGTGCCTATGATTTGTGCTAATTCTCCCAATGCTTACTGTGAAGGCTATGGCTATGTTAGAAATTGACATTTTGTGAAATGGCTTCCTATTTGTTGTGATATGCTTGGTATGACCTACCATTTAGAATTCACAAGGAAGGAAACATGAGCATGCCTTGATTTAAAAGTTGGGAACTACTCATTTTTAAAAGGAATTGACCTTGTACCTTGCTTGGGTGTGAACTCATGATACATGTAAGTGTGTTGAGGAAAAGGATATTCCTCCATGGACACAACTAAGCATGGTATGGTGACCTTCATGGAACTAGGTCTAACTAATGAAGATCCTTGTCAACCTATTAAACTCAAATCTATGTGCATTCAAGTATTAATGCCTAATTGTTTCTTGAGTTTTGTTGAAACTGCCTAAGTGATACTTAAAGATGGTTGTAAGATGAGATATTAAGAAAATGAAGTGTAATGTCCATGTTATGATTAGGAGAAGAATGTTCCTCCTATGAACATGATAAGAGCCTATGTGTTTGATTCATTAAAGGGTCAGTGAATAAAAGTTTTGCTTGCTTGTATGCATTAAGTGCTAAATGGTTTGAAGTGTTCCTTGTCAGTTTGGTGAGTCAACTTCTATATGAAGATGTTCTGAATATTATGTGCTGCTCTATGATTCATTGAAGTACTTGTTGTGATTAAAGTGTTCTAAGTGTCATTCGAGAATGAATGTTCCAAAGTGAGGGATATTGTAAGACCCCCAAAATGAGTTAGGGTGTCTAGATCCTAACATGTTTGTCCTAAGGGTCTAACGTCCTAAAATGGTTTATAATATGGCATTGAGGCAGTGAATAAATTTTGAGGTGATTTGGAAGTCAAACGTCAAAGGACAACCAAGACTTTCGACGACTAGTCGCCAAAGGGGCCTTAGATGCTTTTATGTGTTTTTGAGTTTTTTATGTGCTTATGAAGTCTTAAAATGAGTTATAATGATGTTTATAAGCAGTGTATGTAGTTTAATGAAGTTTAGAGGTAAAACGTCCGAGACGTTCGAAAGATAGTCCTTGTGACATGCATGTGTGTGTCTTGATGAGGCCTAGCATGATTGGACGTGTTATGTATAATTGTTTTGGGTGAAACTGCTGTGGAAGGTCTACAAATTTTTAAGGTTTGTATTTATGTTGGAAAATTCCGGGTAGGACTTCCCAAGGTCCCCGTAAAAGGGCCCAAAAGAAGGACCAAAAGGCTGTCGAGACACTGGCTTGGCAGTGTCAATCGACGAGCCAAAAGACGCCTCATCAGTCCACCAACGCCCCGTCGATGGGGAGGCGTCAATAGAAACTTAGCCTGGGGAAGTCTTGGCACATGAAATCCTCAGACCCAAACGACGGAGGCACAGGATGGTCCGTCGATGGACCAACGCTCCGTCATTGGTGTCCGTCGATGCAGGCCTGCATCACTGCCATGCACGCTGCTTATTATTGGGGTGAATGGGAAATTCACCTCACATGCTATCCTGACCCTAAGTAGTTTATTTAACTATATTTGGTTATATTAGGTTGATTAAAAACGTCAATATCCCATACCTAATCCTCCATTCATAATCAAACCTCCCTCTCCCAAAATATACTCTCTAGAAACCTCCATTGAAAGTGAAGTTCAAGGTCAACTTGTAGATTGGATTCTCATGGGTTCTTAACCAATTTTTAGTGGGTTCTTCATGTAATAAATGTATGGGGATCCTTCATCTCTAAGTGACCTTTCACTTCGAGAGTTAATCTCAAAGTTTTCAAAGAAGTTCCATGATCAAACATCTTCTTCTTCAATATATCCATGAGTTCTTTCTTAAATTGATGTCAAAAGCATAATATGAATGTATTGATAATTATCTACTGATTTAGACATGATTTTCAATCCAAATGCATGATGAAACTATACTCTCTCACAAACTCGATTTTAGCCTATGTATGGCTTTATGATCTTCATCTTATGCATATCGATTTGTGATTCAATTATGTTAAAATGCTTATACCTACTGCCTAGTATGTGTATTGATGAATTGTTGAACAATTATCCATGAATGTTAAGTTTGAAGGTTTTTGAATAAGGCTAGTTATCATGTAGTTACTTGTGATCTTGACGTTGGGATGGTTGTTATATAACTCGATCATGGAAAATTGATTGTTAATTACTGCCTATCATGTATATAGATTATGAATTATAAGTAATGGATCCAATGTGGATCAAGTATTGAGGATTAGATAATATTGATTCATGTTCTTCTATCTTCTATAAGTTGCTAATGTAGTTCTATGTATCTCGACTCCATGGTAATTGGTTGAATAGGGTTAATTGTACTTTAGCTACTGCCTATAATATATTATAATGATGAATTATGTGTTTTTATTCAATGTGGATTGATGCTTGAATGCTTGATCTCTATTTCCTCTCCATTGTAATTCTATGATGCTCACTGTAATCTCGATTCCTTGGAAATTGTAGGAGGATGTCGTTAAAGTTATGGTCTCTTCAACTACTACCTTCTATCTGTGTTATTGAGTAATTGTGAGTAAGACAAATTGATAATCAAAGTGAGGAAGAATTGGTAAGAGGTCAACTTCCCTTCACATTCTATGAATTGATGATGTAGTGGACCTAATATGGTCTCAATCTCGTCATGATTATTGCATGATTTCGATTCTATTAGTATACCTTTAGCTACATAACTATACTTTAATTGTTGATGAAATAGAATTAATGGACTATGATGACCAAATGGTAAAGGATTGGTAAGAATTGCTCTACTCTTGTACTTCTCTACTTTTCTATATTATTGTTGTGGATAAAGCCTTGTGTGTGTGATGTGAACATGGCCTTGAAGGCAATTATACTATCATGTGTGTTGGTGATGAAACACCCTATGTGAAGCCTATGACTAGTTTCCTATTCAAGCAATGACCTAGGTTGTATGGCTAATGTTATGAACATGTAAATGATCATGTTAACTTTATATAAATATGACGCCTATGATGAGGTCCTATAATGCTATATGTGAAGTAAAGTTAAGATAGGTTCATAAAGACTAGAGCTTACTGTAACAATGTTGTAAGTCTTGAATAAACGAGTATTAATTTATGGCAACCATTCTATGATGTTGTGTGATGTATCATTCACTAGGATGACTTGATAGGTGTACTAGTATGGGCAAGGGTATGGGACCTTGTCTATGCATTGCACATGCGTACCTTGATAGGATAGTTCCTAGGTTGGTCTTCCAAGTACATACAAAGGATTGTATGAACATGTTATGCATATGACTTACATGCTATGATGTTAAGTATATGAGATGATGAAGTATGAATGTGCATAATGTCTAAGTGTGTTTATATGAAAGTATTGCTGATATAGTTATACCGATAGACGTATGCATTGATATATGAAATTGTGTGACATTTATGTGGTATGTGAAAGGTTTGCTCACATCCAAGTATACACACACATGTATGAAGATCTAGTCAATAGAGGGGCCTTGAAAGGTGTGCTCAAGAGTACTCTAAAACTATATAGGTGCTTGAATATGTTATAAGCATATGAGGAATAAATCCTAAGCCTATGTTTTGTGAAATAATGTAATAAAGGATTTTCAATAAAGGGAACTTAGCTTAGCACCGAGTGAACTTGACAACGAGAGGTGTTGACTACCCTTGGAGGAAGATTCAGCATTTGTTCCTTAATTATAGAGTGTTGACTTCCCTTAGAGGAATACTCACCTATGGATCAACATGAGGTGGTGGCTTCCCTTTGAGGAAGGTTCACCCATGTTTTGTCATGAGATGAGGCCCCAATTGCCAAATGGCATGTAGAGGGATCATACCTATCGCTTAGTTCCATAAGCTATGATTTCCACATAGGATCTAGCAAGTGAATTCACTCAGTATGCTACGATGTATGTGTTAATGTTCTACCTTGGCTTGGTGAGAACACCTTCCATTAGTGTAAGACTCTACAACACCAAATTCCATGTTTAGCACCCATGGTCTTAGTGTCGGTTAAGGCTATAGTTTCCCTAAAGTAAAATGGATGATGGAAGTAAATGACTAAGACCCTAACTAGGATGACCTAAGGGAGGTTACTTAGGATAGGTGGAAGTAATGAACCCACCTAGACATTGCACAAGTGGCTTCTTAGGGATTTCTAGGAAGGTGATCTAAGGTGTATGATTATGGTTATGTCTTTATGCATGGCATGGTAGTATTTGTCTACTTGTTATGAAGATGTGCATGGTATGAGTCTATATGATGTGATATTATCCTTATATGCACTATGTTGGCCTAAATGACTATATGATGAAGGTATTGTATTGACATGAATGAAGTTGTCTTCACTTACTTGTTGATGTATGAATTTGGTGATAAGACTTGTGGTCTCATGATAGGTATACTTACGTGGGAGGTTATGGAGCTTCACATGTACATTGCACTAGTAGATTTATATTGGGATTATGAGTAAGGTCTCATAAGGTTCTATGTGAAGTAAAATAAGTATATGTGCATAATGAATAAGAGTTTACTGTAAAGTTCTCATGGTCTTGACTTAAATGTGTCTATGATGTATTATGCTTCTATGATGGTATGTGTTGATGAGGAGTTCACTGTAAAGCAAAAGAGTTCACTGTAAAGTGTCCCCAAATATGGTTTAAATTCTATGAGTGATCGTATATGATATTTGGCCTCTGAATATGTCTAGTGAATGAATTGGTCAATTTTAGCAAAATCTTATAGTGAGTAGGCAAAGCTACAGTGAATTATGCAAAAAAAAAATAATCAAAAATGCAACTTTTAGGCAATTCATGAAGGAAACATGCTAATATGCAAAGTAACACCATATAAACTCATGTTACAACATAATCATAGTTTCATAAAATACACAATGCAAGAAATCAGTGAAATTCAATTTCAACAAGACTCCTTAAACACCATGCACATACGACATGCTTCTATGACTTTCTAGCCAATCTACTAATCATACTCCCCCACTTCGAAGGAACTCATAACACTAAACAAATATAAGAACTTACCATCATCATCATCACTATCCGACTTTTCTCCTCTAGTCCGGAGTGCATAGAAAGAACTCATAACTTATAAATCTCTACAGCACGACATAGGAGTAGAAAAGAAGGGAAACTCTATCTTCCTATAGCCTCTCACCCATAGATATGTCACTACTCACACCGATGGTCGAGACTCTACTAGACGTGACTTGATGAGACTTTTTGATTCCTAATACTACTTTCACATCCTATGCTCTGATACCAAGCTTGTCACATCCTGAGACCACACCCAAGAAGAATTGGAACTCTCGGAGTGCAACCAGTGTACTCGACCTCTAGGAGGTCTTATACAGGACCTTTCGAATCGTTCATTGCATATACATAGTGTGAAGTAGTGCGGAATTAAAACCTTTCACAAACATTTCATAGTCTTTAAAATCTCTTTCATATTAAATTCATAAGAAGTACTTCGCTCATTTTATCAAATCTTAGACACGAGAATAATTGGGACACGGCCCATACACAATAGAAATATAGAACTACTAAGTCTATTACAATACTTCAATAAGATAAATAAAAGACATTTATGCCCTCGAGTCAAATGAGGACATACTTCAACTTCACTTGAATGATGCTACGATCCAAGTCTTGATTCCCAATGCTCCTCACCTACCAACCACTATAGAGATAGATAAAATCATGGAATTAGTACAACCACATGTACTAAGTATGGCATAATGCATAAAAATAATGAAAACGGACATTTATTGGAAATATGCATCTTTTGATTTAAATATCATAAGAACAACATGTATCGACTTAGAAACACATAAGATAACATTTAAGTAATTTAGTACATTTTTAAAGTCACTTTACAGTGAACCCATTCACTGTTACAGCGAAGTTCCTTCATTGTACAGTGAAGTGCCTTCTCTTCTCTTTAGACATGTCCTAGCATGTAGTCTTCTCACTAAAAGTTATCCTAAGACTAAGTTAAGCCACACAAAGAGAGACCGCCCATACACCCTCTCTAAGCATGCCTAACTTATCCTCAAGACTACTTATAATGAGACACATACACTTACAATAAACCAAACACATATCATGGATAATATGATATTCTCCTTACCAAGTGTGACGCCCCAGAAATATGGGCGTCTACACTGGCCATAAAACTGACCAAGGCGTGCGGCCAAGCAGGCCGCACCTATGTCAGCCATGCGGGCGGCATGTGCTGAAGGAGGGGCAGAGTAGGACAATGCGGCAAAGGGTCATGGCATGAGGCAACAACCATCTAAGATGTTGCATGACATGTCCTGTTAGTGCCAAGAATGCTTGACAAGGACTTGGGGGTACGCCCAAGGGCTTAAGCCTACCGGCGAAGGCCGCGTGCGGCGACGATGTCAGTGCCGTGCGTTCTGGAGCTACAAGTGGAATTCGGGGATTCCAACCTATGGACTTGTTCATAGTCCATCCTTATATATGCTCACCAAAATTGGGACCAAACGGAGTTCATTTGGATACGTCAATGACTTAGCCAAGGCTGATGGCATTTTGGTAATTATGCCGAAAGTCCGAAGGCTATAACTCTTCCCACGAACATGGGAATGGGCTGAAACTTCATGGAGGTGTGAAGGAAGTCAAGACAAACAACCACAAACAAACGGAACTCAATTTGGAGGTCGGATGATCAAGTTATGACCCATTATGATTCTCTGGCTGGATGATGTCTAGTCCTGTCACATGGGCAAAACTATTTTAAGCATATATAAGGGGGGTATACATGGTGACAGCCTACCAGCCCTCCCCGGGCAGTCTTGCCTCAAGTGTGCTGCCTTGAAGTCTAACTTCAAGGGCCTGCCTAAGCTTCTCAAAGGAGTTCTTAGGTACCCATATGAGCTTGGGAAACTCTATGGGCGGCGTGCGACTAGGAAGTCGACGTTGGGCGCCCGTTGGCGACGAGGGGTTAGATATGTCGGTCGTTGGGCCCTCCGGGCCATTCTCCTTGGGAGATAAGACCCCCTTGTCCGATTGAGCAATCGAGGGACTCGCTCAAGAGCCTCGTGAGCTGACTTGTGAGCTTGGCAAAGGTTCAACCAAGCAAGCAAGCGTCCGTTGGCCTAGACGTGCAGTCGTGGGGCGACGCTGCACTATGAAGTTTGTATGCATGATGTGCGGGCTATGTTGGGCTATGTCAAAAGACAAGCAAAGGCATTTTAAGGCAAACGCACATGGCTAAGGCCAAGGATGGAACGTTGCCCTACTCAGGCGAAGCGACAAGCTAAGTGCTAGGCACGAAGCGACTGACAAGCTTGAGGATTAGACTATGCACGCGGCAGCGATGCTTAAGTCCCGGCCTGGTTATTTATGGCCATGGCCAAACCCCAGGGCGCATAAGGAAGTGATCCAACTCGTACAGATGCGCCAGATGAGTCTAAGGCATGTCAAGGCATTGCCAGACGTCGGAAGGGCGGCACAAAGAGGGGAACTATGGGGTGAACCTCGACACAGGTACAAGGATCGTACTAAGACAACTGGGAAAGTTGCAAGGCTGGCCCTAAGTTATGGGGAACTTGGGGCGCCGCACGGACAATTGTGTGCCGCTGACGCATTTGAAATTTAGGTCCGTGACAAGTGGTATCAGAGCATACATTGACTCTGACCAGCGGTAGTTGAACCCGGTTTGAGACAAGTTGCAAATGTGTGAGCAAATTATGAACTTCCATGCATAGACAATGTCAAAGCAAGGCTGGTCGTTCCACATGCTCACCGAACATCGATGGACCGATGCTACTGTCTTAGAAGGTTTGGTTGCATACAATGAGCTATATGGAGCTGTGTCAACCAAATTGATGACAAGAATCAAGCCCTCTCACAGCAATTAATTCCGCATTTGTCTGTGCGGTTTGATTCGAAAGTGAAGCGTCCGAATGTGACTGAAGTATCTTTGGGGGATGACTTCAAATCAGTGGGTACTACTCTTCAGTGAGCAGTACGTTGGCAACTTGTTATGTAAGAAGCATGAACTGGACGATGAACGTCAGGCTGAGATGGTGAGTGCATCAAAAGCTTGTCAGTCTGGGTGTGTTCATGCAATGCGACGAACTAAGTTGTCAACCTTGGAAAGGTCTAGGCTTGTGAAGACGACAGGAACATGCCGATAAGTCGGGTGGCCAAGTTGATAGGCCTATGTCTGCCAGGTCGTGCAGCCATGTTTCGTGTGATATGTCAGCCGTAGACTTCTTACCTAGCCATCTAGTTGGGCTGCGAAGAATGGCAGGAGAGTCCCTTCATACCTAGCCATCTAGTTGGGCTGCGAAGAATGGCAGGAGAGTCCCTTCATACCTAGCCATCTCATGGGTTGCGAAGAATGGCAGGAGAGTCCCTACATGAGAATCATGCTGAGGAAGTAGGTTGAAACCTACCGCATGAGCAAGCTAGAGCTTGTAAAATGTGCGTGCCAAACACCCCAATAACGTGAAGTCAAGCCTACATACAGGCATCTTTGCGGATGACGTAGTGTCAAGAGATCGATGGAGTCAGCCATCGGGTGTGTGAGGGGGCACTGCATTTCTGCCAAATCATTTATGAGGAGGAACAATGACCAAAGTACTATGGCAAAGAAATGCATCAAGGTGAGATTAGCCGAAGTGTCTAAATTGGATGAGTATCCAAGTTCACGAATGAAGTATTTTCCAAGAGTAGAAGGTCGAACCGGATGCCAAAGGATGGGAGAGCCGTGCACGCCTCGCCATCGGCCAAGTCCAAGATTGGGAGCACCATGGGAGTCCTCGCCATAGACTTGAACAAATCAATCATTGGGAGCACCAGAGGGTCCTCGCCATAGGTTTGCCGGGTATCGAATGACTATTAAGGGGAAGAAAGTGTTCTGGACGACAAAGTCTTGTTCAAAAATGAATGTGAACGCCAGCACTTTGATCTAACAAGTACTTGCCAAGAAGTACGTCTCAAAGGCAGCAAGGTGCCTACGTGCATGGAGCACATGATAAATGAGACAAGGTCAAGTTTGGATGAAAGGACCATAGGGGTATGGTTGGCGAAGGGGCCACATCGAAGGATGCCTACTTTCTCGACCAAGATAGACCGAGACATGTTTGCTATGGAATGCAAACGTCTAAAAGGAATGCCTTTTGTTCGAAGCGAAGACACCATAAGACTGCAGGTCACCCAAGATGGGATAGGCCGATTCTAGACCGGGCTGAGGATGCCAAGGACTCGCTCGTAGAAGCCTCCAATGCCTTAGTTTTGTTGACGGTACTAGACAGTTCTCGTCGTGATGTGTCACGTTACTAGGCCGGGCTGAAGATAAGAAGGATGCTCTTTAAGACCTCCAACACTTTAGCCTTGTTTACGGCGCTAGTAAAAATCTTGCAAGTGGAATGCAAGTAAGAATAAGGATTCCTATCAGCTGAAGGCCGTGAGGGTCATGGTGTGGCGGACTTAATGTTGCCACAAAGTTAGTCACCAGAGGGTGCAGGTGTGGAGACACCGTCCAAGTGAACACCGGGAGGTGCATGCAGGAGGCAGCTTGGATAAAACTTGGGTGGAGGAAGTGCGCGGGGCATTACTCCATGTTAAGAGGAACTCGAAAGAGTTCCACACACACGGATTGGGAGCCACGATGTAAAACCCCAAGGGGACAGACTTCGGGTCTTCGTTGGTGTTGCAAGTCATCGGGACGATGACTGTTTTGGGTGTGTGAGGGTGTGACGCCCCAGAAATATGGGCGTCTACACTGGCCATAAAACTGGCCAAGGCGTGCGGCCAAGCAGGCCGCACCTATGTCAGCCATGCGGGCGGCATGTGCTGAAGGAGGGGCAGAGTAGGACAATGCGGCAAAGGGTCATGGCATGAGGCAACAACCATCTAAGATGTTGCATGACATGTCCTGTTAGTGCCAAGAATGCTTGACAAGGACTTGGGGGTACGCCCAAGGGCTTAAGCCTACCGGCGAAGGCCGCGTGCGGCGACGATGTCAGTGCCGTGCGTTCTGGAGCTACAAGTGGAATTCGGGGATTCCAACCTATGGACTTGTTCATAGTCCATCCTTATATATGCTCACCAAAATTGGGACCAAACGGAGTTCATTTGGATACGTCAATGACTTAGCCAAGGCTGATGGCATTTTGGTAATTATGCCGAAAGTCCGAAGGCTATAACTCTTCCCACGAACATGGGAATGGGCTGAAACTTCATGGAGGTGTGAAGGAAGTCAAGACAAACAACCACAAACAAACGGAACTCAATTTGGAGGTCGGATGATCAAGTTATGACCCATTATGATTCTCTGGCTGGATGATGTCTAGTCCTGTCACATGGGCAAAACTATTTTAAGCATATATAAGGGGGGTATACATGGTGACAGCCTACCAGCCCTCCCCGGGCAGTCTTGCCTCAAGTGTGCTGCCTTGAAGTCTAACTTCAAGGGCCTGCCTAAGCTTCTCAAAGGAGTTCTTAGGTACCCATATGAGCTTGGGAAACTCTATGGGCGGCGTGCGACTAGGAAGTCGACGTTGGGCGCCCGTTGGCGACGAGGGGTTAGATATGTCGGTCGTTGGGCCCTCCGGGCCATTCTCCTTGGGAGATAAGACCCCCTTGTCCGATTGAGCAATCGAGGGACTCGCTCAAGAGCCTCGTGAGCTGACTTGTGAGCTTGGCAAAGGTTCAACCAAGCAAGCAAGCGTCCGTTGGCCTAGACGTGCAGTCGTGGGGCGACGCTGCACTATGAAGTTTGTATGCATGATGTGCGGGCTATGTTGGGCTATGTCAAAAGACAAGCAAAGGCATTTTAAGGCAAACGCACATGGCTAAGGCCAAGGATGGAACGTTGCCCTACTCAGGCGAAGCGACAAGCTAAGTGCTAGGCACGAAGCGACTGACAAGCTTGAGGATTAGACTATGCACGCGGCAGCGATGCTTAAGTCCCGGCCTGGTTATTTATGGCCATGGCCAAACCCCAGGGCGCATAAGGAAGTGATCCAACTCGTACAGATGCGCCAGATGAGTCTAAGGCATGTCAAGGCATTGCCAGACGTCGGAAGGGCGGCACAAAGAGGGGAACTATGGGGTGAACCTCGACACAGGTACAAGGATCGTACTAAGACAACTGGGAAAGTTGCAAGGCTGGCCCTAAGTTATGGGGAACTTGGGGCGCCGCACGGACAATTGTGTGCCGCTGACGCAGTTGAAATTTAGGTCTGTGACACAAGGCTATCAAAAGACTTACTTAAGTAATCCTAGAAGAGAACGCCCATGCACTCTCGTCAAGGTTACCTAAATAATCCTTATGACTACCTAAGTTTTGATCATGCCTAAAGTATCAACCAACTTCCCTAACTAGAGTCATTCTCAAGACTTCCCTAGATAAGACAAGAAGAGATTATCCCTTATGCCCTCTTCACACTTTAACTAAGGAATCCTTAAGTCACTCTAGAGTAGATACTCATTCATTTACATGCTTTCTAACATAAGCCATTATTTCATTAGTTCATGAATAGACATTCATCACATAAAGGACATTCAAGTAATGGTCTTCGAAAAGACCTAGGAACTTTCACTAACATCTTTAAAGCCTATTGTGCAATGTCAAGATAGTGTCCCAACCCACCACCTAAAATTCATAGAACTTATCTAATGCTAATAGGTACCCCACATGATGAGAATAGGCAATAACCGACATAGTCCATGGTAGCAAAACATGGAATTCGGAGTTCTAACCCTAACCTACTCCGATGAGGGCGTTCTACTTGCCAATGGTAGAACTTGGACACATCCCATGTAGGCACATGATATGAAGGGATTACTTTGTAATCCAGCCTCATCCTTTAACTATAACTACTTTCCTTACCGTACTCACTCGGTGCTAGCCTTTTTTCTAATGGAGTAATTCATATTAAAGGTTCATACAAAGGGGTTCCATATCAAGTTCATAACCCAATTACATTTACCCTATCAAAGAGGTCCCCTAAGGCTGCTTTACAATGGCGAAAAGAAGCTCATAATGACTTTACTAAGGATTGATATGATTCCGTTCCAGACAACCAACCTTAAGTCCATCATTCATTACAATAAGGATATCATTATGGCTTTCGACTTCAAGTTTCATAACCTTACCACTAGGTTCAAGATTTCACATAAAGGAACCTCTTAACATCATTCAAGTTCTCATGTCAGTCATACATACAAGACTAATGAGCTTTAGAATCCTAAGTCAAGACATCTCATATTCACATTCATACATGCATCAAGTAAGGGACACAAGTATACCAAGACAAGACACAACATACTTTACTTTATTACATGTAGCATATCATTCATTAAAACACTTAGGAATGAACCTTATCATCTTTATGTAATCCTATTCATAACTATAACATCATCAATATAACCATTATAGTCATATAGTCAAATAGGAACAACCATGCATCAACTCTAAGACTACACACATGACACATAGTCAAAGTCTAACATGATCACCTAACAACTTCAATAGAAGAAACCACATACTTTCACATTACTTCACATGTAGGTAGATATGATCACACTTCACATAATCCACTACATAAATCATCATATTACTTCAAGTAGTTGCCGACAAGGTCATGATCATCATAGTACATAAAATAACGCCGACAAGGCCACATCAATCACATAACACCACCACCATAAGTGGACGATACCAATAAAAACATAATTGAAGTCTAATTAACATCAAATAAAGAGAATTAGGACACCGTACCACCAATCCATTCTCTCCATTCAATCCTTATCTAAATCATCCAATTCAATACCATAAGGCCCTTACCCATGGCCATGAACACCAATTCAATGCATAAATCATAATACTCAATGAATCTATGTTAATTCAATATATATTTATCAATATAATACAACATATACATCAATTGAATACAATTCTTACATAACTCTATAGTCCATAGAAAACTACACCATAATTCATAAGCATTAAGTCAATATTAAGTAGCCCATAACGTAGTAAAAAAAACTAGGGTTCATCAATTACATGGGTTCATAGGTTAATTGAGTTAAAATCATCTAATTAACAACAATATAATAAATACTTAATTATTAAAAACATTTAATTCAAGAACCCATGGATAGATCACGAAATTGGACAAGTTCAGCTTTGAAAACTTTAGAAAACTTCTTTGAATTTGGGCTCCTTGATGAATAGAGTTTCAAGGATAAAAACCATACCTCAATGATGTTAATCCTCCAATTTGATGAAGAAGCACCACTCAAATCTCCAATCTAAGCTCTTCCTTGTGTTTTGGCTTCAATGGAGTTCTAGGGAATTTCTAAGGGAATTTAGGTTTTGATTTGAAGAATGAATTTTTCTAAGTGTTAAAGACTTATAAACATGTTTAAAATACCCCAAAGACCCTTTAGGAACTTCCCTTACTCTTATTTGTACATTGGGTGAAATTTACGAATTCACCCTTCAACTTAACAGTGAATGCACACAGGAGACAGCACCATCGACGGATGGCCACCAACGGACCGTCCCTCAACCAACGAACCGTTCTGTTGGTCCATGGTTTGGGACTGAGGCTGGTCCTTGGCTGCATATCTCCCACTCCTAAGTGTAAACCTACGCCCCTCACCTACGGGGCGTCGACTGACCCACTGGGCGTCGATTGCCTCCGTAGGTTGGGCTGGTTTTTTGACAGCTTGGGCACTCATGAAGGGTCCTTCCTCAAGGACCCTTGGTTGGTCCTTGGGCACTTTCACTCGGACGTTTCCAACCCAAACATGCTTGTATACAAGTTTAGGACCTATCACATGAATTTCATTCAAAACGAACACGTAAAACTAGATGAAACATGCTTAGACACACACGGTCATTTCAAGGAAAACCTTTAGGACGTTCTTGGACGTTTGACCTCCAAACTTCATGAAACTTGACACACTGCCAGTATTAACTATAATAACTCATTTAAGGACCTCATAACCTCATGAATCACATATAATCACATTTACACACATATGAGGCACATAGGTAACTTAGTTGTCGAATGTCTTAGACGTCCCTTGACGTTTGAATTCCAATGCACCTAAACTCTTAGACACTGCCTCAATAACACATTATATACAATTTTAGGACATTATACCACCATGACAACTATGTTAGGGTCTAGCTTCACCTAAGTCATTTTCGGGATCTTACAATATCCCCACTTGGACAACATTCTTCCTCGAATGACACTTGCCACTCTGCGAATAGTTCCAAGAATAGAGACTCAATTAGCAGATCATAACCATACCATATAAAACATTAATCAAGGATAAAACATCAATTTCACATAGTCAAGAGATTCACAACACAACAAGAAACTAGAATAAATTTTATAACTTATCATGCTATAAAACTCACATCCTTCATTCCAAATAGCAAAAACTCATTTTATATTCAATATTATGCTCATATACATCAGTTCTAACTATATTACAATAATTTTTTACCAAAGAATGAATTAGTCAATTTTAGCAAAATCTTACAGTGAGTAGGCAAAGCTACAGTGAATTATGCATTTTTTTCCAAAAATGCAACTTTTAGGCAATTCATGATGGAAACATGCTAATATTGAAAGTAACACCATATAAACTCATGTTAAAACATAATCATAACTTCATAAAATACACAATGCAAGAAATCAATGAAATTCAATTTCAAGAAGACTCCTTAAACACCATGCACATGCAACAAGCTTCTATGACTTTCTAGCCCATCTACTAATCATACTCCCCCACTTAGAAGGAACTCATAACACTAGAGAAATATAAGGACTTACCATCATCATCATCACTATCCGGCTTTTCTCCTCTAGTCCGGAGTGCATAGAAAGAACTCATAACATCTAAATCTCTATGGCACGACATAGGAGTAGAAAATAAGGGAAACTCTATCGTCCTATAGCCTCTCGCCCATAGACGTGTCGCTCATCACACTGATGGTCGAGACTCTACTAGAATGACACTTGCCACTCTCTGAACAGTTCTAAGAATAGAGATTCAACTTGAAGTACATAACCATACAATATAACACATAATCAAGGAGAAAACATCAATTTCACATAGTCAAGAGATTCGCTGTCATGACCCGAATTCTGGAATCTGGACCGCGATCGGCGTCGTTAACCTCTCAGAGGTTGCAGACAAGCCTCTTCTTAGCTTTCATTACATTCATATAGTTAAATTTGCGGAAAATTTAAAACTTTTAAAACTTAATGAAGTGTACATAGACTTCAGATAATATTTACATAAATTCATATACTATAAGCTCAACTAAACAACCATCTAATAACGAGTAAGCAAATCAAATGAAGAATTCGATATATAATATAATAGTCTGCCAAAACGGCCTTACTACAAAGCTTCAAAATAAAACATCTGAAAGAACGCTAGGGACAACATCCTCTAGCTATGTCTAAATACTAGGCTATGAAGATAGACGTAGCATCCTCGAACTCGAGAGGACCTACCAAATGGTCTGGAGATCGCTGAGTCCAAACTGCTGCAATGAGTCTTCAATCTTCTCTCTGGCCTGCACCTATAAAAATAGTAATTGTATAGGGTTAGTACACACTTTTACTAAGTATGGGTGTATGCACACATACACGTAAGGACAATGCATGATCAAGGAAGGCTCTTCCTAACAACATGCCATTTTTGGAAAGTGTAGTCACTAGACTTTCCTAATTCGTTATTTGAGATTTGTGGTGTGATTATGATGTAGTTTAATGCATTCAAAACACACAACTCATTTTCTATATGAACACAAGACCCTGGAATCATGCACATAATTTTAGAACAGCACAAACGAAAGTTTATCATTTTGCTCTCTCTTAGGCCGAGAGCACTTTGTCCCATACTTAGTTTATTTTTTGGTTCTTTTCTTCTTTTTGTTGTCTAGTTCAATTATCTCCTTTGATATTATGTTTTACTTACAAGTGAAATGATTCATTGTAGTCCCATACCCACAATGAATCAAGTAAGTAATCCAAGAGATTAAGGAAATGATTTAACTACAATTTTGGGCATGAAATCTTTGTAAGTCAATCTTTATTGGTTAAACCTATTATCCGATGTTGGCCTAATATAAGAAGTCATTATCAGCCAATCTTATTTGGCTATTGTGATTTGCCAATTAAATAAGGTCATTATAAGTCAATCTTATTTGGCTTTAATCATTTTCATAATATGAGATGTCATTATTGGCTATGCCCCTTATGTATAGAAAACTTCATTCTTATCAAACATTGGCATTCATAAACTCTTGATTTATTAGTTCACTTTGAACTTACATCTCTTCTTCCTTCTTACTTTCTTAAAGAAGTCCGTAGCATTAAGATCATGTGAAGTTACATGAAATCCAGTGTCTTCCCCACACCGAAAAGAGGTGATTCACCAATCAAAGTGAATCCTAGATCATGCGAGTTAACATGAAATCCAGTGTCTGCCCCACACAGAAAAGGGGTGATTCACCGGCTAAAGTGAATCCATATCAAGTGTTTACCCCACACCAAAAAGGGGTGGTCCACGTCTAAAGTGAAACCAGAACATTCTTTTGAGCATTAACCGACATAGATCATGTGAGCTAAACATGAAATCTGGTGTCTTCCCCACACCGAAAAGAGGTGGAATCACTGGCCAAAGTGAAACCGAAACATACCTAGCTCTCTTAGGTGGAATCCACATGCTATTTCCCATGTTGGCTAGACATAGTTCGAAGACTAGGAGATATTCGGAGACTCTTATCCACCGTAGTGGAGCCTCATCTCATGAGACATACATGTGCTGGCACAAGCTTATAGCTAGCTTATCGGTGCTTTGCTCACTTTCTTTACTTCATTACTTTTAGAGTTGACTCAAACATAATGGAAGCTTGCTTGTAGATTGAGGTTTACTTACTCTATTAATGACTTTTAATCCCTTTCTTTACTATATGAAATGTGAATTTATTCTTACATAACATCTTTGGTGTTAATGAGACTTGTCTCACACATTCTAACACCCTTTTTCGTGAGTATCTTAACATAGTAGTCTTAGGTGTAAGTGAGACTTGTCTCACCTCCTTTAACACATCATTCTAGTCACTTTCCTACATTAGACACTTTTAGTTATGTTAATACTCACTTTACTTGCTTACGTTCATTTGGTAGCTTCATATCATCATTTATGGACGTTGAGAACTTCACTCAATGTAATAACTATGTTCATAGTTCATATTTTTAGGGTATGTTGGGACTTGTCCCAATTGTTGACATACCCTTGGTTATGGATTCATTGAATTACCTTAGGTGTACTTATTCATTTGGCATTCACAAAATTTTAGTCATATAAGATAATATAGGGTATGTTGGGACTTGTCCCATTGATTGGCATACCCTTAGTTATGGATTCATTTTGTTATGTTGGTCATTCTTAATTTGACATTACATTATATTGGCATATCAGATTGATGTATATTTAGTATTGGTCTAGAAAATTTGGAAATGACTTCATAGCCAATTTATTGGCACAAGCCAAACATTCATTCAAGTATAATTTCATGAGATTTTCATTAGCCAATTTTATATCATAGTTTAGGCATAACATTATTAGCCATATCGGATATCCTCATGTGACCACTTTAATGAACTCATTATCTCAAACAAATCAACATTTAACAGCAAGCATACTTCATGGCCGAAATATCACACTTTCACGTTCTCGGACACAACTAGTCCTATAACGTTCTTTATCTCGCGTAAGAAACAATTAAAATCCTATGAACATAACTTATCGGCTCATTCAACATTTACAGATCACGAAAACCTACACATTAAAACAGCCAGCACCACATACCAACAACATGATCAAGATTACGTCTACATATTCTTTTGAATCGAAAATAAGGAGACTAGGGAGAAGGGCGTTCAACAAGAACGTTAGGAAGCAACCCTAGTTTCGAGATTTCATAGATTCAAGCTATTGAAAATACTCTTGGAGAAAGAATTCCAGGAGAGAAACCCATACCTTATGTAGATTCAAATATACGACAATCACTCTACATGAAATCCTTGGAAAGCACTTTGAAATCGCCTAAGAGAGACTTTAGCGTTCTACGTTCTTGCGGTTTGCGTTCTGAGTCTAATGCGTTTTATCGTGATTTATAGGTTTAGGAACTGATGTTGAATTATTCAACTTTAAGTTAATTAACTTAATTAATAAATTAATTAGTTTATTACTAAAATACCCCTCCTAAGTTGACTAGACATAGGAGGACCATTGACTTAGCCAAATCCAAAATTGGCTAAGTGTCTCGGCTGGACCAAGGCTTAAATTAATTAATTTGGCTTCTTAATTAATTAAGGGAGGGACTTAAGGAAATTACTAAAATACCCCTAAACTAACAACATTGGACCATCCTAGGTTAGGTACTAGGTTGTCCCTAAGTTAGTTAGGTGTCACCCGACCAAGTCCTAGGTTGTCGGGTCAATTGGCTGGTCATTTTTTATTGATCCTAGGTTAGCTAGCTAGTTGGTTAGGTTAGTTAGGATGTAGAGTTGGTTAGGAAGGTGGACCCCACACGAATGGACCCGTGCACGCTTGTCCCTAACCGCCTAACCGAATGCGGTTGGGCTTGTCACGTGGTCCCCCACTCGGCCGTTGTACATGTGCTTGCACATGTGTTGCTGCCCATTTCTCCCAACCTGCACCCTGTGGTTGTATTTTGTAAAGTTCATTCCTTGTCCAAGGATCCTCACTATGTCCTTGGACACTGCTTACCTACATGATCATTTTAATTGATCATGTGCTATGGTATCTAGGCTTGACACTTGGACGCCTCATACCTCATGGTTGATATGGTTGAAAACAGAATTTTAGCTTAGGGTCTTCTTTCTAGGTAGAATTCGTAAAGATTGCTTATTCATACTTAGCCAATATTTTCTAATATGCCCAATATTATTGGGATGCCTATCTATCCCAATACGCTTTCTTGAAACCTATTTGGCTCTTTACTAGGCATATACGTTTTTCTGGAATGTTACATTATCCCCCCCTTAGGAATATTCGTCCCCGAATGACACTTACACATCATTTTAAAACATGAGGGAAATTTTGGAACACTTAAACATACTTAAAACGTTATCGTTTGTGAACATCTGATTCACACATATTCTGGATGATGCATTCTTACTCAAGATTATCTGAAGCTTCATATTTGAGATCGAGGAACTTTCTTCTCAATCACACTTAACTTAATGCAAATCACAACTCATGCAACACATAAAATTACGTCTATGCTATACAAAAACAACAACATAATGCACGCATGAACTTATTTTAACTTATTTAATGCAAGTATAAAATGCACGATTATGGACTTATAATACCAAATCGACTAATGCACTAAAATCTTAGAGTTCCTTAAAATCGGATCTAGGAAGAGTATATCTAACCTCAAGAACTGAAAGAGTGAGGGTAACAGGATCTCATATCGGCCTCGGCCTCCCATGTTGCTCCTCAATAAGGTGGTTCCGCCATAGTACCTTCACGGTGGCAAACTCCTCGTTCCTCAGCTGCTTCACTTGACGATCTAGAATCTCAACTGGAACCTCTTCGTAAGAAAGGTTCTCATTAACTCCTAACCCCTCAACAGGCAGGATGGATGCTGGATTGCCTAGACACTTCTTAAGCATCAAAACGTGAAACATTGGATGGATCGAAGCTAAGTCTTGTGGTAACTTCAGTTCGTAGGCAACATTTCCTACTCGCTGTAAGATCTCAGAAGAACCTATATACCTCAGACTCAACTTCCCTTTCTTACCAAACCTCATCACCCCTTTCATGGGTGATATCTTCAAGTAGACTTGATCACCTACTTCGAATTCAAGAGCTCTCTTTCTGTTATCAGCATAGGATTTCTGACGACTGTAAGCAGTAGCCAAACAATCCTTGATCATCCTCACCTTTTCTATTGCCTCATGTACGATCTCTGGGCCAAGTATGGCAAATTCACCTACTTCAAACCACCCAATTGGAGACCTACATCTCTTGCCATACAATGCTTCAAAAGGTGCCATTCCAATACTGGAATGGTAGCTATAATTATACGAGAACTCAATCAACGGCAAGTGATCATCCCGACTCCCCTTGAAGTCAATAACACATGCTCTCAACATGTCTTCAAGGTTCTGAAGGTACGTTCTGCTTGTCCATCCATCTGCGGATGAAAAGTAGTACTCAGCTTCACCTGTGTACCCAAACTCTTTTGGAAGATCTCCAAAAGTGAGAAGTGAATTGGGCTCCCCTATCCAAAATGATAGACAAAGGAATCCCATGCCACCTCAGGATCTCATCAATATAAAGCTTGGCGTAGTCCTCGGCTTGGTAAGTGGACTTTACGGGAATGAAGTGTGTGGATTTGGTCATTCGGTCAACAATGACCCAAATGGAATCGTGCATTCTTCTGGTTCTCGGCAAACCAACCACGAAATCCATATTAATGGCCTTCCACTTCTATGTTGGAATCTCGATCGTCTGGGTAAGACCCCAGGCTTAAGGTGTTCGGCCTTAACCTGTTGGCAATTGGGACACTCCTCCACAAACTTAGAGATATCACGCTTCATACCTTCCCACCAGTAGACCTATTTAAGGTCATGATACATTTTGGTGGCACCTGGATGAATAGAATACTTGGAACCGTGAGCTTCCGCCAAAATACTAGACCGTAAATCATCAACATTGGGCACACATAATCTGTTCTGGTATCTGAGTACACCATCTCCTCCTAGGGAAAATGACTCATTCAACTTACCCAACACTAAGTCTTTCAACTCCATGAGTACTGGGTCGAGATGCTTCTTAGCTTTAACATCAACAACAAATGAGGATTCGGAACTTGAGTGAATCGAAACACCCCCACTTGGTGTATCTATCAGTCGTACACCCAATCTAGATAATTGGTGTACCTCTTTAACTAGTTGCTTCTTCTCATCATCAACGTGAGACATGTTGCCCATGCTTAATCTACTCAACGCATCATCCACTACATTGGCCTTACCTGGGTGATAGTGGACACTCATATCATAATCCTTGAGCAGTTCTAGCCATCTCCTCTGACGAAGGTTCAATTCTCTTAGCGTAAAAACATACTAAAGACTTTTATGGTCAGTATATACATCAACATGTGAACCATATAGGTAGTGTCTCCAAAGCTTCAACGCAAAGAAAACCGCGGCTAGTTCAAGATCATGAGTAGGGTAATTCTTCTCGTGGATTTTCAATTGTCTTGATGCATATGCAATCACCTTGCCATCTTGCATAAGAACACATCCCAAACCTACTCGGAAAGCATCACAATACACCACATACCCTGTACCACTTCTTGTCAATGTGAGCACTGGGCCGAAGTGAGTCGGTCTTTGAGCTCTTGGAAGTTCTTCTCGCATTTCTCAGACCACTCAAACATCACCTTCTTCTTTGTTAAGGCTGTCAACGGAGCAACAATAGTGGAAAAACCTTCCACAAACCTGCGATAAGAGTTAGCCAAACCCAAGAAACTCCAAATATCTGTAGGAGTGAGGGGTCTCGGCCACTTCTTCACCGCTTCAACCTTTTTTGGATCAACTTCAATACCCTGATCGGTCACAACATGACCAAGGAAGGTCTATGATCTCAACCAGAATTCACATTTACTGAACTTTGCATACAGCTGATGTTCTCTGAGTACTTGCAATGTCTTTCTTAAGTGTACTTCATGCTCTTCTCTAGACTTAGAGTATATGAGAATGTCATCTATGAATACTATGACGAAAGAATCAAGGTATTCACGGAAGACTCTATTCATAAGGTCCATAACTGCGGCTGGTGCATTAGTGAGATCAAATGACATAACCAAAAATTCATAATGTCCATATCTAGTACGAAAAGCATTCTTAGGAACGTCTTCTCGTCTCACTCAAGCTGATGATACCCTGACCGAAGGTCTATTTTTGAAAAGAAACTTGAACCTTGGAGTTGGTCAAATAGATCATCGATTCTGGGAAGAGGGTACTTGTTCTTTATAGTGACTCTGTTGAGTTTCTTATAATCGATACACATTCTAAGGGTTCCATCCCTTTTCTTAACGAACAACACTGGAGCACCCCATGGGGATATGCTCGGCTGGATGAAGCCCTTATTAAGTAAATCTTTTAATTGCAACTTCAACTCTTTGAGTTCGGCTGGTGCCATCCTATATGGGGGGAATAGAAATTGGCTTGGTGTTGTGATCTAAGTCAAAACCAAAATCAATCTCACGTTCAGGAGGGATTCCTGGCAAATCCTCTGGAAAGACATCTTGAAACTCATTCACTATTGATACAGAGTCTATGGAACGGACTTGTTGCTCTAAGTCATTGACTCTAACTAAGTGGTATAAAAACCACTTAGCTATCATATTATTGGATTTTAAATGGGAAACGATTTGGCCTATTGAATTTGAACCACGCCCTTCCCATTCCAGCTCTAACTCATTTGGAAACTGAAACCTCACTACCCTGTGTCGACAGTCTATCATGGCATAACATTTATGGAGACAATCCATACCCAAGATTATATCAAAATCGAGCATGGCTAACTCCACTAGGTCAGCATGAGTGACACTGTCAAGAATGTTAATTGGACAATCTTTATACACTTTTTCTGATCTAACGCTGTCCCCTATGGGAGTGCTAACTAGAAAAGGCTCATTTAAGATCTCAGGAAACACGTCAAATCTACTAGCTATCAAAGGAGTAACAAATGACAGAGTGGATCTTTGATCTAACAATGCATACACAGGAAAAGAAAAGACAAGCAACGTACCCGTGACCACATCAGCTGACTTCTCTACCTTTCAGCGCATAAAACATGTTCCTCTTGGGAGGTTCGGCTGCAGAATTTGGATTCGGCCGAGGCTGAGCATCTTTCTTGGCCTGGTTCCTCACTTGAGGACAGTATCTGACCATATGTCCACTCTTGCCGCACCCGAAGCAGGCGTTAGTACCTACCAAACATTCACCTCCATGCAAACGCCCACACTTACCACACAACTTGTTGTTACGCTGGGCACTCCTGTCATTGCCATTTTTGGGGCCAGACTTGTCCACTTTGGCATTTAAATTTCTGGAAGGAGTAGGATTAACTGAGTGCTTCTTGAACTTAGGCATGTTCTGGACTCCAAATGAACCCCTACCAGAGCTAGAACCAGTCTGATCCGCGGGCTTAGGCTTCTTGCCTTCCTGAACTCTCCTTTTTCGATGGTTGTCCTCCAGTTGATGTGCATGCACCATCAATCTGCCCAGATCCATGTTATCATAAAACATGGCTGCCCGACAATCCTCCACTAGATCCTCCGACAGTCCAGTCACAAACCTACTCATTTCATCCCTGCTATTTGCCACCAGAGAAGAAGCATACTTTGAGAGTTCACCAAATTTCAAGGAATACTCCTTGACCGACATACCTCCCTGTCTTAGGTTGATGAACTCTTCAACCTTTGCTTCTCGTTGCTCTCTGGGAAAGAATCTTCTCAGAAATGCAGTCTTGAGAATGTCCCAAGTGATGGGGATATCTCCTGGTGCTCGAACATATGCCCATATTATGTACCACACCTGTGCCACATCTTTGAGCTGATATGCAGTCAACTCAGCCTTTGTCTCCTCCTAAACACCCATGGCACAGAGAATTTTGTAGACCTCATATACAAACTCATGGGGATCCTCATTAGTTTTGGACCCGTAATAGACCGGAGGGTTCATTCTGGGAAGTCCCTCAGCCTACTAGCCATGGTGCTAGCATGCGGGTTCTCTCTGGAAGCAACCTCTCTGTTGGCTTGAGCCCTGATAGCCCGCGCCTGAGTAGTGATGTCCTGTGCCATCTGCACCAAAGCTTCCCTCACCTCTCCATCTGTCAACGCAGCTGGGTTGACAGGCACTTGAGCTCCAGCAGTTGCGGCTTGAGGAGGAGCTTGGTTTCCTCCAGCAGCTGCTTTTTCAACTCTCCTCGCGGCATTTATCCTTGTGTTCATACTTCTACACGCATACACAAGAAGAAAGTTAGATTCTTAAATGACACAAAATGTCATAATTCTACATAGCACGATAAAGAGTAGAAGAAGGGAAAATTTCTTATCATCACTTAGTCTCTAAGTCATGATTGTGGCGCGCTTCACAACCATAAGTTAGAAACTACGTAACGTGGTTGTTTTGATCTTTAGTTTCTAGGTAATTTAACCTCATGCTCTGATACCAAGTTTGTCACGATCCGGATTCTGGAATCCAGACCTCGACCGGCGTCGTTAACCTCTCAGAGGTCGTAGACAAGCCTCTTCTTAGCTTTCATCACATTCATATAGTTAAATTTATGGAAAACTTAAAACTTTTAAAACTTAATGAAGTGTACATAGACTTAAGATAATATTTACATAAATTCATATACTATAAGCTCAACTAAACAACCATCTAATAACGAGTAAGCAAATCAAATGAAGAATTCGATATATAATATAATAGTCTGCCAAAACGGCCTTACAACAAAGCTTCAAAAAAAATTATCTGAAAGAAACGCTAGGGACAACATCCTCTAGCTATGTCTAAATACTAGGCTATGAAGATAGACGTAGCATCCTCGAACTCGAGAGGACCTACCAAATGGTCTGGAGATCCCTGAGTCCAAGCCGCTGCAATGAGTCTTCAATCTTCTCTCTGGCCTGCACCTATAAAAAGAGTAATTGTATAAGGTTAGTACACACTTGTACTAAGTATGTGTGTATGCACACATACACGTAAGGACAATGCATGATCAAGGAAGGCTCTTCCTAACAACATGCCATTTCTGGAAAGTGTAGTCACTAGACTTTCCTAATTCGTTATTTGAGATTTGTGGTGTGATTATGATGTATTTTAATGCATTCAAAACACACAACTCATTTTCTATATGAACACAAGACCTTGGAATCATGCACATAATTTTAGAACATCACAAACGGAAGTTTATCATTTTGCTCTCTCTTAGGCCGAGAGCACTTTGTCCCATACTTAGTTTATTTTTCGTTCTTTTCTTCTTTTTGTTGTCTAGTTCAATTATCTCCTTTGATCTTATGTTTTACTTACAAGTGAAATGATTCATTGCAGTCCCATACCCACAATGAATCAAGTAAGTAATCCAAGAGATTAAGGAAATGATTTAACTACAATTTTGGGCATGAAATCTTTGTAAGTCAATCTTTATTGGTTAAACCTATTATCCGATGTTGGCCTAATATAAGAAGTCATTATCAGCCAATCTTATTTGGCTATTGTCATTTGCCAATTATATAAGGTCATTATAAGCCAATCTTATTTGACTTTAATCATTTTCATAATATGAGATGTCATTATTGGCTATGCCCCTTATATATAGAAAACTTCATTTTTATCAAACATTGGCATTCATAAACTCTTGCTTTCTTAGTTCACTTTGAACTTACATCTCTTCTTCCTTCTTACTTTCTTAAAGAAGTCCGTAGCATTAAGATCATGTGAAGTTACATGAAATTCAGTGTCTTCCCCACACCGAAAAGAGGTGATTCACTAATCAAAGTGAATCCTAGATCATGCGAGTTAACATGAAATCCAGTGTCTGCCCCACACAGAAAAGGAGTGATTCACCGGCTAAAGTGAATCCATATCAAGTGTTTACCCCACACCGAAAAGGGGTGGTCCACGTCTAAAGTGAAATCAGGAACATTCTTTTGAGCATTAACCGACATAGATCATGTGATCTAAACATGAAATCCGGTGTCTTCCTCACACTGAAAAGAGGTGGAATCATTGGCCAAAGTGAAATCGAAACATACCTAGCTCTCTTAGGTGGAATCCACAGGCTAGTTACCATGTTGGCTAGACATAGTTCGAAGACTAGGAGATATGCGGAGACTCTTATCCATCGTAGTGGAGCCTCATCTCATGAGACTTACATGTGCTGGCATAAGCTCATAGCTAGCCTATCGGTGCTTTGTTCACTTTCTTTTACTATATTACTTTTAGAGTTGACTCAAACATTATGGAAGCTTGCTTCTAGATTGAGGTTTACTTACTCTATTAATGACTTTTCATCCCTTTCTTTACTTGATGAAATGTGAATTTATCCTTACATAACATTTTTGGTGTTAATGAGACTTGTCTCACATATTCTAACACCCTTTTTCGTGAGTATCTTAACATAGTAGTCTTAGGTGTAAGCGAGACTTGTCTCACTTCCTTTAACACCTCATTCTGGTCACTTTCCTACATTAGACACTTTTAGTTATGTTAATACTCACTTTACTTGCTTACGTTCATTTGGTAACTTCATATCATCATTTATGGACGTTGAGAACTTCACTCAATATAATACTTATGTTCATAGTTCATTTTGTTAGGGTATGTTTGGACTTGTCCCAATTGTTGGCATACCCTTGGTTATGGATTCATTGAATTACCTTATGTGTACTTATTCATTTGGCATTCCAACATTTTAGTCATATAAGATAATATAGGGTATGTTGGGACTTGTCCCATTGATTGGCATACCCTTAGTTATGGATTAATTTTGTTATGTTGGTCATGCTTAATTTGACATTACATTATATTGGGATATAGGATTGATGTAAATTTAGTTTTGGCCTAGTAAATTTGGAAATGACTTCATAGCCAATTTATTGGCAGAAGCCAAACATTCACTCAAGTATAATTTCATGAGATTTTCATTAGCCAATTTTATATCATAGTTTAGGCATAACATTATTAGCCATTTTGGATAGCCCCATGTGACCACTTTAATGAATTCATTATCTCAAACAAATCAACATTTAACAGCTAGCATATTTCATGGCCGAAATATCACACTTTCACGTTCTCGGACACAACTAGTCCTATAACGTTCTTTATCTCGCGCAAGAAACAATTAAAATCCTACGAACATAACTTATAGGCTCATTCTACATTTACAGATCACGAAAAGCTACACATTAAAACAGCCAGCACCACATACCAACAACATGATCAAGATTACGTCTACATATTCTTTAGAATCGAAAACAAGGAGACTAGGGAGAAGGGCGTTCAACAAGAACGTTAGGAAGCAACCCTAGTTTTGAGATTTCATAGATTCAAGCGATTGAAACTACTCTTGGAGAATGAATTCCAGGAGAGAAACCCATACCTTATGTATATTCGAATCTACGATGATCACTCTACACGAAATCCTTGAAAAGCACTTTGAAATCGCCTAAGAGAGACTTTAGCATTCTACGTTCTTGCGGTTTGCGTTCTGCCATAGAGTTCTGAGTCTAATGCGTTTGATCGTGATTTATAGGTTTAGGAACTCATGTTGAATTATTCAACTTTAGGTTAATTAACTTAATTAATAAATTAATTAGTTAATTACTAAAATATCCCTCCTAAGTTGACTAGACATAGGAGGACCATTGACTTAGCCAAATCCGAAATTGGCTAAGTGTCTCGGCTGGACCAAGGCTTAAATTAATTAATTTGGCTGCTTAATTAATTAATTAAGGGACTTAAGGAAATTAAAAAAATACACCTAAGTCACTAGGACCACAACTAACAACTAAGGACCATCCTAGGTTAGGTATTAGGTTGTCCCTAAGTTAGTTCGGTGTTACCCGACCAACTCCTAGGTTGTCGGGTCAATTGGCTGGTCATTTTTTATTGATCATAGGTTAGCTAGCTAGTTGGTTAGGTTAGTTAGGATGTAGAGTTGGTTAGGAAGGTGGACCCCACACAGCTAGACCCGTGCACGCTTGTCCCTAACCGCCTAACCGAATGTGGTTGGGCTCGTCACGTGGTCCCCCACTCGACAATTGCACATGTGCTTGCACATGTGTTGCTGCCCATTTCTCCCAACCGTGCACCCTATGGTTGTATTTTGGAAAGTTCATTCCTTGTCCAAGGATCCTCACTACGTCCTTGGACACTGCTTACCTACATGATCATTTTAATTGATCATGTGCTATGGTATCTAGGCTTGACACTTGGACGCCTCATACCTCATGGTTGATATGGTTGAAAACAGAATTTTAGCTTAGGGTCTTCTTTGCAGGTACAATTCTTAAAGAGTGCTTATTCATACTTAGAAAATTGGCTTACACCTTTTGCCAATATTTTCTAATATGCCCAATATTATTCAATATTGGGCATTGGGATGCCTATCTATCCCAATACGCATTCTTGAAACCTATTTGGCTCTTTACTAGGCATATACGTTTTTCTGGAATGTTACATTCACAACACAACAAGAACCTAAAATAAATTATATAACTCATCATGCTATAAAACTCACATCCTTCATTCAATTAGCAAAAACTCATTTTATATTCATTATTATGCTCATATACATCAGTTCAAACCATATTACAACAATTTTTTATCAAAGAATGAATTAGTTAATTTTGGCAAAATCTTAAAGTGACTAGGCAAAGCTACAATGAATTATGCAAATTTTTTCAAAACTGCAGCTTTTAGGTAAATCATGATGGAAACAGGTAAATATACAAAGTAACACCGTATAAACTCATGTAAAAACATAATCATAACTTCATAAAATACACAATGCAAGAAATCAATGAAATTTAATTTCAACAAGACTCCATAAACACCATGCACATGCAACAAGCTTCTATGACTTTCTAGCCCATCTACTAACCATACTCCCCCACTTAGAAGGAACTCATGACACTAAAGAAATATAAGAACTTACCAACATCATCATCACTATCCGGCTTTTATCCTCTAGTACGGAGTGCATAGAAAGAACTCATAACTTTTAAATCTCTACGGCACGACATAGGAGTAGAAAAAAAGGGAAACTCTATCGTCCTATAGACTCTCGCCCATAGATGTGTCGCTACTCACACCGATGGTCGAGACTCTATTAGAATGACACTTGCCACTCTCCGAACACTTTCAAGAATAGATATTAAATTAGCAGCTCATAACCATACTATATAACACATAATCTTGGAGAAAACATCAATTTCACATAGTCAAGAAATTCACAACACAACAAGAACCTAGAATAAATTCTATAACTCATCATGCTATAAAACTCACATCCTTCATTCCAAATAGGCAAAACTCATTTTATATTCATTATTATGCTCAGGTACATCAGTTCTAACTATATTACAACAATATTTTACCAAAGGATGAATTAGTCAATTTTAGCAAAATCTTACAGTGAGTAGGCAAAGCTACATTGAATTACGCAATTTTTTTCAAAAATGTAACTTTAGGCAATTCATGATAGAAACATGTTAATATGCAAAGTAACCCCATATAAACTTATGTTACAACATAATCATAACTTCATAAAATACACAATGCAAGAAATCAATGAAATTCAATTTCAACAAGACTCCTTAAACACCATGCACATGCAACAAGCTTCTATGACTTTCTAGCCCATCTACTAACCATACTCCCCCACTTAGAAGGAACTCATAACACTAGAGAAATATAAGAACTTACCATCATCATCATCACTATCCGGCTTTTCTCCTCTAGTCCGGAGTTCATAGAAAGAACTCATAACATCTAAATCTCTACGGCACAACATAGGAGTAGAAAATAAGAGAAACTCTATCGTCCTATAGCCTCTCACCCATAGATGTGTCGCTACTCACATCGATGGTCGAGACTCTACTAGAATGACACTTGCCACTCTCTGAACACTTCCAAGAATAGAGATTCAATTATCAGCTCATAACCATACCATATAACACATAATCAAGGAGAAAACATCAATTTCACATAGTCAAGAGATTCACAACACAACAAGAACCTAGAATAAATTATATAACTCATCATGCTATAAAACTCACATCCTTCATTCCAAATAGCAAAAACTCATTATATATTCATTATTATGCTCATATAAATAAGTTCTAACCATATTACAACAATTTTTGATCAAAGAATGAATTAGTCAATTTTAGCTAAATCTTATAGTGACTAGGCAAAGCTACAATGAATTATGCAATTTTTTCCATAAATGCAACTTTTAGGCAATTCATGATGGAAACATGCTAATATGCAAAGTAACACCATATAAACTCATGTTACAACATAATCATAACTTCATAAAATACACAATGCAAGAAATCAATGAAATTCAATTTCAACAAGACTCCTTTAACACCATGCACATGCAACAAGCTTCTATGACTTTCTAGCCCATCTACTAACCATACTCCCCCACTTAGAAGGAACTCATAACACTAAAGAAATATAAGAACTTACCATCATCATCATCACTATCCATCTTTTCTCCTCTAGTCCGGAGTGCATAGAAAGAAGTCATAACTTTTAAATCTCTACGGCACGACATTAGAGTAGAAAAAAAGGGAAACTCTATCGTCCTATAGCCTTTCGCCCATAGATGTGTCGCGACTAACACCGATGGTCGAAACTCTACTAGACATGACTTGATGAGACTTTTTTATTCCTAATACTACTTTCATATCCTATGCTCTGATTCCAAGCTTGTCACATCCCGAGACCATTTCCTAGAAGATATGGCACTCTCGAAGTGCAACCGGCGTACTCGACCTCTCGGAGGTCTTATAAAAGACCTTTCGTATCGTTCATCACATATACATAGTGAAAAGTAGTGCGAAATTAAAACTTTTCACAACCATTTCATAGTCTTTAAAAACTCTTTCATATTAAGAAGTACTTAGTCTCATTTTATGAAATCTTAGACATGAGAATACTTGGGACACAGCCCATAAACAATAGGAATATCGAACTACTAATTCTATTACAATACTTCAATAAGAGAAATAAAGACATCTATGCCCTCGAGTCAAATGAGGACAAACTTCAACTTCACTTGAATGATGCTACGATCCAAGTCTTGTTTCCCAATGGTCCTCACCTACCAACCAATATAGAGATAGATAAAAGCATGGAATTAGTACAACCACATGCGCTAAGTATGGCATAATGCATAAAAATCATGAAAACGGACATTTATTGGAAATATGCATCTTTTGATTTAAATATCATAAGAACAACATTTATCGACTTAGAAACACATAACATAACATTTAAGAAATTTAGTACATTTATAAAGTCACTTTACAGTGAACCAGTTCACTTTTACAGTGAAGTTCCTTCACTGTACAGTGAAGTGCCTTCTCTTCTCTTTAGACACTTCCTAGCATGTAGTCTTCTCACTAAAAGTTATCCTAAGACTCACTTAAGCCACACAAAGAGAGACCTCCCATACACCCTCTCTAAGAATGCCTAAATGATCCTCAAGACTACTTATAATGAGACACATACACTTACAATAAACCAAACACAGAACATGGATAATATGACATTCTCCTTACAAAGGCTATCAAAAGACTTACTTAAGTACTCCTAGAAGAGAACGCCCATACACTCTCTTCAAGGTTACCTAAATAATCCTTAAGACTACCTAAGTTTATATCATGCCTAAAGTATCAACCAACGTCCCTAACTAGAGTCATTCTCAAGACTTCCAAAGATAAGACATGAAGAGATCATCTCGTACGCCCTCTTCACACTTTAACTAAGGAATCCTTAAGTCACACTAGATTAGGTAATCATTCATTTACATGTTTTCTAAAATAAGTCATTATATCATTAGTTCATTAAGAGACATTCATAACATAAAGGACATTCTAGTAATGGTCTTGGAGAAGACCTAGGGACTCTTACTAATATCTTCAAAGCCTATTGTGCAATGTCTAGATAGTGTCTCATACCACCAACTAAACTTCATAGAACTTCTCTAATGCTAATAGGTATCCCACATGATGAGAATAGGCAATAACCGACATTGACCATGGTAGCAAAACATGGAATCCGGAGTTCTAACTTACTCCGATGAGGGTGTTCTATTTTCCAATGGTAGAACTTGGACACATCCCATGTAGGCACATGATTAAGGAATATGAAGGGCTTACTTTGTGTTCTAGCCTCATCCTTTAACTATAACTACTTACCTTACCATACTCACTCGGTGCTAGCCTTTGTTCTCATGGAGTTATTCACATTAAAGGTTCATACAAAGGGGTTCCATATCAAGTTTCTAACCCAATTACATTTACCCTACCAAAGAGGTCCCCTAAGTCTGCGTTACAATGGATACAATAAGCTCATAATGACTTTCCTAAGGATTGGTATGATGTCGTTCCAGCCAACCAACCTTAAGTCCATCATTCATTACAAGAAAGATACCGTTATGGCTTTCGACGTTAAGTTTCATTAACCTTACCACTAGGTTCAAGGTTTCACATAAAAGAACCTCTTAACATCATTCAAGTTCTCATGTCAGTCATACATACAAGACTAATGAGCTTTAGAATTCTAAGTCAAGACATCTCATATTCACATTCATACATGCATCAAGTAAGGGACACAAGTCTACCAAGACAAGACACAACATACTTTACTTTATTACATATAGCATATCATTCATTGAAACACTTATGAATGAACCTTATCATCTTTATGTCATCATATTCATTACTATAACATCATCAATATAACCATTATAAACTCATATAGTCAAATAGGAATAACCATGCATCAACTCTAAGACTATACACATGAACACATAGTCATATCTAACATGATCACCTAACAACTTCAATAAAAGAAACCACATACTTTCACATTACTTCACATGTAGGTAGATATGATCACACTTCACATAATCAACTACACAAATCATCATATTACTTCAAGTAGTTGCCGACAAGTCCATGATCATCATAATACATAAAGTAACGCAGACAAGGCCACATCAATCACATAACACCGCCACCATAAGTGGACCATACCAATCACAACATAATTGAAGTCTAATTAAAATAAAATAAAGAGAATTTGGGCAGCGTACCACCAATCCATTCTCTCCACTTCAATCCTTAGCTAAATCATCCAATTCAATACCATAAGGCCCTTACCCATGGCCATGAACATCAATTCAATGCATAAATCATAATAATCAATGAATCTAGGTTAATTCAATATATATTTATCAATATAATACAACCTATACATCAATTGAATACAATTCCTACATCGCTCTATAGCCCATAGAAAACTACACCATAATTCATAAGCATTAAGTCAATATTAAGTAACCCATAAAGTAGTAAAAAAACTAGAATTACATGGGTTGATAGGTTAATTGAGTTAAAATCATCTAATTAACAACAATATAATAAATACTTAATAATTAAAAACCTTTAATGCAAGAACCCATGGATAGATCATGAAATTGGACAAGTTCATCTTTGAGAACTTTAGAAAACTTCTTAGAATTCGGGCTCCTTGATGAATAGAGTTTCAAGGATAAAAAATTATACCTCAATGATGTTAATCCTCCAATTTGATTAAGAATCACCACTCGAATCTCCAATCCAAGCTCTTTCTTGAGTTTTGGCTTCAATGCAGTTCTAGGGAATTTCTAAGGGAGTTTGGGTTTTGATTTTTAAAAATGAATTCTTCTAAGTGTTAAAGACTTATAAACATGTTTAAAATAGCCAAAAGACCCTTTAGGAACCTCCCTTTCTCTTATTTGGACGGCTGGTGAATTTACCGATTCACCTTTCAACTTAATAGTGACTACACACAGGAGACAGCACCATTGACGGATGGCCACCAACGGACCGTCCCTCAACCCACGAACCATTCTGTTGGTCCGTGGTTTGGGACTGAGGCTGGTCCTTGGCTTCATCTCTCCCACGCCTAAGTTTCAACCTACGCCCCTCACCTACGGGGTGTCGAATGACCCACTGGGCGTCGATTGCCTCCGTAGGTTGGGCTGGTTTTTTGACAGCTTGGGAACTCATGAAGGGTCCTTCCTCGAGGACACTTTGTTGGTCCTTGGGGACTTTCACCCGGACGTTTCCAACCGAAATATTCTTGTATTTGAGTTTAGGACCTGTCACATGAATTTCATCCAAAACGAACACGTAAAACTTGATGAAACATGCTTAGACACACAAGGTCATTTCAAGGCAAACCTTTCGAATGTCATGGACGTTCTTGGACGTTTGACCTCCAAACTTCACGAAACTTGACACACTGCCTATATACACTATAATAACTCATTTAAGTACCTCATAACCTCATTAATCACACATAATTACATATAAACACATAGAAGGCACATAGGTGACTTAGTCATCGAACGTCTTAGTCGTCCCCAGACGTTTCACTTCCAATGCACCTACACTCTTAGACACTGTCTCAATAACACATTATAGACCATTTTAGGACCTTATACCACCATGAAAACCATGTTAGCCTCTAGCTTCACCTAGACATTTTTTGGATCTTACAATCTCCCCCACTTGGACAACATTCGTCCTCGAATGACACTTGCCACTCTCCGAAAACTTCCAAGAATAGAGATTCAATTATCAGCTCATAACCATACCATATAACACATAATCAAGGAGAAAACATCAATTTCACATAGTCAAGAGATTCACAATACAACAAGAACCTAGAATAAATTCTATAATTCATCATGCTATAAAACTCACATCCTTCATTCCAAATAGCAAAAACTCATTTTATATTCATTATTATGCTCATATACATCAGTTCTAACCATATTACAATAATTTTTTACCAAAGAATGAATTAGTCAATTTTAGCAAAATCTTACACTAAGTTTACAAAGCTACAATGAATTATGCAAATTTTTCCAAAAATGCAACTTTTAGGCAATTCATGATGGAAACATGCTAATATGCAAAGTAACACCATATAAACTCATGTTACAACATAATCATAACTTCATAAAATACACAATGAAAGAAATCAATGAAATTCAATTTCAACAAGACTCCTTAAACACCATGCACTTGCAACAAGCTTCTATGATTTTCTAGCCCATCTACTAACCATACTCCCCCACTTAGAAGTAAATCATAGCACTAAAGAAATATAAGAACTTACCATCATCATCATCACTATCCGTCTTTTCTCCTCTAGTCCGGAGTGCATAGAAAGAAGTCATAATTTCTAAATCTCTATGGCACGACATAAGAGTAGAAAAAAAGGGAAACTCTATCGTCCTATAGCCTTTCGCCCATAGATGTGTCGCGACTGACACCGATGGTCGAGACTCTAGTAGACGTGACTTGATGAGACCTTTTGATTCCTAATACTACTTTCATATCCTACGCTCTGATACCAAGCTTGTCACATTCCGAGACCACACCCTAGAAGATATGGCACTCTCAGAGTGCAACCGTCGTACTCGACCTCTCGGAGGTCTTATAAAAGACCTTTCGTATCGTTCATCGCATATACATAGAGAAAAGTTGTGCGAAATTAAAACTTTTCACAACCATTTCATAGTCTTTAAAATATCTTTCATATAAAACTCATAAGAAGTACTTAGTCTCATTTTATCAATCTTAGACATGAGAATACTTGGGACTCAGCCCATACACAATAGAAATATAGAACTACTAATTATATTGCAATACTTCAATAAGAGAAATAAAAGACATCTATGCCCTCGAGTCAAATGAGACATTATCAATACACCTTAATCATGATACTAACATTGAGGACTACATACATAACCTTCATGGCACACACATATACCGTGGCTTCACGGTATTTTTAATACATTTTACTTAAGAGTTGTGTGTGTCTAAAGCCTTTTTGTAATAGTTTTAACAAGTTTTTGTGTTTGTTTTGCAGGAAAGATGTTCAGGAGGCAAGATGAGTAAACAACTGAAAAACTGCAGAACAGGACCTACAGAGGTCACCGACGGTACGTCGTTTGATCGATGGACCGTAGTTGGGGACCATAGAAGATCAACTCAGCACTTTGGAGAAGACTCAGGAAAATCTGACCAAGTGTGGAACTACGAGAATGAATGACGGTCTGTCGATTGATCAATGGACCGTACTGTTGGATCGTTGTTTTGATCAGAGAAGGTTCCAGTACCCAAAGCTGATGAAATTCTAAGGATGGAGCTATGGAGGGCATCGACGGACCGTACTGTTGGTCTGTCGTTGATTCAGAGAAGGTGACATCCGAAGAGAGAAAAATCATTCTCAATCCTGATCGACGAAGGAGTCGACGATCGACGGTCTGTCAGTTGGTCCGTAGATTGGAGCTGCGTTAACTGAACAAAGTTTCCTTATTTTAATACTTTTTTCTTTAGGACTATGGTTTTTATAACTAGGGCATTAAAACCTCATTTTTGGGGTTAGCTACTATTGTTATTGTTCTATTTTGTGTTGGAGATTGTTGGTTGCAAATGTTTAGCAATCAATCAATTTCCAGATTCATGTTGAAGGATTTTCTTTCAATTTCAAGTTGAATTTCTGGGTTCCTTCTTATTGTTATGTAAGTTCATGAATTATTCCTTAAAAACCATGAATTGTGATCTTGCTTGCATGGGTAACTAAATCTACAACTAGGGTTGTGAGAACCATGGGTAATTAACAAAGTAAACCTAGCAAATAAGCAATTCTCAAATAGGTTCTTGCATGTATTGATAATTCTTTTGCTTAGAAGTCCTTTTAACGAGTGAACGTGTCAGAACTCACCTTGTTTCTACTTTCCGACCAAGGAGGTACGGATAAGAAAAGAATTATCAACATAGATTTAGTGTGATACTATCTAATAGGCTAGTGTCGATTGGTGCAAACATCGATTATGATGTCTAATATGAGGTAAAGGCAAGGGTTAGTAGCTTATACACACGTAGCCGGACCAAGGTACGAGGTGAAATTCTCTAGATGCCGGACCAAGGATTTAGAGATACATAACTTACCACTTTACATGCAAAACACTATGAGAGAATTGCTATTGCTAGGAATAAGGCATTATGAACCTATAGGGAACACATATACCCTAGTAAGTCTCACAACTTGATAAAAACTCAATATTTACTTTTGCTTACTTGTTAACTTAGATTGTGTTAGGAACTTGTTTCATAAACCTCCCCCCCCCCAACCCTTTATTGTTTGCTTTCGAAAGAAGCTTGGCTAAATAGACGTAACTATGAATTGAAGTTAAGTCTAAACCATTTTCCTCGTGGATCGACCCCAACCTACTAGTTGGGTTCTCTACTTGATTACGACCACTTATACTTCTTTAGGGAGGTGTAATTTGAGCGTATCACACACCTTCATACTCATGATCATCATAATAACAAATCACTTTACATATATTTCCCTCAAGGACATTATCAAAACATGTATAGATAGATAAGAAGTAAACACCTCCACCATAAGTGGATCAAACCATACAACATCA
This sequence comes from Solanum sitiens, assembly GCA_016801875.1. Taxonomy (NCBI): domain Eukaryota; kingdom Viridiplantae; phylum Streptophyta; class Magnoliopsida; order Solanales; family Solanaceae; genus Solanum; species Solanum sitiens. Next base: position 509,164 of record JABWTJ010000618.1, on the reverse strand, counting down.
ATTCCAATACTATAGATAAGAAGTTAGATCAACTAACCCATTCTCCAAGCCATGATCAACATAGATCAATTCTCAACAATTCACAATAGCTTAACATAACAATATCATTCAATAATACATCTCAATATAAGATTAATTCAATTAACATCCAATCAAGATCGCAAAACTCACTTTATAGGCTAAATTGAGAGTTCAATGAGATCATGGGTTCTTCAAGGAATTTCACTAAAAATCATCTTAAAAACCTTGCTTAAACCTTAATTCATCATTATAATGACTTATAAAATCTTTTGACAAGGAAACAATGTTTAGATTGAAAATTGGGAAGTTTGGTCTTTGAATCGCTTTTGAAAATCTTTGATCCTTGAATGAAAGGTTATTCAAGAATCAAGATTCACCATACCTTATATATTGAAATCCCCCCAAAATTGAAGAATAAATCAGTTGAAAACCCATCTCTAAGCTTGATTTTAAGCTTGACCTCCAATGGAGCTTTGAGAGAATCTATTTTGGGATGGAAGGGTTTAGTTTGAAGAATGAATTCTAGTTTGGGGTTTCTAAGTTTTAATCGTATTTAAAAACCCTAAAATAGGTAGAATAACCGTTTATAATAAATCCTCAAATTACCCAAAACACCCCTACACTGGTGGGACCCTTAAAATAAGGTCGAACTTGACTTTTATTACGAAATCATTGTCGTGGAACAAGTTTGTGACGCCGAGGAATTCCCTGAATACTTCGAAAATTAATTTTGGGACAGAAATTTCCACGATTCAGACACACATATTTAGTCCTAGGTGGATTATGTTCGTGATGCGGACTGCCTCCCTGAAGTTATTGCCTGCACGCTACCTTGGATGCTTGTTGGCCAATATTTGGGTCCTTCTCAAAGACCCTTTGGTTGGTCCTTGGGGAGTCATACCTAGATGTTTTGACGCTAAACACTATTATTAAGACACTAGGGTCACCTCCACTGATTTTAGACTCCAAACAACACATAAAAAATGAACAACCTACTAGAACACACCAACACATAAAAGAATAATTTTCTAACGTCTTGGTCGTCCCTTGATGTTTGAATTCCAAACTCTTTAAAACTGACTTCAAAAGCTATTCTTCATTATTTTAACAAGTTATATAAAACTCAAGTGAGTCTCTAGTTCATCCTATTTCATTTTGAGGGTCGTTACAAATATAAAAAAAGTTGTTTTAAAACACGTTATAAACTCTGAATGTATACAAGGATACAGTTAAATCTAAGATTTATGTAAAAATACAAATAAACTGATGTATGTGTATAAATACACTTAACTTCTGCGGGAGTTTCTCTAATCGACAACCATCACTTAAGAGCTATAAAGATGATACAACGATCTACCTCACGCTGCCAGCACATTCTATACCTGGCCAAAGGTATAAGATCTGAACTGCCTAATGGATCCACTAGTCTACTGTGAAAATGGTTCAATCAAAATGTATTACCCTTTTTACCCATGGTGGTTATATGGTTTACGGGGGCTGTGAGTTTTCTGAACTCTCCCCCATATCAGTGCTCAATACTACTCCCACAATATACTGACTCTTATGTTATTAAAACATATTGCTTCTGTTATTTGAGATTAGTGCTCAAAAACTTAGCTCAAATGCTATCTTAGAAATCTCAGTTTCTGTACTTTCTTCATTTAGAAAGCTATTACTCTTTAACTAAAAACTAGCCCGAAGGCTCTTTGGGAATCTCAGTTTCCATTTTTTTAAATGTGAAAATACTATTTTACTCCTTTGGGAATACTTAGCCTCATATACTGCTTTGAAGAAAAGAATTCACTTTACTCTGAACTGAACTCAAACTTAAGTTTTAAAATGACATTAAAATGTTTTTGAAAGGCTTATTGATCTCGAAATGAACTTCTTCTTCTTATCTTTACTCTTTACTCAACCTGATCTTTAAGTCTTAAAACAAGCTTAAAAAGCATTTGTAAAATACTTCTTGGAAGGACTCTTAGAACTTTCTAGACTTAGCTTTAAACTTTCCTTGAATTTGAAGTTATGGATTCAAGGTTGTAATTCATGTTTCTGGATGATTTCTATATGATTAGAAGTCATTGAGAGTAGATAGAATCTTTATGAAGTGTTAAAACACTTTAGAAAGGCTTATTCTGACTGAAATACGAAAACTGGGCAAAAAACACCGATTCGGGCGCGTTCGGGGAGCGACGCGCCAGCCCTAGCTGACAGAGGCACGAAAAAAGTGCACTCCAAGCGCGCCTCCCCAGGCCCTCTAGCGTATATGGGGCGCGACACGCCTACCTTTGCCTAGGTGACGCGTAACGAATTTCTCAATTCGTTTTCTAACCTTAAATCGTTCTTTTTCAATTTCTTTTCTCAAATTCACTTAGATTTCAGGTACCCACATCATATACAAGAATCTAACCCATTGAACTCAAGAACAACACTTAGATCATCAAAGAAATCCTAAATCTCAACTCATGTTCAAGACCGAAAGCAATTCAAGAAACCACATTCAACAACATTCAACATCCAATCTTTCTGGAATAAAAACATGCTTAATCAAACATGCTTGACACGTGGGTGAACGAACCCAACGTTGAGATAGAACCACATGCCTTTTTAGGGATCACCCTTGTAGAAATCCACAAGTTGTTTCGAAGATCTTGGCGAATCATTCCCTTCTCCTTCTTGTCTTCTATTCTCCTTTCTCCTTAGCCCTAACATGAAAATTCTTAATTTCTAAAATTGGATAAATTCAGTCTTGACCCTTATTAAACTCCTAAAAAGGGATTAAAATAATAGGGGAGTGAAAACACTAAAATTCCCGGATTTGAGCACTTCCTTAATCCAACAGCCCAACTTCCAAAGGACATAACTCACTCGTCCGAACTCGAAATCGCGCAAACTTGGCGGAGTTGGAAAGATAATTCCAAGGATTTCCATCTATATCTAGAACTACCCCTAACTCATCATGAGCTAGGATTTATGATCATTTGAAGATGACCAAAACTCAGTTTCCTAACTTACACAAATTTTCCAGATTTTAAACTCCTTTCTCGTTCTTTCTAGTAACGAGATGTTACAATGTCTCCCCCTTCGAAACATTTGTCCTCGAAGGAAGGTATTCTTTCTAGAATAAGGGTAGTAACATTAAGTTCAAACACCCAACAAGCAAGTGCAACAATAACATGCTTACCCATAACTTAAAAGAGTACTAAGAAAAAAATTAGTCCCTTGGTCTGCATGTTCTCCGAATTCAAAGAGATGTGGATATCTCTTCTTCATGTCCTTTTCAGCTTCCCAAGTAGCTTCTTCAACAAATTGGTTGCTCCAAAAGACCTTGAATGATGCTACCTCATTTGTTTACAACTTGCGAACTTGGCGATCTAAGATCTCAACCAGAATCTCTCATAAGATAGACTATCCTTGATCCTAATATTTTCAGTTGGAATGATCAATGAAGGATCACTCATGCACTTCTTCAACATAGATATGTGAAACACTGGATGAACTGAACTCTTGGGGTAGCTCTAACTAATAAGTTATATTGTCAATCCTCTTAGCTATGCGATAAGGTCCAATATACCGTGGACTGAGCTTCCCCTTCTTACCAAACCTCATAACATCTTTCATGGGTGAAACTATTAGATAAACCCAACCATTTACTTAGAACTCTAACAATCTCTTCCTAACATCAATATAGGATTTTTCACCAGTTTATGCAAATTTCAATATCTCTGTAATCACCTTTACCTTCTCCCTTGGTGAAATAAATTTGGTCCTATCAACCCTGTTTTACCAACTTCAAACCATCCAATAGGAGATCTGCATCTTCTCCTATAAAGAGCTTCATAAGAAGCCATTTGGATGCTAGAGTTGTATTTGTTGTTGTAAGAAAACTCCATTGAGAGGTAGGTGATCATCCTAATTCCCTTTGAATCAATAATGCATGCCCTCAAAATATCCTCTAGAGTCTGAAAATTATGCTCTACTTGCCCGTCAGTATGAGGATGAAATGCAGTTCTTAAGTTCACCTTTGAACCCAAACCTTTCTGAAAATATTTCTAAAACTGTGCAGTAAATTATGCACCTCTATCTGAAATAATAGATACCTAAACTCCATGAAGTCTTACCACCTCTTGAATGTACAACTTAGCATAATCTTCTACCGAATGAGTATTCTTTATCGCAAGAAGTGAGATGAATTTGTCATTCTATCGACAATCACCCAAATAAAATCTTGTTGCTTGCGAGATGTGGGTAAACCTTTGATGAAATCCATATTAATCATCTCCCACTTCAATTCTGGAAGTTCTATGTTTAAGCAAAACCTCCAGGCCTTTGGTGCTCTACTTTAACTTGTTTGAACTTTTGGCACTTGGAAACAAATTCAACAATGTCCTTCTTCATACCATTCCACCAATATACTTATATCAAATCATGGTACACCTTTGTGGAACCCGGATTAATGGAATATTTGAAGCTATGAGCTTCCTCCATGATTTTGTCTTGAAGTCCATCCACCATACGTACACACAATCTACCTTGATATCTCAATACAGCATGTTTAAGTCTTTACTTGAAATGAACTTCTTCTTCTTATCTTTACTCTTTACTCAACCTGATCTTCAAGTCTTAAAACAATGTTTAGAAAGCATTTGTAAAATATTTCTTTGAAGGACTCTAAGACCTTTCTAGACTTGGCTCTAAACTTTTCCTTAAATTTGAAGTTATGGATTCAATGTTGTAATTCATGTTTATGGATGATTTCTCTATGATTATTAGTCATTTAGAGTAGTTAGAATCTTTGGGAAGTGTTAAAAAACTTTATAAAGGCTTATTAAGACTGAATTACGAAAACTGGGCGAAAAATGTTGATTCGGGCGCATTCGGGGAGTGAAGCGCTAGTCCTAGATGACTAAGGCACCAAAATAGAGCACTGCAGATGAGACGCCCTAGGCCGTCTAGCGCAGACGGGGCTGCCGTGCCTACTTTTTCCCAGGTGATGCCTGGCGAATTTTTCAACTCATTTTCTGACCTTAAATCTTTCTTTTTCAATTTCTTTTCTCAAATGCACTTAGATTTCAGGAACCCACATCATATGTACAAGGATCTAACCCAATGAATTCAAGAATAACACTTAGATTATCAAAGAAATCCTAAATCTCAACTCATGTCCAAGAACAAAAGCAATTGAAGAAACCACATTCAACAACATTCAAAATCTAATATTTTTGGAATGAAAACACGTGGAATCAAACATGCTTGGAATGTGGTTGAACGAACCCAACGTTGATATTGACCCACATATCTTTTAGGGATCACCTCCCAATGAAATCCACAAATTGATTCGACGATCTTGGCAAATCTTGTCGTTCTCCTTCTTCTCTTCTCTTCTCTTCTCTTTTCCTTTCTCCTTAGCCCTAGCGTGAAAACTCTCAACTTCTGAAATAGATTAAATTCAGTCTTGACCCTTATTAAACTCTTAAAAATGGATTAAATCAATAGGATAGTGAAAAATACTAAAATACCCATCAAAATCCCGGAATTGGGCACTTCCTTAATCCAACAACCCAACATCCAAAGGGAATAACTCACTCGTACGAACTCGGAATCGCGCAAACTTGGAGGTGTTAGAAAGATCATTCCGAGGGATTTCCAACCATATCTAGAACTACCCCTAACCCATCTGAGTTAGGAGTTATGTTCGTTTGAAGATGACTAAAACTCACTTTCCTAACTTAGACAAATTTTTTAGATTTTAAACTCCTGTCTAGTTCTTTCTAGTTACGAGATGTTACATACTCGTAGAAAGTCATAGTAAATCAAGTTTTATATATGTTTAAAATCCCTTTGACCCTTTAGTTATGTCCTATCATGTTTAATATAGACAACAAAACACCGATAATTCATTGACTTTAGGTGGCAATACATATATACTTGTGAGATGTTGTACAAATAAAGTCTATCAATATATGTACGTCCGAATTTGAATGAATGTTTCTGTAGTGATCATGTTGAAGGAAAAAAATTAAATGACATTACATTGGAGACCTAAGAAATAAGTTAATTTTCGAAGGTTATACGCATTGAGTAGTGTTAAATCAATATATATATATATATATATATATATATATATATATATATATATATATATATATACTAGGTAAATTACATGTGCTTTGCACGAGATTGAACTATTTTACTAAGCTTATATATAATCATTTGATAATATTCATATTTTCGATATATATAGTACATTGTCAAGAACATTTTATTTTACGGCAAAGCGTTCCTCCAAAATCTTTAAGTGCTATATCTTTTTTGTTAGAGAAAAATTATGAGTCATAGAGAGATTTTGAGTATAAGAAAATTATTGGTCTCAAGTAATGATATTTGCTGAATTCAAAAAATTTAACAACAAGAAAGCCTCGAACAACAACACTCCAAAGTTAAGTGGAACATCACGTCCATACAAGAACACAATTAAATTAACTAAACTCAAATGGAAGATCTTCAGCTCCTTTTTTATGAACCCATCAATATATTTTTATTATAGTATGATGTATCATGTATATGTTTTAAAATGAGCCTAGAATTATTTGTATCATAAATGTGTTTCCTCATTGTCTCGTAGTAGTCATTATTATTGCTTATGTTTCATATCACCGGTCCAACTTATGTTGTATTTAACTATAGTTATTTTATGGTTATAGTATGCAATTAGAAACAAATAATTCAATTATCAACCAAGAAGTAAGTGACATTTGAATGAAACTGTTCACAACTAGATATTCTAAGCCAAATTTTAACGCATAACATATTAAAATCTCACAACATAATTTTGTGAGCACTTGAACTCACAAATATCCACAAACAATAATAAAACAACCCTGCTTTACTAGTAATCAAGAAGAAAAAGGTATGTTACTAAACATATCATTCAAAAACATAGTCTATCAGGTTGTATCCAAGTTTACATTTCACAAATTTAATTCAAATAGTCCAAAAGAAAGAATTGTTACTTCTTTATTAAAAAACAAAAAATATTATCAAAATAAAGAGTTATGACTACAGTAATAATGATATTTAACAACAATTAATAGCCTAATTGTTGGTAAATATATACTTTCAAAGGTAATTGATATTCTCTATAAATGTTCCTAAAGATTATAACAACATTGAATCTATTGACAATTAATTAATGTCGGTAAAGGCTCTAGCACTTTTTATTAATGTGCATATTTATTATCGGTAAAAATTATTTTTGTTATTGTGTATTTTGGACATTTGTTTGTTTGAAGAAAACTTGATCTCTTATTGTCTCCAAAAAGAAGAGACGAAGAAATATGACAAATTACTTAACTTGCGACAAAAGAAGTGGACTAATTGTGTCTATACTAATATTCTAAAGAGTGCAATGACATACGAATTGTTTGTACCTAAGAAAAGACAATCAAAATAATATACTAATTGTGGCAAGCAAGACAGACTGTTTGGTTCTTTTAAGAAACTTCATCATTGGTTATGTATCAGTTATTATATATTTTGTTGTTGTGTGCTATCAAATATAGTACAATCCACAAGCAACTTTCCCCAAAATATTATAAAAAAACCTGTAAAAAGGGACAAAAGAGAAGATAAACTTTCAACCATCCTTGCTTGAATTTTTAATAGAATTCCAAAAAAGTTCCAAAATAGCAAATAAAAAATGCAGTAGATTCATGAATCACTATGACTTACAGTAAAAGATTAAGTTTCATGAAATATGAGGAAGTACTTTGCGGAATGAAACACACTTCATAAAACTTTTAAATAATTTATTTGAATTTGACTCCCCTATGACAAAAAAAAAACTTACAAATAATAGTGACAGAAATAATTTTTTTTAAACTAAAGAACCAAATATAATGAATTCAACCATTTGTACAACGTTAAGAGCAGTAGAATAAGAGATGCAAGAGTATTAATGTCACATTGCAATCAAAAATCCATTTTATTTGTTTATACGAAGAAAATTGTAGAAAGGTACAAAAGAAAAGATCAATTTTCATTCATCTTTGCGAAAGGAAATTGTCATAATAACATGAATCGCTATAACTTAAAATAAAGATTAAGCTCCATGAAATAGGAGGAAGAAAACTTTGAGGAATGTAACAAACTTCATGAGAAACTTAATTAATGTATTTGAATTCGACCACCCTATGGCGGAAAAACACCTATAAATAACAGTGGCAGGAAATCCCTTTATTTATAGACAACAAACGATAGTATGAACTAATTCTTACAACTCTTCGAAAATGTTACAACCTTTCATAAAAGTCGCAACTTTTCATAAAAGTCACAACTTTTCATAAAAGTTACAACTTTTGATGTAAAAGTCGCAACTCTTCATTAAAGTCACGATATTTCATAAAAGTTACAATATTTCATAAAAACCACAAATTTTCATGAAAAAGAAAGGCCAATGTTGGAAATAAATAAATTAAAAGGGAGTTCTGGATTGTGGTGGCGCCACATCGGTGCGCCAAGGGTTCTCTTATATATATATATACATATATATTTATTTATTTTGAAATCGTTTTTTTTCGTATTATCAAGTTAACGAGATCTTCTAACATAAAAATATATTATTTTAAAATGTTTCGACTTCTATTTTTAAGAAAAAACGCACAACAAATGTGAAAATATGTGAATATGTAAAATGCGCGCAGTTGTTCTCTTCACATGTTCATATGACATCTAAACAATTTAACGTAGAATACACATGCAAAGCACATCGATTACAAGAAAAATACAAAATAAATATTGTCTATAAGGTAATATTAGTGAGATAAGACTAATTACATGACTGAACCACATCAAATTGAAATAAATATATACACAATTATTTAACTAGTAAAATTTTTCATTGACCAACGCCATAGAGGTTTGAGCGAATAAGATATATACATACATACATATATATATATATATATATATATATATATATATATATATATATATATATATATATATGGCGATCCATATTGAACATTCACAAAAGAATCTGTAATATTATTTTTTTCCTAAACTCATTATTTATATCTTCGCTTAAATAAACAATTCTTTTTACCATAACATATATATTTGAAATTGATAATCATTTGCAAGCAAACTAATAGAGTTAGTGAAGTATTATAACAAAATAAGTTCTATCAAGGTTGTACAACCAAAATCAAATGAATGTTCGTGTAGTGGTGTCGCAAACAAAAGGTAGTGTACTATCCATTAAATATATATGAAATGCGTTGATTTTAGAAGGTTATAAATACTCATAAAGTAGTGTAACAAATCAAATCCTACATATTAATGATACAATTATGAAATACTATTTTTATTATAGAAACACCGATCAGCCCACATATGAAATACATCAATATAACCAGGTGGTAACAAATATAAACTACTAAATATGTTGATATAATTAAGAGGTAATAAATATAAACTACTACATATAAACTACTACATATATATATATATATATATATATATATATATATATATATATATATATATATATATAATTTTAATTAATAAACTCGATTTCTAGAGATCATTTTATTTAACTTATTATTTTATTTAAATAATATCTAATTCACAATGTCGGTATTTACTTAATGTTTTGAATTGAAAAAACCGACGTCAAGATGTAGATATAATAATGTAGATAATTATATTTAAAAATACCGACATATCTTGGTTGGTAAATTAAAATTTCTTTTAAAAATGTGATAATCATTTTTCCATTTCTCTCAAAACCCTAAGTCACTTCGTTCACTCCTAAGCAGTCGAAGCAAACTACCTCTCTCAGCCTAACCACCGCCATGCCACCCCTCCCAACATCAACCGGCGCCGCCTCTTTTACGTCGATTGGCGCACGTCTCAACAACAACTCACAACAGAAGACGTTGGCAGCAGCAAAGCTTACAACAACAGACATCGGCTACAAAATAGTCCGCATCATTTATTTCTTAATTTCCAAAAATCAAAAGTCTTAATTCTCCTGTGAATTCTCTCTCACTCCTAAGCAGCCGCAAAAATCCACCTATCTTAGCCTAAGCACAACCACGCCACCCCTCCCCACATCGATCAGCGCCACCTCTATCACGTCGACCGACGCTCGGCTCAGTAGTAACTCGCACAAGCAGACGTCTGCAATAGCAACAGTTCGCATCAACAGACGTCGGCAGCATACAAGTCGCATCAGGTATTTTTTTAATTTCCAAAAAACATAAGTCTCCATTCTCATGTGAAATATTTTTAGTGCTTATTTAGCACATATTTTTGTCCCATGGGGTCGATAACTCTGTTAGGGGTTTGCCCTGATTCTTTTACCTTTATTATGTTTATTTTTTCATAAAAGGAAAAACAAAGTATTACCAAAAATACTTTAAATTTTCTTGAATGGAAAACATTATTTTCTTCCATATTTTGTTTATTCTTTCCTTAGAAGAAGAATTTGGAACTCTATAAATTGAAGACCTCTCTTCTCATACCAAGAACACAAGAGTATCCACAATGTAGTCAATATAGAGTTTCGTTTATGGGGAGATTATTCTCCTAATAGAATTTATGTCTTTTACTATTAGTTTTCAATATGTATGTCACTTGAACAAACTATATTAATAATATATTTTTAGTATAATTATTTGTCCTCTAATTTATCATCGTCTTGATTTAAAATATTGAACTTTTGCATGACGCACTTTCGAGCCCAACAAACTGTTTATAGTTTAACAAATGGAAGAGGAAATTTGAAGTTAGTAAATAAACCATCTCTTTTGAAGTTCAAGTGAACAAGGATTATCAACTTTAGCAAGCATAACAATAGATAAATTTAAAAGTAGAAAAATACTAAATTTTCTTTTCCAAAACAATGGAGAATTTGCAAAAAACAACAACATTAAATTTAGCATTATGTATGATCAATTTTAGGTACTTACTGATCCTAAAAAAATTTGAGCCATTCTTGTTATAATAACCGATGAAGAAATTTTAAATTGTTTATTTTCGTGCTAGGTAACAGAGGAAGCTCGACACGTAAAGAAGTTGCTACAAGACTATACTGCTACGTTCATCAAAGTAGGAGATAAGGTTTGGTATTTTTAAAGTTCTAAAGGTCAAGAACAATTGGTTTTTATAATGTGTTTGTGTCCATTTAGTATTGACACTTAGCTTTAATTTTTTGATAATTTGTTTGTGGCCATCGAGTGTTGACACTTAGCTTCAAATTAAGTGATAATATGTTTGTTTAGCGTAAGTACCAACTCTAGTTGATCATATCGATGACAAAATTGATTTTCTTGCGCCATCAATTTATGTCAATCTAGTGTTGACACTTAGCTTTAATTTAGGAATAATATGTTTGTTAAGCATTAGTACCAACGCTAGTTGATCCTATAGATAACAAAATTAATTTTCTTGCAAGATTAATTTATGTCCATCTAGTGTTGACACTTCGCTTTAATTTAGGAATAATATGTTTGTTAAGAATATGTATCAACACTAGTTGATCCTATTGATTACAAAATTGATTTGTATAAGATCGATTTGTGTCCATCTAGTGTTGAACAAAGTATAGTTATTTATCTTGTCCATAATAATTTAAATTTATAAATATTTTTGATTTAAAGAAAATTTAATGCGAAATTAATTATATTCTCTATCCCTGTTCAACTAGGTTTTTTTGTTTTTATCATTTTCTTTTTTCCTTCAAACTAATTAAATAAGGATATGAAATAATGATTAGGTATCATGTAATCCCTTGAACTTAAATTCTATTCCTAATTAAATTAGGAATACAACCGCCAAATTGTGAAGGACATTGATCTCTCTATATAGTTTAGTGTCCCTCAAAATTATTATAAAATTGTGTTTTCTGATTTTTTGTCCCTTCCAAATTGTCCCTCAGACTTCTTATAAGATTTTGTTTTCTGATGATTTGTTCCTACCAACATTTCAAATAAATCTCAAAATTATTCTTTTCATGTTCCTTTCAAGAAGTATCAAAGAAATTTCAATCGGTGTCTCATTGATTCAAGACTTCACAATCTTTACATAGACACCTCTATTTAATATATATTCAAAGTTTATTTGATTAGTATGCTTTTGATTTTGAAATTTTGTGGTGAATATTTTTATAAATAAGAAAAGAATGTCATTTTTGAAGTATTTGATATGAAATTTTTTTAACTTTTGTCAAAGAAATTAGATTTTCATCATAAAAAATTAGTAGTTATTACTTATCAATCTATAACGGTTTAAGCATGAATATATAGGATGTCTCTTTGAGTTTTCGAATTTTACATTACTTTCGGTGAAAATATTTAATAGAGAGAATTCATACAGTCAGTCCTAACTATTTCGCTTGAGGATTTTATTGGTCTAAAACACGGATCACATGAGAAATTTGTGTGTAAATTAACTTTATTTGTACAAATGATACTTCAAGCATAGAATAAGCATGAAGAGTTGTGTCATAATCAAAAATTGGATTATGATGGAACCTACTATAACCTCCCCAGTAGGCAAGACAAAGCTTAAATAAGACACGATAAATAAAACTAGAAGTAACTAACACGGACGCAATAATAAGACATAGAATAAAGCCTTAGCATAGATGTGTACATAATATAAAATATACAATAAAGACCCAGAAACAAAAAGAGAAGATGGATATATAGAGAACCCAACTCTGAACATGGTGTCACCGGTACAAGAGAATCTAAGTACAAAAAAGGATTATATGCAATAGGTTTTTCTAATCAAAATACGTAGACAAGAGAGATAAAAACAAGTTTATGTATGTCAATATCTCACCATGATCCAATAGCAACAACCTCGAGAAATCTGGAATCAACAAGGGTGGCTCGTATTTGGTGTTGAATGATAAAAAGAATAGAAGTGCAGTATGAGTATCAAAACACGAGTACTAAGTAGGCCTCATAGGTCATTCGAGCTAAAAAAGAGACTATAAATAGAGAGGCACGATAGTGCTAACACTAAAAATGAGAGTGAACTAGAGATATTCTCATAGACACTAATATAAGTCTATCACAGACCTCCCAAACATACCATGAAACATGATGTAATGCACACGTGGCTAATGCATAAAAGTAAAAAACTCTGAAATTATGTTTTTGACCCACCTATGGTCTCATTGGGACATTTCATGAACCCGCTACCACTTAACTATCGAAGTAACAATCATAAAATCTGAAATTCAATTTGAAGGGTGCCGAAGCAATATACCCTCATACACAATAAATATAGCAGCTCCAATATAACTTCACTGGACGGTATAGGCATCTCGAGGCATTTTGTAGACCCACTGCAACTCAAATACAAATAAAATAAATTAATTAGATAAAGGGTCTTAGGAGTGACGTGCATTTCAAGTTGTAGGTTTTGTGACGTACATTTTTGTAGTGATTGTATTATATGGTTTGAAGAGTCAAAGATATTTCTTCTCCACAGTATTTATGTAAATAAACTTCATTCAATAACTAGGTCATTGAGTGTTTCTCCATTTGTTGGTTGAGTTTGACGGAGATAGTAAAGTTAGATTATTTTCTACCAATAAAAGTTGTAGAATAAATTAAATGCAATAATGATGAAGATGTTATGACTAGAGAAATTGTTGAGCAAAAATTAATCGATAAGGATATTGTTGGGGCTCAAAAATTTGTTTCCCAACGTTGATGATAATTCTCAATTCATAGAGATTATCAATGTTAATTTTTCTCATCATCATTAGAAGAAGGCTACTGGTGAAATGGATTTTCACGATATCCTTTGTGTAGAGACCTCACTGATGATGAGACAATAAAAAAAATATTAGAGAAGACTTGCTCAAAATCTTCATTGTAAGGGGCAAGGGGAACTTAAGATTATATTTGAAGCATGGAGGGTGTTGTCTGATAGAGCCAAAAGAATGATGTATGACAATAAGCATGCATCTTTTGCTTCAGGGTGTGAAACTTCTTACACCATAAGACGCTATGAGGGCACTGAACTAGGCGGGTTTTCTGAAGAAAAAAAATTGTTCATTAGAACTAATGCATGTTTTATTCTAATGAAATTAAAAGGTATGCATGGCTAGGTGTTCAAGATAGTTGTCCAATTCATAGCCTAAACGCCTAGACATGCATTTCTTTTTTCATAGCTTGTATCATCTTTTGAACAAGTAAACTGAATCAAGAATAAAACATGCATTAGTTTTCACGAACAAATTACTTTTCCTAGTTCAATTCTTATTCTATAAGAATCCTCACTTTGGAAACAAAAGATCCATGTTTATTTTCCTACATCGTTCGTTTGGTTCTATCAGAAACAAACTCAGAGATTCAGATATAATCTTAGGAGCTCGTCTTCTCCCAACAAGTTGACTTTTATCAGGTTTAAGAGCTTGAGCAACCCTGGTGTAATATTTTCAAAGTCTTTCATCATCAGCTGAGGGCTCTATAGAAAGGATACCAGTAAAATTGACTTCCGCATTAGTTTTTTTCTTCTCATGAGCAACATAAACATTGATAATCAATAGGAACCGAGAATTACCATCTTTTTTGGTTGGAAACCTATTTTGAGCATTCAAAGCAAAATTTTGAGCTCCAGCAATGTCCTTCTAGGTTAATTGTTGCTCACCTATTTATTTGGCCTTAAGAACTTCATATTTGTTACATTCCATTTGCCTACAATTTTGGTAGGATGCAAATAAGCAAATTTTATATATTGTCTCCTTCAAATCAACTAGAAAATGGAGCAATGCTCAATAACTTGGTTATCAAAGTTACGTCTTAAAGAACAAAATGTAACACCCAATATTTCGAACAAAAGAATACTCAAGACTTAGCATTTAAAAATCACCCCTAACCATACTTCCAAGGAGGCTTTCCATGATTCATGGATCATTCCGCGAGCCTTGGTATGTACTCGTAGAAAAGATTTAGCAAGTAAAATATTGTCCCAAGTTCCACGACATGAAAATTTGGGTTGTAGTTGATAGTATGAACCTTACTTAGGGCTCTAGGAATTGTATGATAGGATATGGAAAACTTCTAAGTTCCATAGAAGCATTGTATGAAACATGGAATATTGGCCTAAAAAATTCTTACGTCAAATAAGACAATATATTTGAGTTTCACGATGTCATTCCACGAGTTGTGGATCATTCCACGATCTATGGAATTGTAACACTACGAAAGTCCATGACATAAGCTAGAGCCTCACATGATGAACTAGACTTTATATCAGTTTTTCTAAGACTAAAATAATGTTTATAAACCATTTAAGAAGTTTTAGAGTCAAGACGTCAAGAAACGTCCATGACGTCCAGAAACTAGCTAAATTGAACTAGTTGACATCCCTATGTTTGGTGAAGGATTGGGAGGGTCATATGAAGTATAAAACTAGTAAAAAGACTTTAAATAGGTAGAATGTAGTAAAAAGGGTCCAAACTACAAGTAACGACTCCCTAAGGACCGCCCGAAGGGTCCTTGAGGAGGACCCAAACTTTGACGAGCATGCAAGCTGCTAAAGCAGCTTGCGGTAGGCTGAATTTGGAGGTCACTGCGCGACTCGCAGCTAACACGTGGGGTGGAATAAGTTGCCTTGTGATGTGTGCACTCCACTAGGTCCACTGCCTCAAACTGGATTTCAAAAATAAAATGTGAAATTAGCCCCGCGACGCGCAGCCACTTCCCAGATTCATTGAAATCATATTTTAAGCATTTTGACTTCACAAAAAGATCCATTTAAGTGAGGGGTCTTTTGGATAATTTAGGGGGTGACTATATATTGACTAAGGTTCAGTTATAAGTCATTTTTCACTCACCTAAATCAAATTCCCAAAACAAAACCCAAAAGCTCTCACCTCTCACTACTTTCTCTCTCCCAAAATCCTCCATTGAAGAAGCAAGAAAGTTTGAAGAAGAAGACAAAAATCTGTAGGATTTCACTTCAGTTTCGTTGATTAATATTCATTAAGGTATGTGTTCTTCACTCTTGGGATTCCTTTCCCCAAGAGGTCCTTTCAAAGTTGATTTCTAAATCATCCAATTCTAAGGGTTTTCCAAGTCTAATGGATTTTCTTCTATATTTGAAATTGATGGTTAATTATGATTAATTGTGATTACCTATGACTAATTTAGTATAGATTGTTGAGTAATTGATGCTAATTGAGGGGATTTCGTGTGGATCATGTCCCTTCCCCAAATTCCCCAAATCTTGGATCTTGCTTATAAATTGATGGGAATTGAAGAATGTATTGATTGTTAGACTTGTTAATCTATTCTAATTCATTCATGGACTGCCTAGGTTAGTGTATTGTTGGGATTGGATCTATTTCTTGAAGAATTCATGATGAACCCTATTCCCCTTAACCCTTGGTTATGAATTGAAGTTAATTGGGATAGTGATGATGCTATTGACTTCATTATTGTGTTAATTACTATTGTGTGATGATATTACACCCATTTTTGGGGTTTAATTGGATGGTTGATGGTAAAACCTTGGATGATGGCTTGTGAAGGAGATTTGGTAAGTCTTGTGATCTCAACCGTTTACTTCAATTATGATTACTTGTGTTTAGTGATGAAGTTTTATTGAAGTATACCTTATGAAAAGATTGATTAGGGTTGGTATGATGTTGAATTGGAATGTCTTGAATTATGGCTTGTGAGTTGTTGGCTAGGATGTAATGACATAAGGGTGGTGATGAATTTGCCTATGTGCCTTGTCATAATGTGATTATGTAAATGTGCTAATCTCACATGTGTGAATTGTAATGAAAGGAAAATAATCATGCAATTCCTATTGAGCTATGATGAGCACTATATAAGGGGTAGACCCTATGACCTAAACTAAGCTGTGATTATTAATGAAAGATATTTCAAAAGGGACTCTAGCTTAGCACCGAGAAAACTAAAAGTGAGGAGTGTCCATTCCCACATAGGGATAGGTAAGGTAGGTCACTAATGTACTTATGAGATTGGAGACTATAATGCATGTAGTATAAAGAGGGTCCAACTACATCTCCTAGTTCTTGAACTATGTTGCCCCCATAGGAATACTAGCTAGTGGATCAACGTAGATGTTATGTTCATGTTTTGGTACTACATTGGCAAGTAGTCCGCCTTCTTTCAGTGTAGGTTTCCATGACACCGGATTCCACATTATCTCATGTGGTCTAGGTCGGTTAAGTCAAGATGTTCCCAAAAGGTAAAATGAAGTAATGAATGAACTCTAACTAGGACGACCTAAGGGGTTTAGCTTAGTCTAGGTAGGGGTATTGGACTCTACCTATGCATTACACTTTTTAGACTTGAGGGAAGTCTTAGAATGATGTTCTTATGTATGTATATGCTTATAAATGTAAATGATATGTATATGATGATCTTACATGTTGATGACACTATATGATGTTGGTTTGACTTATGAACATGTGTTTGATCTCTATTGCTAAAGTATAATGATGTTTATTCTTAAGGATATGATATGTGAAGTTGGACATTGTTTATGGTTCTTGGTAGGTTTACTTGATTAAGTAAGGGTATGGGGCTTTTCTTAGTCATTGCGCTAGTGGACTTAATGAGGGTTAATGAGTAATGTTCTTGCTTTGATTATGATGTTATGAACTCTTATACATGCTTGTTGATATTACAACTTGATGATAGAGTTGTCTTGATTATGTGCTCAATTTTGTTGATATGGTATTGTTGGTCTTGTGATGTACATGGTCTTGACTTAAGGAGTATGTGCTTATTGACTAGTATTGGTTCTTTAATATGCATAAGGCTTTTCAAAGTAACTTGACATGCTTTTATCAAATGTCCCTTCTTAGCATGATTTCTATGTTGTGTGTTCATATGTGCCCATACTTAGTACAAGTGATATGCTAACTGTAAGATCCCGAAAATTACTTAGGTGAAGCTAGAGCATAACATGATTGTCATGGTGGTATAAGGTCCTAAAATTGTCTATAATGTGTTATTGAGTCATTGTCTAAGAGTTTAGGTGCATTGGAAGTCAAACGTCAAGGGACGACTAAGACGTTCGACGACTAAGTCACCTATGTGCCTCATATGTGTTTATAAGTGATTATGTGTGATTCATGAGGTTATGAGGTCTTAAATGAGTTATTATAGTGTATATAGGCAGTGTGTAAAGTTTCGTGAAGTTTGGAGGTCGAACGTCCATGACGTTCGAAAGGTTTGCCTTGAAATGACCTTGTGTGTCTAAGCATGTTTCATCAAGTTTTGCGTGTTCGTTTTGGATGAAATTCATGTGACAGGTCCTAAACTCAAATACAAGAATATTTAGGTTGGAAACGTCCGGGTGAAAGTCCCCAAGGACCAACAAAGTGTCCTCGAGAAAGGACCCTTCATGAGTTCCCAAGCTGTCAAAAAACCAGCCCAACCTACGGAGGCAATCGACGACGAGTGGGTCATTCGACGCCCCGTAGGTGAGGGGAGTAGGTTTGACACTTAGGAGTGGGAGAGATGAAGCCAAGGACCAGACTCAGTCCCAAACCACGGACCAACAGAACGGTCCGTGGGTTGAGGGACAGTCCGTTGGTGGCCATCCTCAATGGTGCTGTCTCCTGCGTGCAGTCACTATTAAGTTGAAGGGTGAATTGGTAAATTCACCCAACGTCCAAATAAGAGAAAGGGAGGTTCCTAAAGGGTCTTTTGGGTATTTTAAACATGTTTATAAGTCATTAACACTTAGAAGAATTCATTTTTCAAAATCTAAACCCAAATTCCCTTAGAAATTCCCGAGAACTCCATTGAAGCCAAAACACAAGGAAGAGCTTCGATTGGAGATTTGAGTGGTGATTATTGATGTACCGTGGTTTAACGGTACTTTTAATGCTTTTTCCTTAAGTTTAGAGTGTGTCTAAAGCCTTTTTGTATTGATTTTTTATGTAAGTTTCTCTTTATTTGCAAGAAATCTGTCCAAATATGAACGCGGGAGTTTTGAGCAAGAAATGCATAAGAGACCACCTACGGAGGTTATGATGGTCCGTCGAGGCTGTGACGGTCCGTAGGTGGCATCGTAGTGAGGAGAGAAGCTGCTGAAGGAAGATGGGGAAGTTTGACCAAGTGTGGGACTATAGAAGTGCATGACGGACCGTCATAGCCTCGACGGTTCGTCCTGCTTGTCCGTCGTGATGATCAGAGAGTAGTCCAGTACCCAAATTCCAAGAAGTTTAAGTATTTTGGAACAGAGACCCTCGACGGACTGTCGTGCTTGAAACGGTCCGTCATACTTGTCTGTCGAGGGGATGAAGAAAGCAGCAGAAGAATGTGTGAAGTATGGGACGACGGAGTCCATGACGGTCCGTCGTGTCCATGACGGTCCGTCGAGTCAGACGTGTTTGGACAGATTTTCAGTAATTAGAATCCTTCTTTTATTAGGTTTTGTTTTTATTATAAATAGTTCGAAAAACCTCGTTTTTGGGGTTAGACTCTTGACTATTGTTAGTTATCTTGTTATAGTATTGAACTCTTGATTTTGGTAATTGATATACTTTTTCCGGAATTGATTATTGGTGATTTTGTGGATTAATCAAGTTAAATTCTGCAATTTATTCGTTCTCATTAATGTAAGTGCATGAATTCTTCCATTAAAAATATGAGTTGTGTAATTATGACCATGGGTAACTAAACTCCATAGCTAGGGTTGTGGGAACCATGGGTGAATAACAAGGTAAAATCTAGCTAAAATAACAATTCTAGAATGGTGTCTTGCATGTATTGATAATTCTTTCATGTAGAAGTCTTTTTAACGGATGGCCAACGTTAGAACTCGCCTTAATGCTACTTGCCGGACAAAGGAGGTAGATAATAGGAAATGAATTATCAACATAGATTTAGTGTAGACTATCTAATAGGCTAGTATTGGTTGGTACGAGGTAATAACTTAGTCAAATACCGAATACAATGCTTAATATGAGGTAAAGATAAGGGTTAGTATAGCAACACACGTAGCCGGACCAAGGTGCGGAGTGAAATTTTCTAGATGCCAGACCAAGGATTTAGAGATACATAACTTATCACTTTACATGCAAGATACTAGGAAAGAATTGTTATAGTTAGAGTTATCAAGTTGGGAACCTGTGGGAACACTTAAGCCCTAGTTACTTTTATTAATTGATTAAACTCCGAGATTTGAATCTGTTAGTTGTTTATTTTAATTTAGTTAATCATTTTTATTACTTTGAAATAAAAACCCCCTTTTTAGTTATTTGTTTTCTCGGAAAATAGTTGACTAAATAGTAGTGATAATAGAATAAAGTTAAGTCTGAACCATTTTCCTCGTGGGATCGACCCTAACCTCATTAGTTGGGTTCTTTACTTGATACGACCGTTTTTACTTCTTATTTGAGAAGTAAGTTTGAGCATATCAAATTTTGGCGCCGCTGCCGGGGAAAGTAGCTTTTAGATTAACTTAAACTTATTAGTAAAGTTTAGTCAATATTTTCCTGATTTTACTTTTTCTGTTGTTTTTTTATTTTTGCAGAACTAACTTCCTTGTATGCCAAATACGCGGAGAGGTAGAGAACTCTTGTTTCCTTACGACCACAAATTAGAGCGTACACTACGCAATATGAATCGAAACTTGGGTATTAACGATGATGATCCAAACCAGAACATCCCAGCTCCAGTTGATGCTCTTGGTCGATTATTACCTGATAATCCTGGTCAAGATGCACAAAGGGGACAAAATCCCGCTCCACATCCTCAAGAATACTACAGAGGATATGATAATATTGCAGATTCTGATGGGCCACTTGCCTTGCCCCCTCTACCAGAAGGCCACACCTTTGTGGTAACTAGTAGTCTAATGCAAATGCTCACTTCTAGAGGTTTGTTTTCAGGGCTACCTTCTGAGGACCCACATGCCCATATAGCTAAGGTGAGGGCAGTGTGTAAAAGCTGTGTAGGGAGGCCTAATTTGAATTTGGATGTAATAGGGCTAAGAGTATTTCCTCTCTCACTGACGGGAGAGGCTGCTATTTGGTTCACTGAGCTCCCCTATAACTCAATTTTCACTTGGAACCAACTAAGGGACGTTTTCTTAGCACGTTACTACCCAGTCTCCAAGAAACTAAATCACAAAGACAGAGTGAACAACTTTGTGGCACTACCAGGAGAGTCAGTTAGCAGTTCTTGGGATAGGTTCACTTCATTTTTGAGAAGTGTCCCCAATCACCGCATTGATGATGAGTCACTGAAAGAATACTTCTATCGGGGACAGGATGATAATAATAAAGCGGTATTGGACACTATAGCGGGTGGTTCTTATGGGAAGTGTCCTTATGCCGAGATTGCTGAAAAGTTAGAGAAAATCTCCCGGAATAATAAAGCTTGGAGTACTAGGAAGTCAGATACTGGAAGAAATACCTTTCCAGTGCAATCCACACACAACCCAGCCACAGATGAGATTCGTGAAGAGATCGCTTAGATGAGAACTGAGCTTGGGTTGGTATTAAAACATGTCACTGGGGGTGCAGAAAAGATAAATGCAGTGAACTACTTGTCTAAACCACCACCACCAAATGATGAATATTATTAGAGGACACCTATGCGGTGAATGAGCAGACGGGGGGTTTTCGGCCGAATGCACAAGGCTCCAATCAGGAAAATTGGAGCCAAGGTCAAGGAAACCAAGGTCGGAACTATGGTAATTATAACCGTGAGGGTGATTATGTCCGAGATGGAAATTACAACCGCGACAACAACTTCAACAGGGGTAACTATAGTAACAGAAATGATAGGAGTGGGCCCTATGTTCCTCCTCAAAATCGTGAAGTTGCTCCTAGGAATGATGGAGGTAGTATGGCGCGAGTTGAGGATATGCTCCACAAAATGATGAGGAGGTTCGATGCTAGTGATGAGCACACTAAAGAGTTAAGGAGTGATTTAGCGGGTATTGGGCAGAAAGTCGATACACATGCAATATCGATTAAGCAGCTTGAGTTGCAAATGGCCCAATTATCTGCGACGGTGAATACACGGCAATCGGGCACTCTCCCTAGCAACACTGTCCAAAATCCTAAAATGATGGACACTGTATGGCAATCACTACTCGGGGTGGTAAGCAGACCATTGACCCACCTATGTCGTCTGATGCAGAAAAGGTGATAAGAGATAATGATAAAGTGGAGGAGCTTAGTGGTGAGTTAGAAGATAAAATGGGAAAAGATGCTGAAGTGCCCAAAAAGGTGACTCCCATGCCTAGACCACCACCACCATTTCCTCAAAGATTAGTGAAAAAGATCGAGGATGGTAAAAATCGGCATTTTATAACGATGTTGAAACAGCTTTCCATCAATGTCCCTTTGGTAGAAGCTCTGGAACAAATGCCCGGTTATGCCAAGTTTATGAAAGATCTGGTTACGAAGAAAAGATCGGTCACTTTTGAGGATGATGATAGAATGCAGCATTGTAGTGCTATTGCTACAAGATCTCTAGTGCAAAAGAAGGAAGATCCGGGTGCCTTCACTATTCCTTGTACAATCGGGTTATTACATTTTGCGAAAGCATTATGTGATCTTGGGGCAAGCATAAATCTTATGCCCCTCTGGATTTACAAGAAGTTGGGTTTGGGTAACCCAAAGCCCACTGCAATGCGGTTACTGATGGCCGATCGAACAGTAAAAAGGCCTATTGGGATACTCCACGATGTGCTAGTAAAAGTGGAGTCATTTATATTTCCGGACGATTTTGTTATTCTTGATTGTGAAGTCGATTTTGAGGTGCCTATTATTCTTGGAGGCCATTCCTTGCTACGGGTAGAGCCTTAGTTGATATGGAAAAGGGGCAGATGAAATTTCGGTTGAACAATGAAGAAGTGACCTTCAACATTTGTAGGTCCAGGAGGCAGAGTGGTGAGCTCCAATCGGTATCTGCTATATCCTACAAAGTTGATAAGTCATCCGAGACACAAATAGAAGAACGTCTAGGTGTAGAAGCACTAGCGGCAGTGATAATGAATTTTGATAGCGATTGCAGTAAAGAGTATGAGTAATTAGTCGCGGCTCTCGATCGTGGTGATGTTCGGTTTAAATCAAAAAAATATGAGTTAGATATGAAGAATCGCGAGTCTCCACCCGCGAAACCATCTATAGAGGAGGCTCCAAAGTTAGAACTAAAAGCTCTCCCACCTCATCTCAGGTATGAATTCTTAGGGAATGGTGACACTTTGCCGGTAATCATTGCATCAGACCTGAATAAACAACAAATTGAGAGTTTGGTGAAAGTGATAAAAAGGTTCAAAAGAGCTATTGGGTGGACTATTGCGGATATTATTGGGATCCCTTCCGGTATTTGTTCTCATAAAATTCAACTCATGCCTAATCATAAGCCAAGTATTGAGCATCAGAGACGCTTAAATCCACATATGCAAGAGGTAGTGAAGAAGGAAATTATTAAGTGGTTGGATGCCGGAATAATATATCCAATCGCTGATAGTAGTTGGGTATGCCCTGTTCAGTGTGTACTTAAGAAAGGGGGAATGACTGTGGTCCCCAATGAAAAAAATGAACTTGTTCCAATGAGACTGGTTACTGGATGGAGGGTGTGTATGGATTACCGGAAATTAAATGCATGGACCAAAAAAGACCATTTTCCTATGCCCTTCATGGATCAGATGTTGGATAGACTTGCCGGAAAAGGGTGGTACTGTTTTCTTGATGGTTATTCGGGGTATAATAAGATTTCTATTGCACCGGAAGATCAAGAGAAAACCACCTTCACTTGCCCATATGGGACCTTTACTTTCAAGAGAATGCCGTTTGGGTTGTGCAATTCACCTGCCACATTTCAGAGATGTATGATGTCGATATTCTCTGATATGGTGGAGGACACTATTGAGGTGTTTGTGGATGATTTTTCTGTGGTTGGTGACTCCTTTGAGCGGTGTTTGAGTCATTTATCTGAGGTCCTTAAGAGGTGTGAAGACTGCAATCTAGTATTAAATTGGGAAAAATGTCACTTCATGGTGAAAGAAAGTATTGTTTTGGGTCATCGCATTTCAGATAAGGGTATAGAGGTTGATCGAGCTAAAGTCGAGGTAATAAAGAAACTTCCCCCACCTATCTCTGTAAAAGGTGTGAGAAGCTTTCTTGGGCATGCAGGTTTTTATCGGAGATTCATCAAAGATTTTTCAAAAATTGCGCATCCGTTGTGCAAATTGCTGGAGAAAGAGTGTAAATTTTATTTTGATGAATCCTGTCTTAAAGTATTCGGCGAGTTAAAAGAGAAGTTGGTGTCTGCACCTATCATTATTTCTCCGGATTGGAGCAGTCCATTTGAGGTGATGTGCGATGCTAGTGGGGTTGCTCTAGGTGTGGTATTGGGACAAAGAAGGGACAAAATCCTTCATCCCATTTACTATGCTAGTAAAGCCCTCAATGAAGCCCAGAAGAAATACACAGTGACTGAGCAAGAGCTTCTTGCAGTAGTCTTTGCTTTTGAAAAATTTCGATCCTATTTGCTAGGTACTAGAGTTATAGTGCATACTGACCACTCAGCGTTGAGATATTTGATGGAAAAGAAGGATGCAAAACCGAGGTTGATTCGTTAGGTTTTACTACTGCAAGAATTTTACTTTGAGGTGAGGGATAGAAAAGGGATCGAAAATCAAGTTGCTGATCACTTGTCCCGTTTAGAAGATGAAGCTATGAGAGAGTTAGGGGATAAGACTGATATTGATGATACTTTCCCCGATGAGCATGTATTGGCTGCCTCACAAGACTTGATTCCATGGTTCGCAAATTCGAACTATCTGGCTAGCGATATTGTTCCATCGGACTTGTCCTTTCATCAAAGGAAAAATTTCATGTACGATGTGAAGAAGTTCTTTTGGGATGAACCATACTTATATAGGAGTTGTGCCGATGGTCTTATTCGGCGTTGTGTGCCAGAAGTTGAGATGTTGAGTGTTTTAGAGGCATGCCATTCCTCACCCGTTGGTGGACATCATAGTGGTATCCGGACCGCTCATAAGATCTTATAATGTGGCTACTATTGGCCAACTATTCATCAAGATGCTCATGAGTTCGCCAAAGCATGTGATATATGCCAAAGGGATGGCGGCATATCAAGAAAGCAAGAGCTCCCTCTAAACCCCATTCTTGTGATTGAATTATTTGATGTTTAGGGTATTGACTTTATGGGTCCTTTTGTGAGCTCTCATGGAATGAAGTATATTTTAGTAGCGGTTGATTATGTATCTAAATGGGTGGAAGCTATTGCCCTCGCAAACAATGAAGGGAAGAGTGTCACTGCATTCTTGAAAAAGAATATATTCTCTCGATTTGGTACCCCAAGGGCAATTATTAGTGATGGGCGATTCCACTTTTGCAACAAATTGTTTAAGGGATTATTGGAGAAATACGGGGTTCGCCATAATGTGGCCACTCCTTACCATCCTCAAACTAGTGGGCAAGTTGAGGTGTCAAATAGGGAGATCAAACAGATTTTGTCAAAAACAGTGAACGCTAGTAGAACGGATTGGTCAAGGAGGCTCGATGATGATCTTTGGGCCTACCGGACAGCGTATAAGACTCCCATTGGTATGTCCCCATACCAACTTGTATATGGGAAAGCTTGTCATCTTCTGGTTGAATTAGAGCATAAAGCCATGTGGGCTATGAAGAAGTTGAAAATGGATTGGAATGAAGCTGTAGAACAGAGGTTAAATGGGTTGAATGAACTCGATGAATTTCGCCTAAAAGCTTATGAAAGTTCAGCCCTCTACAAAGAAAAGATGAAGAAATACCATGACCATAAGATTGAGAAACGCGATTTTATAGTTGGAGATTTGGTGCTTTTATTCCATTCTAGGTTGCATTTATTTCCGGGCAAGCTCAAGTCCAAATGGACTGGCCCTTACTTGATCACCCAACTATTCCCTCACGGAGCAGTTGAGTTGGAAAACAAGGAGGGTGTGCGGTTTAAGGTGAACGGACAACGAATAAAAATCTATTTGGGGCATGCTGAATCGGCGAATGAAGTGATCGAGGCATATCATCTTGATGAAGTCTGAGTAATCGAGTATCCTCCGTCGTGCCGCGACGTTAAATCAAGCGCTGGTTGGGAGGCAACCCAATATCTTAATGGGTGTTAACTTTGCAGGTAGCACATCACCAGAAAAATCTGCAGAAATTGGTCTGAAACACTCAATGACGGATCCATCGACGGACCGTCACGCTTGCAACGGACCGTCACAAGAATTCGTCGTGCCAGGTAAGTTTGTCTATTTTTTTAAAATTAGGGCACCCGCTACGGAACCCACGACGGACCGTCACACGTGTGACGTACCGTCGTCGGGGTCTCGTCGCTTCATTAACAAGCAAACCGACCTGACTCGGCTGGGGAATTTTAAAAGTTTTAAACCTTTTTAAACTCCCCACCCCTTCATTTCAACCGTTTCTTTCCCTCTATCTCCCATTTCCTCCCTTTTCAACTTCCTTCCATTTTCATCCTCTTCCCTATCAACTGATCCACATCACTTCCCCAAAATCCCCACATTCTCATTTTCCCCCTCCCCAAATCTCCTTTCTGCTGGTCGGAGTCTGCTGCTCTTCATAGCTGAGTGCCTCACTTGCTTGTTTTCTCCTCTTCTCAGGTATGTGTTTCTAACCTCTACCCATTTACACTACATTATTGTTTTTAATTTACTACATGCCTATTTCTTTTTGGTGGGTCTTTGATCTTTGATCCAATTTTGTCTGACCTAGGTTTTTAGTCCCATAAATTGCCTTGTTAAAACTCGAGAAATTGGTGCTTTAGCATTGTAAGTTTGCTAGGTAGTTGGGTTAGAAAGATGTAGGTTAATATCGAGCCTTTGGTTTGAATCACATAGGATGAGTATGGCATCCCCAGTTCTGTCTCTGACTGACAGAACGAGACCCCGATGACGGACCGTCATAACCACGACGGACCGTCATAGGGTCTATCCCAACACCCCACGATTTGTTTTCTCTAAGTGTCCATCAACGGACATATGCGACGGACCGTCATGCCCACGACGGTCCGTCCTGCACAACCGTCATGGTTGTCAGAGACCCCAGTTCTAAGGGTCTTAAAATTTTTCAAAGTGTACACCAACGAACATATGCGATGGACCGTCATGCCCACGACGGTCCGTCCTGCACAACCGTCATGGTTGTAAGAGACCCCAGTTCTAAGGGTTTCAAAATTTTTCAAGGTGTCCACCAACGGACTTATGCGACGGACCGTCATGCCCACAACGGTCCATCCTGCACAACCGTCATGGTTGTCAGAGACCCCAGTTCTAAGGGTCTCAAAATTTTTCAAAGTGTCCACCAACGGACTTATGCGACGGACCATCGTACCCACGACGGTCCGTCCTGCACAACCGTCATGGTTGTCAGAGACCCAGTTCTAAGGGTCTCAAAATTTGTCTAAGTGTCCACTGACGGACATATACGACGGACCGTCGTACCTACGATGGTCCGTCCTGCACAACCATCATGATGGTCAGAGATCCCTCTCCTAAAGGTCTCCATACTTTTTCTAAGTGGCCCACGATGGATATTGACGACGGACCATTATGATCACGACGGTCCATCCTGCTTATCCGTCATAACTGTCAGAGACTTTCCTTCTGAGGGTCTCCACATAAACATTGTTCAAGTAAGATATGACGGACCCCATGACGGTCCGTCATACTCACGACGGGCCGTCACCTGGTCCGTCGTGTTTCACTGCTACTACAAAGATGTCATTACAGCTTTCATCTTATGTGTCTTTTGTTTCCTTTTTGCTTGTCTTGTTTGCCCCTTCTAGCACTAATAATGATTCTTTACAGGTACTACCTCTCATGGCACCGAAACAAGATCGCGTTTACGCACGTGGGCGTTCCAAGTCTGTCACCCCGTCTGCCCGCATGGTTATAGGTTCTGATGATGAGCATGATCCTGAGTACGTGCCCCCAGACACTACCACTCCAGCCCGTGCTGCACGTGCTACCAGAACCACGCCCAAGAAGGTGGCATCCGGCGTAGTCACTGCCTCCCAGTCTGATGAGGAGCGCACACTGACCGGCACACCTTCTAGGTCAGCTGCACAAGATGAAGGAGCGTCTGGCTCCTTAGGAGTTTCTTGGTCAGAGGAAGCCTCTGGGTCCGCAGAAGCCTCTGTACACGCCACAGCTGCACCGTCTACCTCGGCGGATGAGGCTGACAGTACTGATTCCACTCCAGGCTCACCGACTGGAGTTCCTTCCCCGGTTGCTGACCAGCCTAACCGGTGGTGTGTCGACGGGCAATACCAAGTGTATTCAGACGCCAAGCTGCTAAATGATAAAGGCGTCATGACACGGACCATTTCACTGGAGAGGCGGGTCCTCACGAGTAGTCTTCCCACCATGCCGGATATCCGAACTCTCTTCACCAGACACCGACTAGAGTGGACGGCTCGTGCTTTGGGCCGGTACAGTGAGGAGTTGGTCCGAGAGTTTTACGCCTCCTATATTGCTACTCTCCGATCACAGATCGATAGGCGGGCTGCCCCCGTCAAACAGGCCCCACTTGATCATGTCAGAGTCCGCGGCATACAGGTCGATATCTCCCTGCCAGACATCCGCCGGTATCTGTACGGCGAGGATGTTGACGCCACCAGGACCCCTCTCACCGCCGAGTTCAACTACCGGTGGCAAATTATTAAAGAGGGCCGGTTCTTGCGTGAGCCATCGCTGAGAGAGACCACCAAGAGGTGGATGGCCCAGCACTTATCCATTGATGGAGAGGCTGCTGACTGGGTAATGGAGCCGAAGGGAGCCATCAGGAAGGCTAACTTGACCTTCACGGCCAAGTTTCTATGGTTGATTGTCCGCCACTGCCTCTTCCCCACTGCTGCAGATAATATAGTTACATGAGATCGCGTAGTTCTGATAGCAGCGATGATGGCAGGGTTTGAGGTTGACTTCGCTTGGCTTCTACAGGCGGTCATGCACGAGAGGGCCTTCAAGGTCACCACTACTTACCCTTTTCCGTGCATGGTTTTCTCTTTATGCAGGTCCGCAGGTGTGCCCATCTGGCACATTGATCAGCTCAAGACTCCGCAGGGCAATGTTGACATCGGCCTCATCAGGGATGAGGCCAATGAGTTGGCTCCACGCAGAGGGCCCTGCCCGGAGGTGGCCTCACTTGGTGAGAACCTGACACATACTATAGAGCATGCTCAAGCGGCTTCCCAAGCTGCTTCTGCACCCACTGACACTACCCCGGTCGAGTCTATCCCGGGTAGTAGCACTGCCCCGAGCTCCTCTCGCTCGGCTCCTTCCGCCACTCTGGTCCCACTTGCTAGGGTCCAGAAACTCGAGGCGCAGATGGCCACACTTCTGCATCACATCCAGCCTTGGATGCAGAGGTCTATTGCTGAGGCAGAGGAGTGCATGGATCGCAAGATGGCACAGCACACAGAGAGGAAGATCGCAGAGGTTCATCAATGCTTAGACGCTTTTGAGTTGCGGGTGCTAGCCCGACCAGCACCTCCGGTGGACATGTCGACCCTTCAGGCTGCGGTTGAGAGTTTGCGGGCTGATCTTGATACGATCTTAGAGGCTAGGGTACCTGAGTCTGAGGCCCCTTCTGCAGAGCCTGCTGAGGACACAGTGATGGCTGCTCTATTTGCCACTTCTGATGTTCCACCACCTCCCCCACGAGAGCATGCCAAGAGGCGCAGGGGTCGAGAGGAGGATGAGGCTAGGGAGAGGAAGAAGGAGCGCCGTGAGATGGAGGCTACGAGGAGAGCCTCGATTGCTGACGAGGAGGCCCGTATGTTGAGGGTTGTAGAGTTAGCTGCCGGGGCGTCTAGATCCAGATTTGTGGATACAGTGAGAGGCACTACTGATAGTGTTGTTGTTGCTGAGGACACTACTGAGGGTGTCCAGACTAAGGAGGGAGTGGGTTCCGGGGAACCGGACCTACTAGCTTGTTGATCGCCGGCGCTTTGTGCCTCAGTTTTGCTTCACCGACCATTCACGTACTTTAGTTTTTTTTATGCATTGGGGACAATTGCATATCTTTTTTGTTGGGGGTGGGGTAAATGGAAAGTTAATGTTAGGGTGAAGTCTGAGTAGCCCAATTCACGATCCTCTCTTGGGGTTTTCTTGCCTGTGTTCTTTTTCCCCAAGAGACTGATTACTTTTATTGTTGAACCGGCATGTTTATATCTTGTGTACATAGTATAACTCTGAAGCATGATGGCTAAAACTGAAATGATATCCCGATGTAATGAATATGATGCAATGACTAGGCATAGCAATTGATAAATGTGTGTCCCTAAGCATGACATAGAGATACACTACTGCATGACCCTGAATCTAAGACTCGAACTAGGTGTCTGATAATCTGGTAGTGTAACGAGATGTCAAGTGAGTGTGAGGAAAATTCAAATGATCCACCATTGATACTGAGCTAGAACTTGCCTGGTTAGTCTTGCTGAAAGTAAGCCGAACTAAACAATTAGGAAAGGATCATAGGCCCTTGTTCGAAATAGTCAATCTTGAGCCTTAAAATAACAGAAAACCAAATGAAGTTAATCCCTTTTTGATCCAAATGAATTAAGCTTAAAATAGATCTTTCTTTTTCACCCCAAATAATCTTCTCTGGGAACAATGTGTTGGCACTGGTCCCTCCTTGAACATGTGCACCTCAGTTTATGCCAAAAGCATAAGTTGAGGGTGGCTAATGCAGAAAGCAACCTTGTTTTGGCCCTGACCCAACCATGGGTATTGTGAACCTTGACTCATGGCAAATCATGAGTTGAGGGTGGCTGTTATAAGGAAAACCCCGGAAAGTGGAGTTGAAAGAATGAAGAGAAAGAAAGAACAAAACATAAGTGACTAAAAAATATATATATGAATAAAGCATACATATAAAGCAAAATAAACACAAGAAAAGAGAAAAGTTACTTACACATAAGGATAAGAAACGGAAAGCAGCAAGGTGAAAAGAAAATTGAGAAATAGGGCAAAATAAAATGATAAAAAGGTGGTACGCTTAGCCGATATGTCAAGGAGGGCAACAAGTCACTAAAGTATACCTAAATATACCCTACCTGACCCTGATCCTATGTTACAAACTAAGAAAGTCCTGTTGTGATCCTAAGAGTCGTATGGCAAACTTAAAGCAGTGAAAATAAAGGCAAGCTTATGGCAATATGTATAAATGAGTTGTGAATTTGTTCTGAGAGTGAGTGTTGAACAATAATCCTTATACTCAAACTGAAATCATTGTGTGAAAAATGAGGATGTGTTTTGAAGAGAGGACACTAGTTGCAATACCGGAAATATTAGCACCTCGGTGAGAAATTGAAGAGGATAGGTGTCAGTGCATAGTGAGTCTATGTCATGGTCTGGTTCCACATGATTCAAGCCTAATAGTGATAACATGCATTAACGTAATGAGAATGATCGGGATTGATAGCCAAATGATTGCGAAAGCTAATATGTGGATACTCTTGTACAAAGATTTTGTAGTGAGTCATAGTGCGTCGCTTGAGGACAAACAACGAATTTAAGTTGAGGGTGTTGATGTACCGTGGTTTCACGGTACTTTTAATGCTTTTTCCTTAAGTTTAGTGTGTGTCCAAAGCCTTTTTGTATTGATTTTTATGTAAGTTTCTCTTTATTTGCAGGAAATCTGTCCAAAGATGAACGCGGGAGTTTTGAGCAAGAAATGCAGAAGAGACCACCTACGGAGCTTATGACGGTCCGTCGAGGCTGTGACGGTCCGTAGGTGGAATCGTAGTGAGGAGATAAGCTGCTGAAGGAAGATGGGGAAGTCTGACCAAGTGTGGGACTACGGAAGTGCATGACGGACTGTCATAGCCTCGACGGTTCGTCCTGCTTGTCCGTCGTGATGATCAGAGAGTAGTCCCAGTACCCAAATTCCAATAAGTTTAAGTATTTTGGAACGGAGACCTTCGACGGACCGTCGTGCTTGAAACGGTCCGTCATACTTGTCCGTCGAGGGGATGAAGAAAGCAGCAGAAGAATGTGTGAAGTATGGGACGACGGAGTCCATGACGGTCCGTCGTGTCCATGACGGTCCGTCACTAGGTCCGTTGACTCAGATGCGTTTGGACAGATTTTCAGTAATTAGAATCCTTCTTTTATTAAGTCTTGTTTTTATTATAAATAGTTCGAAAAACCTCGTTTTTGGGATTAGACTCTTGACTATTGTTAGTTATCTTGTTATAGTATTGAACTCTTGATTTTGGTAATTGATATACTTTTTCCGGAATTGATTATTGGTGATTTTGTGGATTAATCAAGTTAAATTCTGGAATTTATTCGTTCTCATTAAAGTAAGTGCATGAATTCTTCCATTAAAAATATGAATTGTGTAATTATGACCATGGGTAACTAAACTCCATAGCTACGGTTGTGGGAACCATGGGTGAATAACAAGGTAAAATCTAGCTGAAATAACAATTCTAGAATGGTGTCTTGCATGTATTGATAATTCTTTCGTGTAGAAGTCTTTTTAACGGATGGCCAACGTTAGAACTCGCCTTAATGCTACTTGCCAGACCAAGGAGGTAGATAATAGGAAAAGAATTATCAACATAAATTTAGTGTAGACTATCTAATAGGCTAGTATTGGTTGGTACGAGGTAATAACTTAGTCAAATATCGAATACAATGCTTAATACGAGGTAAAGGATAAGGGTTAGTATAGCAACACACGTAGCCGGACCAAGGTGCGGAGTGAAAATTTCTAGATGCCGGACCAAGGTGCGGAGTGAAAATTTCTAGATGCCGGACCAAGGATTTAGAGATACATAACTTATCACTTTACATGCAAGATACTAGGAAAGAATTGTTATAGTTAGAGTTATCAAGTTGGGAACCTGTGGGGAACACTTAAGCCCTAGTTACTTTTATTAATTAATTAAACTCCGAGATTTGAATCTGTTAGTTGTTTATTTTAATTTAGTTAATCATTTTATTACTTTGAAATAAAACCCCCCTTTTTAGTTATTTGTTTTCTCGGAAAATAGTTGACTAAATAGTAGTAATAATAGAATAAAGTTAAGTCTGAACCATTTTCCTCGTGGGATCGACCCTAACCTCATTAGTTGGGTTCTTTACTTGATACGACCGTTTTTACTTCTTATTTGAGAAGTAAGTTTGACCGTATCAATTATTCATCAAATTTTGGAGGATTAAAATCATTGAGGTATGGTTTTTGATCCTTGAAACTCTATTCATCAAGGAGCCCAAATTCAAAGAAGTTTTCTAAAGTTTTCGAAGATGAACTTGTCCGATTTCATGATCTATCCATGAGTTCTTGCATTAAAGATTTTTAATCATTAAGTATTGAATTTATTGTTGTTAATTAGATGATTTAACTCAATTAACCTATGAACTCATGTAATTGATGAACCCTAGTTTTTTCACTACTTTATGGGTTACTTAATATTGACTTAATGCTTATGAATTATGGTGTAGTTTTCTATGGGCTATAGAGTGATGTAAGAATTGTATTCAATTGATGTATAGGTTGTATTATATTGATAAATATATATTCAATTAACCTAGATTCATTGATTATTATGATTTATGCATTGAATTGGTGTTCATGGCCATGGGTAAGTGCCTTATGGTATTGAATTGGATGATTTAGCTAAGGATTGAAGTGGAGAGAATTGATTGGTGGTACGCTGCCCTAATTATCTTTATTTTATGTTAATTAGACTTCAATTATGTTGTGATTGGTATGCTACACTTATGGTGGCGGTGTTATGTGATTGATGTGGCCTTGTCGGCGTTACTTTATGTATTATGATGATTATGACCTTGTCGGCAACTACTTGAAGTAATATGATTGTTTTTGTAGTTGATTATGTGAAGTGTAATCATATCTACCTACATGTGAAGTAATGTGAAAATATGTGGTTTCTTCTATTGAAGTTGTTAGGTGATCATGTTAGACTATGACTATGTGTTCATGTGTGTAGTCTTAGAGTTGATGCATGGTTGTTCCGATTTGACTATATGAGTATATAATGGTTATATTGATGATTTTATAGTAATGAATAGGATGACTTAAAGATTATAAGGGTCATTCCTAAGTGTTTCAACGAATGATATGCTATATGTAATAAAGTAAAGTATGTTGTGTCTTGTCTTTGTAGACTTGTGTCCCTTACTTGATGCATGTATGAATGTGAATATGAGATTTCTTGACTTAGGATGCTAAAGCCTCTTAGTCTTGTATGTATGAATGACATGAGACCTTGAATGATATTAATAGGGTCCTTTATGTGAAACCTTAAACCTAGTGGTAAGGTTATGAAAATTGATGTCGAAAGTCGTAATGGTATCCTTCTTGTAATGAATGATGGACTTAAGGTTGGTTGTCTGGAATGGCATCATATCAATCCTTAGGAAAGTCATTATGAGATTCTTGTCGCCATTGTAAGGCAGCCCTAGGGGACCTCTTTGGTAGGGTAAATGTAATTGGGTTAGAAACTTGATATGGAACCACTTTGTATGAACCTTTAATGTGAATGACTCCATGAGAACAAAGTCTAGCACCGAGTGAGTATGGTAAGGGAAGTAGTTCTAGTTAAAGGATGATGCTAGAATACAAAGTAATCCCTTCATATTCCTTAACCATGTGCCTACATGGGATGTGTCCAAAAACTACCATTGGACGGTAGAACACCCTCATCGGAGTAGGTTAGAACTCCGGATTCCATATTTTGCTACCATTGTATATGTTGGTTATTGCCTATTCTCATCATGTGGGAAACCTATTAGCATTAGAGAAGTTCTATGAAGTTTAGGTGGTGGTATGAGACGCTATCTAGACATTGCACAATAGGCTTTGAAGATGTTAGTGAGAGTCCCTAGGTCTTCTCCAAGACCATTACTAGAATTTCCTTTATGTGATGAATGTCTCTTAACGAACTAATGAAATAATAGCTTATGTTAGAAAGAATGAAAATGAATGATTACCTAATCTAGAGTGACTTAAGGATTCCTTAGTTAAAGTGTGAAGAGGGCACAAGAGATAATCTGTTCATGTCTTATCTAGGGAAGTCTTGAGAATGACTCTAGTTAGGGATGTTGGTTGATACTTTAGGCATGATCTAAACTTAGGTAGTGTTAAGGATTATTTAGGTAACCTTGAAGAGAGTGTATGGGCGTTCTCTTCTAGGAGTACTTAAGTAAGTCTTTTGATAGCCTTGGTAAGGAGAATGTCATATTATCCATGTTCTTTGTTTGGTTTATTGTAGGTGTATGTGTCTCCTTATAAGTAGTCTTGAGGATTATTTAGGCATGCTTAGAGAGGGTGTATGGGCGGTCTCTCTTTGTCTGGTTTAAGTGAGTCTTAGGATAGCTTTTAGTGATAAGACTACATGCTAGGAAGTGTCTAAAGAGAAGATAAGGCACTTCACTGTAAAGTGGCTTTAAAAATTTACTAAATTGCATAAATGTTATCTTATGTGTTTCTAAGTCTATAAATCTTGTTCTTATGATATTTAAATCAAAAGATGCATATTTCTAATAAATGTCCATTTTCATGATTTTTATGCATTATGTCATACTTAGTACATGTGGTTGTACTAATTCCATGCTTTTATCTATCTCTATAGTGGTTGGTAGGTGAGGAGCATTGGGAAGCAAGGCTTGGATCGTAGCATCATTCAAGTGAAGTTGAAGTATGTCCTCATTTGACTCAAGGGCATAGATGTCTTTTATTTCTCTTATTGAAGTATTGCAATATAATTAGTAGTTCTATATTTCTATTGTGTATGGGCTGAGTCCCAAGTATTCTCATGTCTAAGATTGATGAAATGATACGAAGTACTTCTTATGAGTTTTATATGAAAGATATTTTAAAGACTATGAAATGGTTGTGAAAAGTTTTAATTTCGCACAACTTTTCTCTATGTATATGCGATGAACGATACGAAAGGTCTTTTATAAGACCTCCGAGAGGTCGAGTACGACGGTTCCACTATGAGAGTGCCATATCTTCTAGGGTGTGGTCTCGGAATGTGACAAGCTTGGTATCAGAGCATAGGATATGAAAGTAGTATTAGGAATCAAAAAGTCTCATCAAGTCACGTCTACTAGAGTCTCGACCATCGGTGTCAGTCGCGACACATCTATGGGCGAAAGGCTATAGGACGATAGAGTTTCCCTTTTTTTCTTCTCTTATGTTGTGCCGTAGAGATTTAGATATTATGACTTCTTTCTATGCACTCCGGACTAGAGGAGAAAAGACGGATAGTGATGATGATGATGGTAAGTTCTTATATTTCTTTAGTGTTATGATTTACTTCTAAGTGGGGGAGTATGGTTAGTAGATGGGCTAGAAAATCATAGAAGCTTGTTGCAAGTGCATGGTGTTTAAGGAGTCTTGTTGAAATTGAATTTCATTGATTTCTTTCATTGTGTATTTTATGAAGTTATGATTATGTTGTAACATGAGTTTATATGGTGTTACTTTGCATATTAGCATGTTTCCATCATGAATTTCCAAAAAGTTGCATTATTGGAAAAATTTGCATAATTCATTGTAGCTTTGCAAACTCAGTGTATGATTTTGCTAAAATTGACTAATTCATTCTTTGGTCAAAAATTATTGTAATATGGTTAGAACTGATGTATATGAGCATAATAATGAATATAAAATGAGTTTTTGCTATTTGGAATGAAGGATGTGAGTTTTATAGCATGATGAGTTATAGAATTTATTCTAGGTTCTTGTTGTATTGTGAATCTCTTGACTATGTGAAATTGATGTTTTCTCCTTGATTATGTGTTATATGGTATGGTTATGAGCTGATAATTGAATCTCTATTCTTGGAAGTTTTCGGAGAGTGGCAAGTGTCATTCGAGGACGAATGTTGTCCAAGTGGGGGAGATTGTAAGATCCAGAAAATGACTTAGGTGAAGATAGAGGCTAACATGGTTTTCATGGTGGTCTAAGGTCCTAAAATGGTCTATAATGTGTTATTGAGACAGTTTCTAAGAGTGTAGGTGCATTGTAAGTGAAACGTCTGGGGACGACTAAGACGTTCGATGACTAAGTCACCTATGTGCCTCATATGTGTTTATATGTGATTATGTGTGATTAATAAGGTTATGAGGCACTTAAATGAGTTATTATAGTGTATATAGGCAGTGTGTAAAGTTTTGAGAAGTTTGGAGGTCAAACGTCCAAGAACGTCCATGACGTTCGAAAGGTTTGCCTTGAAATGACCTTGTGTGTCTAAGCATGTTTCATCGAGTTTTACGTGTTTGTTTTGGATGAAATTCATGTGACAGGTCCTAAACTCAAATACAAGAATATTTGGGTTGGAAACGTCTGGGTGAAAGTCCCCAAGGACCAACAAAGTGTCCTCGAGGAAGGACCCTTCATGAGTTCCCAAGCTGTCAAAAAAACAGCCCAACCTACGGAGGCAATCGACGCCCAGTGGGTCATTCGATGCCCCGTAGGTGAGGGGCGTAGGTTGACACTTAGGCGTGGGAGAGATGAAGCCAAGGACCAGCCTCAGTACCAAACCACGGACCAACAGAACGGTTCTTGGGTTGAGGGACGGTCCGTTGGTGGCCATCCGTCAATGGTGTTGTCTCCTACGTGTAGTCACTATTAAGTTGAAGGGTGAATTGGTAAATTCACCAGCCGTCCAAATAAGAGAAAGGGAGGTTCCTAAAGGGTCTTTTGGCTATTTTAAACATGTTTATAAGTCTTTAACACTTAGAAGAATTCATTTTTAAAAATCAAAACCCAAACTCCCTTAGAAATTCCCTAGAACTGCATTGAAGCCAAAATTCAAGAAAGAGCTTGGATTGGAGATTCGAGTGGTGATAATCAAATTGGAGGATTAACATCATTGAGGTATAATTTTTGATCCTTGAAACTGTATTCATCAAGGAGCTCGAATTCTAAGAAGTTTTCTAAAGTTTTCAAAATGAACTTGTCCAATTTCATGATCTATCCATGGGTTCTTGCATTAAAGGTTTTTAATCATTAAGTATTTATTATATTGTTGTTAATTAGATGATTTTAACTCAATTAACCTATCAACCCATTTAATTGATGAACTCTAGTTTTTTGACTACTTTATGGGTTACTTAATATTGACTTAATGCATAAATTATGGTGTAGTTTTCTATGGGCAATAGAGCGATGTAAGAATTGTATTCAATTGATGTATAGGTTGTATTATATTGATAAATATATATTGAATTAACCTAGATTCATTGATTATTATGATTTATGCATTGAATTGATGTTCATGGCCATGGGTAAGGGCCTTATGGTATTGAATTGGATGATTTAGCTAAGGATTGAAGTGGAGAGAATGGATTGGTGGTACGCTGCCCAAATTCTCTTTATTTTATTTTAATTAGACTTCAATTATGTTGTGATTGGTATGGTCCACTTATGGTAGCGGTGTTATGTGATTGATGTGGCCTTGTCTGCGTTACTTTAGGGAAAGTTGCTTGTGGATTGTACTATATTTGATAGCACACAACAACAAAATATATAATAACTGATACATAACCAATGATGAAGTTTCTTAAAAGAACCAAACAGTCTGTCTTGCTTGCCACAATTAGTATATTATTTTGATTGTCTTTTCTTAGGTACAAACAATTCGTATGTCATTGCACTCTTTAGAATATTAGTATAGACACAATTAGTCCACTTCTTTTGTCGCAAGTTAAGTAATTTGTCATATTTCTTCGTCTCTTCTTTTTGGAGACAATAAGAGATCAAGTTTTCTTCAAACAAACAAATGTCCAAAATACACAATAACAAAAATAATTTTTACCGATAATAAATATGCACATTAATAAAAAGTGCTAGAGCCTTTACCGACATTAATTAATTGTCAATAGATTCAATGTTGTTATAATCTTTAGGAACATTTATAGAGAATATCAATTACCTTTGAAAGTATATATTTACCAACAATTAAGCTATTAATTGTTGTTAAATATCATTATTACTGTAGTCATAACTCTTTATTTTGATAATATCTTTTGTTTTTTAATAAAGAAGTAAAAATTCTTTCTTTTGGACTATTTGAATTAAATTTGTGAAATGTAAACTTGGGTACAACCTGATAGACTATGTTTTTGAATGATATGTTTAGTAACATACCTTTTTCTTCTTGATTACTAGTAAAGCAGGGTTGTTTTATTATTGTTTGTGGATATTTGTGAGTTCAAGTGCTCACAAAATTATGTTGTGAGATTTTAATATGTTATGCGTCAAAATTTTGGCTTAGAATATCTAGTTGTGAACAGTTCCATTCAAATGTCACTTACTTCTTGGTTGATAATTGAATTATTTTTTTATAATTGCATACTATAACCATAAAATAACTATAGTTAAATACAAAATAAGTTGGACCGGTGATATGAAACATAAGCAATAATAATGACTACTACGAGACAATGAGGAAACACATTTATGATACAAATAATTCTAGGCTCATTTTAAAACATATACATGATACATCATACTATAATAAAAATATATTGATGGGTTCATAAAAAAGGAGCTGAAGATCTTCCATTTGAGTTTAGTTAATTTAATTATGTTCTTGTATGGACGTGATGTTCCACTTAACTTGGGAGTGTTGTTGTTCGAGGCTTTCTAGTCTCTTTTTATTGCCTGATGTTGTTAAATTTTTTGAATTCAGCAAATATCATTACTTGAGACCAATAATTTTCTTATACTCAAAATCTCTCTATGACTCATAATTTTTCTCTAACAAAAAAAATATAGCACTTAAAGATTTTGGAGGAACGCTTTGCCATAAAATAAAATGTTCTTGACAATGTACTATATATATCGAAAATATAAATATTATCGAATGATTATATGTAAGCTTAGTAAAATAGTTCAATCTCGTGCAAAGCACAGGTAATTTACCTAGTATATATATATATATATATATATATATATATATATATATATCACTTGATTTAACACTACTCAATGTGTATAACCTTCGGAAATCAACTTATTTCTTAGGTCTCCAATGTAATGTCATTTAATTTTTTTCCTTCAACGTGATCACTACAGAAACATTCATTCAAATTCGGACGTACATATATTGATAGACTTTATTTGTACAACATCTCACAAGTATATATGTATTGCCACCTAAAGTCAATGAATTATCGGTGTTTTGTTGTCTATATTAAACATGATAGGACATAACTAAAGGGTCAAAGGTATTATAAACATATATAAAACTTGATTTACTATGACTTTCTACGAGTATGTAACATCTCGTAACTAGAAAGAACTAGACAGGAGTTTAAAATCTAAAAATATTGTCTAAGTTAGGAAAGTGAGTTTTAGTCATGTTCAAATGAACATAACTGCTAGATCAGATGGGTTAGGGCTAGTTCTAGATATGGTTGGAAATCCCTCGGAATGATCTTTCTAACGCCTCAAAGTTTGCGCAATTCCGAGTTCGGACGAGTGAGTTATTCCCTTTGGATGTTGGGTTGTTAGATTAAGGAAGTGCCCAATTCCGGGATTTTGAAGGGTATTTTAGTATTTTTCACTATCCTATTAATTTAATCCATTTTTAAGAGTTTAATTAAGGTCAAGACTGAATAAAGTCTATTTCAGAAGTTGAGAGTTTTCACGCTAGGGCTAAGGAGAAAGGAAAAGAGAAGAGAAGAGAAGAAGGAGAACGACAAGATTTGCCAATATCGTCGAATCAACCCATGGATTTCATTGGGAGGTGATCCCTAAAAGATATGTGGGTCTATATCAACGTTGGGTTCGTTCAACCACATTCCAAGCATGTTTGATTCCACGTGTTTTCATTCCAAAAATATTAGATTTTGAATTTTGTTGAATGTGGTTTCTTCAATTGCTTTTGTTCTTGGACATGAGTTGAGATTTAGGAGTTCTTTGATAATCTAAGTGTTATTCTTGAATTCATTGGGTTAGATCCTTGTATATGTGATGTGGGTTCCTGAAATCTAAGTGCATTTGAGAAAAGAAATTGAAAAAGGAAGATTTAAGGTCAGAAAATGAGTTGAGAAATTCGCCAGGGATCACCTGGGAAAAAGTAGGCACGGCAGCCGCGTCTGCGCCAGAGGGCCTAGGGCGGCTCATCTGCAGTGCGCTATTTTGGTGCCTTAGTCATCTAGGACTAGCGCTTCACTCCCCGAATGCGCCCGAATCAATATTTTTCGCCCAGTTTTCGTAATTCAGTCTTAATAAGCCTTTATAAAGTGTTTTTAAGACTTCCCAAAGATTCTAACTACTCTAAATGACTAATAATCATATAGAAATCATCCATAAACATGAATTACAACATTGAATCCATAACTTCAAATTTAAGGAAAAGTTTAGAGCCAAGTCTAGAAAGGTCTTAGAGTCCTTCAAAGAAATATTTTACAAATGCTTTCTAAACATTGTTTTAAGACTTGAAGATAAGGTTGAGTAAAGAGTAAATATAAGAAGAAGAAGTTCATTTCAAGTAAAGACTTAAAGATGGTGTATTGAGATATCAAGGTAGATTGTGTGTACGTATGGTGGATGGACTTCAAGACAAAATCATGGAGGAAGCTCATAGCTTCAAATATTCCATTAATCCGGGTTCCACAAAGGTGTACCATGATTTGATATAAGTATATTGGTGGAATGGTATGAAGAAGGACATTGTTGAATTTGTTTCCAAGTGCCAAAAGTTCAAACAAGTTAAAGTAGAGCACCAAAGGCCTGGAGGTTTTGCTTAGAACATAGAACTTCCAGAATGGAAGTGGGAGATGATTAATATGGATTTCATCAAAGGTTTACCCACATCTCGCAAGCAACATGATTTTATTTGGGTGATTGTCGACAGAATGATAAATTCATCTCACTTCTTGCGATAAAGAATACTCATTCGACAAAAGATTATGCTAAGTTGTACATTCAAGAGGTGGTAAGACTTCATGGAGTTTAGGTATCTATTATTTCATATAGAGGTGCGTAATTTACTGCACAGTTTTAGAAATCTGTTCAGAAAGGTTTGGGTTCAAAGGTGAACTTAAGAACTGCATTTCATCCTCATACTGACGGGCAAGTAGAGCATACTTTTCAGACTCTAGGGGATATGTTGAGGGCATGCATTATTGATTCAAAGGGAATTAGGATGATCACCTACCTCTCAATGGAGTTTGCTTACAACAACAGATACCACTCTAGCATCCAAATGGCTTTTTATGAAGCTCTTTATGGGAGAAGATGCAGATCTTCTATTGGATGGTTTGAAGTTGGTGAAACAGGGTTGATAGGACCAAATTTATTTCACCAAGGGAGAAGGTAAAGGTTATTACAGAGATATTGAAATTTGCACAAACTGGTGAAAAATCCTATATTGATGTTAGGAAGAGGTTGTTAGAGTTCGAAGTAGATGGTTGGGTTTATCTAATAGTTTCACCCACGAAAGATGTTATGAGGTTTGGTAAGAAGGGGAAGCTCAGTCCCCAGTATATTGGACCTTATCGCATAGCTAAGAGGATTGACAATATAACTTATTAGTTAGAGCTACCCCAAGAGTTCAGTTCATCCAGTGTTTCACATATCTATGTTGAAGAAGTGCATGAGTGATCCTTCATTGATCATTCCAACTGAAAATATTAGGATCAAGGATAGTCTATCTTATGAAGAGATTCCGGTTGA
Source organism: Solanum sitiens (assembly GCA_016801875.1). NCBI lineage: Eukaryota > Viridiplantae > Streptophyta > Magnoliopsida > Solanales > Solanaceae > Solanum > Solanum sitiens. Next base: position 466,404 of record JABWTJ010000618.1, on the reverse strand, counting down.
GATCTTAGATCGCCAAGTTCGCAAGTTGTAAACAAATGAGGTAGCATCATTCAAGGTCTTTTGGAGCAACCAATTTGTTGAAGAAGCTACTTGGGAAGCTGAAAAGGACATGAAGAAGAGATATCCACATCTCTTTGAATCCGGAGAACATGCAGACCAAGGTACAAATTTTTTTCTTAGTACTCTTTTAAGTTATGGGCATGTTATTGTTGCACTTGCTTGTTGGGTGTTTGAACTTAATGTTACTACCCTTATTCTAGAAAGAATACCTTCCTTTGAGGACAAATGTTCCGAAGGGGGAGACATTGTAACATCTCGTAACTAGAAAGAACGAGAAAGGAGTTTAAAATCTGGAAAATTTGTGTAAGTTAGGAAACTGAGTTTTGGTCATCTTCAAATGATCATAAATCCTAGCTCAAGCTGAGTTAGGGGTAGTTCTAGATATAGTTGGAAATACCTTGGAATTATCTTTCCAACTCCGCCAAGTTTGCGCGATTCCGAGTTCGGACGAGTGAGTTATGTCCTTTGGAAGTTGGGCTGTTGGATTAAGGAAGTGCTCAAATCCGGGAATTTTAGTGTTTTCACTCCCCTATTATTTTAATCCGTTTTTAGGAGTTTAATAAGGGTCAAGGCTGAATTTATCCAATTTTAGAAATCAAGAATTTTCATGTTAGGGCTAAGGAGAAAGGAGAATAGAAGACAAGAAGGAGAAGGGAATGATTCGCCAAGATCTTCGAAACAACTTGTGGATTTCTACAAGGGTGATCCTTAAAAAGGCATGTGGTTCTATCTCAACGTTGGGTTCGTTCACCCACGTGTAAGCATGTTTGATTAAGCATGTTTTTATTCCAGAAAGATTGGATGTTGAATGTTGTTTCTTGAATTGCTTTCGGTCTTGAACATGAGTTGAGATTTAGGATTTCTTTGATGATCTAAGTGTTGTTCTTGAATTCAATGGGTTAGATTCTTGTATATGATGTGGGTACATGAAATCTAAGTGAATTTGAGAAAAGAAATTGAAAAAGAACGATTTAAGATTAGAAAACGAGTTGAGAAATTCGTCAGGCGTCACCTAGGCAAAGGTAGGCGCGTCGCGCCCCATTTGCGCTAGAGGGCCTGGGGAGGCGCGCTTGGAGTGCACTCTTTTGGTGCCTCTGTGACAGCCCTAGCTGACAGCGTGTATAGAATAAGCCTTTCTAAAGTGTTTTAACACTTCATAAAGATTCTAACTACTCTCAATGACTTCAAATCATATAGAAATCATCCAGAAACATGAATTACAACCTTGAATCCATAACTTCAAATTCAAGGAAAGTTTAAAGCTAAGTCTAGAAAGTTCTAAGAGTCCTTTCAAGAAGTATTTTACAAATGCTTTTTAAACTTGTTTTAAGACTTAAAGATCAGGTTGAGTAAACTGTTCAGAGTAAAGTGAATTCTTTTCTTCAAAGCAGTATATGAGGCTAAGTATTCCCAAAGGAGCAAAATAGTATTTTCACATTTAAAAAAATGGAAACTGAGATTCCCAAAGAGCCTTCGGGCTAGTTTTTAGTTAAAGAGTAATAGCTTTCTAAATGAAGAAAGAACAGAAACTGAGATTTCTAAGATAGCATTTGAGCTAAGTTTTTGAGCACTAATCTCAAATAACAGAAGCAATATGTTTTAATAACATAAGAGTCAGTATATTTTGGGAGTAGTATTGAGCACTGATATGGGGGAGAGTTCAGAAAATCACAGCCCCCATAAACCATATAACCACCATGGGTAAAAAGGGTAATACATTTTGATTGAACCATTTTCACAGTAGACTAGTGGATCCATTAGGCAGTTCAGATCTTATACCTTTGGCCAGGTATAGAATGTGCTGGCAGCGTGAGGTAGATCGTTGTATCATCTCTATAGCTCTTAAGTGATGGTTGTCGATTAGAAAAACTCCCGCAAAAGTTAAGTGTATTTATACACATACATCAGTTTATTTGTATTTTTACATAAATCTTAGATTTAACTGTATCCTTGTATACATTCAGAGTTTATAACGTGTTTTAAAACTTGTCTTTATATTTGTAACGACCCTCAAAATGAAATAGGATGAACTAGAGACTCACATGAGTTTTATATAACTTGTTAAAATAATGAAAAATAGCTTTTGAAGTCAGTTTTAAAGAGTTTGGAATTCAAACATCAAGGGACGACCAAGACGTTCGAAAATTATTCTTTTATGTGTTGGTGTGTTCTAGTAGGTTGTTCATTTTTTTATGTGTTGTTTGGAGTCTAAAATCAGTGGAGGTGACCCTAGTGTCTTAATAATAGTGTTTAGGGTCAAAACATCTGGGTATGACTCCCCAAGGACCAACCAAAGGGTCCTTGAGAAGGACCCAAATATTGGCCAACAAGCATCCAAGGTAGCGTGCAGGCAATAGCTTCAGGGAGGCAGTCCGCATCACGGACATAATCCACCTAGGACTAAAAATGTGTGTCTGAATCGCGGAACTTTCTGTCCCAAAATTAATTTTCGAAGTATTCAGGGAATTCCTCGGCGTCGCAAACTTGTTCCACGACGATGATTTCGTAATAAAAGTCAAGTTCGACCTTATTTTAAGGGTCCAACCAGTGTAGGGGTGTTTTGGGTAATTTGGGGATTTATTATAAATGGTTATTATACCTATTTTAGGGTTTTTTAATATGATTAAAACTTAGAAACCCCAAATTAGAATTCATTCTTCAAACTAAACCCTTCCCTCCCAAAATAGATTCTCTCAAAGCTCCATTGGAGGTCAAGCTTAAAATCAAGCTTAGAGATGGGTTTTCAACTGATTTGTTCTTCAATTTTGGGGGGATTTCAATATATAAGGTATGGTGAATCTTGATTCTTGAATAACCTTTCATTCAAGGAGTTCTATCAAAGATTCTCAAAAGCGATTCAAAGACCAAACTTCCCAATTTTCAATCTAAACATTGTTTCCTTGTCAAAAGATTTATAAGTCATATAATGATGAATTAAGGTTTAAGCAGGGTTTTTAAGATGATTTTCAGTGAAATTCATTGAAGAACCCATGATCTCATTGAACTCACAATTTAGCCTATAAAGTGGATTTTGCGATCTTGATTGGATGTTAATTGAATTAATCTTATATTGAGATGTATTATTGAATGATATTGTTATGTTAAGCTATTGATTATGAATTGTTGAGAATTGATCTATGTTGATCATGGCTTGGAGAATGGGTTAGTTGATCTAACTTTTTATCTATAGTATTGGAATTGATGTTGTATGGTTTGATCCACTTATGGTGGAGGTGTTTACTTCTTGTCTATCTATACATGTTTTGATAATGGCCTTGAGGGAAATATATGTATAGTGATTTGTTATTATGATGATCATGAGTATGAAGGTGTGTGATACGCTCAAATTACACCTCCCTAAAGAAGTATAAGTGGTCGTAATCAAGTAGAGAACCCAACTAGTAGGTTGGGGTCGATCCACGAGGAAAATGGTTTAGACTTAACTTCAATTCATAGTTACGTCTATTTAGCCAAGCTTCTTTCGAAAGCAAACAATAAAGGGTTGGGGGGGGAGGTTTATGAAACAAGTTCCTAACACAATCTAAGTTAACAAGTAAGAAGTAAATATTGAGTTTTTATCAAGTTGTGAGACTTACTAGGGTATATGTGTTCCCTATAGGTTCATAACGCCTTATTCCTAGCAATAGCAATTCTCTCATAGTGTTTTGCATGTAAAGTGGTAAGTTATGTATCTCTAAATCCTTGGTCCGGCATCTAGAGAATTTCACCTCGTACCTTGGTCCGGCTACGTGTGTATAAGCTACTAACCCTTGCCTTTACCTCATATTAAACATCATAATCGATGTTTGCACCAATCGACACTAGCCTATTAGATAGTATCACACTAAATCTATGTTGATAATTCTTTTCTTATCCGTACCTCCTTGGTCGGAAAGTAGCAACAAGGTGAGTTCTGACACGTTCACTCGTTAAAAGGACTTCTAAGCAAAAGAATTATCAATACATGCAAGAACCTATTTGAGAATTGCTTATTTGCTAGGTTTACTTTGTTAATTACCCATGGTTCTCACAATCCTAGTTGTAGATTTAGTTACCAATGGAAGCAAGATCACAATTCATGGTTTTTAAGGAATAATTCATGAACTTACATAACAATAAGAAGGAACCCAGAAATTCAACTTGAAATTGCAAGAAAATCCTTCAACATGAATCTGGAAATTGATTGATTGCTAAACATTTGCAACCAACAATCTCCAACACAAAATAGAACAATAACAATAGTAGCTAACCCCAAAAATGAGGTTTTAATGCCCTATTTATAAAAAACCATAGTCCTAAAGAAAAAAGTATTAAAATAAGGAAACTTTGTTCAGTTGACGCAGCTCCATTCTACGGACCAACTGGCAGACCGTCGATCGTCGACTCCTTCGTCGATCAGGATTGAGAATGATTTTTCTCTCTTCGAATGTCACCTTCTCTGAATCAAAGACAGACCAATAGTACGGTCCGTCGATGCCATCCATAGCTCCATCCTTAGAATTTCATCAGCTTTGGGTACAGGAACCTTCTCTGATCAAAACAACGATCCAACAGTACGGTCCATTGATCAATCGACAGACCTTCATTCATTCTCGTAGTTCCACACATGGTCAGATTTTCCTGAGTCTTCTCCAAAGTGCTGAGTTGATCTTCTATGGTCCCCAACTACGGTCCATCGACCAAATGACGGACCGTCGGTGGCCTCTGTAGGTCCTGTTCTGCTGTTTTTCAATTGTTTACTCATCTTGCCTCCTGAACATCTTTCCTGTAAAACAAACACAAAAACTTGTTAAAACTATTACAAAAGGCTTTGGACACACACAACTCTTAATTAAAATGTATTGAAAATACCGTAAAGCCACGGTATATGAGTGTGCCATGAAGGTTATGTATGTAGTCCTCAATGTTAGTATCATGATTAAGGTGTATTGATAATGTGAAGTATAAGGTGAATGAGAATGTTAGGGTAAGTTATGTTCTACATGATTGGTTATGTTAAGTACTATTTTGGAATGACTCCTACCTTTGTGACCCCTATATGAATGTGTGATCTTATACATGTTAGGAGTTGTCTATTCAATGTTGTATGTGGTTATGTCTCCTAAGTGGGGTGTGTGGTCTAGAATCCCTAATGTCTTTATATGTGAATTGTTCATGACTTGGGGATATTGTAAATGTGTTGGTATCCCTTAAATGAAAGTTCCCTTAATGACAATGTTGTTGCTATTATACCATTATGATGACCAATATGTACACACACACACACCATGCATAATTATCAATATAATATATTTATGGTGTCAATTGAAAGGATAATTCTCATATGCACCTTTACATCTTATTATGCCTGAGAAGTATATGATTAGCAAGGTATAAAAATGTGTTGCATAAAGGTGTTTATGTTAAAGGCTTTCTCACATATGCACACACATGAATGTATGAATGAATAAGGTTAATGATAACTTAGTGAAAGAGAGTCTCTTCAAACGTTTCCTCAATTTTACTCTAAACTAGACTATGTTATGAATATGGTATGATTATGTGAAGGGTCATTCTCACATAATGTATGTTCTATGATGAAAGATCATTCTCGCCTTAGAAACCTTTGAGCTATTTGATATATGAGGTATTAAGTCCCAAAAGACTACTTTATGATCTAATGCTCAATAATGGCTCAAAGATGTTTAAAGAGGGAGTTTGAGCTTAGAACCGAGTGAACATGAACAATGAGAGTTTTGGGGGGGGGGGGCTCACGTCTAGTAAGTCTGGTTTTCCACAAGATAACCCTCACGTTTAGCAAGTCCGGTTCCCAACATAGATGTTGTCTCATGAGATGGAAACCTCCACGTCTAGAAAGTTAGGGTTTCTAGTAGCAATCTTCTTGTTCCATAACTTCGTGCCCTGTAGGTCTTAGCTTAGTGGATCCACTTAGATATCTATTATGTATGTAGGTTCTACCTTGGAAAGTGGTACCCTCTCTTTTTTGTGTGGGGGTAGAACATCGGATTTCATGTAGATCACATGGTCTATGTCAATTATGGAAATGTCACCCGAAAGTTAAGAAAATGAACTAAGATAAGAAGGTGAGTTGTAGTCATTACTTCTTTAAGAGTTACTTAGTTTAAGTAGGACTATGGACCCTAATTATGCATTGCACAAGTGGACTTTAAGGGAGGCTATGATTAGGTTCTTTTATGTAATAAGGACTATGGTTCATGTATGTTGATATGAATGCATGTTAAAGTTGACTTTACTTATGCCAAGACATGAATTATGATTATGCATGTGAATTAAACTTATGACTTCTTAATGGGTTTGCTTAGTGTATATGGGGGTATGGGACTCCATGTGTACATTGCACAAGTGAGCTTGTGAAGGGGTTGTGATGGTGGTTTGCATATGATATGAACTAATTGGGTTATGAATAAGATGTAATGAACAAATAAGCTATTATATGACAATTAATGAAGCATGTTGGTCTTGTATCTAATGTTAAATGAAGATGTTGTGACTTGGAGAATGTGATGTGTCTAGTCTAGGGTGGCTTCCTAGGAACACTTGGTGTGAGTAGTATTATGGGATGCTACTTGCACATTGCACTAGTGTGACTTGGGGGTTGGCTTAGGTGATGGTTCCTATGTGAAGATTATGTGTTAGGATGTGCTTATGAGTTTATGATATATGTGGTTGGACTAATGAAGAAAGTTCACATTTGGTAATCTTAAGGCGATACATTGCATTAATTACTACTTAAGGGTTGCTTGAGGAAAGGAGTTAAGATAAAAGGAAGGTAATGTATGGTGTGTATTGAAGTTGCCACAAATGTGATAAATGTCTTTATGTGTTATTACGAATGGTTTCCATGTGTATGATGATGTATGTGGTCTATGTTGTTTTATTGTATAAACGTTTATGAAGTTTCTCTAGAATGACATGATGCATTGTTTCCAACTAAATGTCCTCTTTTAAAGCATGTTTTTGCATGGTCATCATAATTCGTGCATATATGTACTAACATCATTCTTCTTTACCTTTTTAAACAAAATGTAGGTTGAGGTGACTTTTAGGATCTTTCCTAGAATGAAGGGCTTGGATTTATATTCCCAGTCTTGAGTGTGTCATTAAAGATTCAAGGACTCTTATATTAGAAGTTTCTTTTAATTCATGTAATAGTTAGATAATAGTTTCTTTTGAATTGTAAGGGTCGCCCCTATCGTGTTAAAGTAGTGCCTAAGATTGGCTAAAGAGGCTTAGTCCTCCGCTTACGTATTGAAGTTTTAAATGAGATGAATTTTTATTCTTGTGTTTTCAAATGATATTTTTTTAAATTCTACACTATTTTATGTTTATGCGATGAAAGTATACTAAGGGCTTGTATAAGACCTCCGAGAGGTCGAATACGCCGTGTTACGACTACGAGGTGCTCCCGGGTTGTTACAATATTGCACTTGCTTTTAATTTATTTTATATTAAAATGTGTCAGTTATATTTAGTCATGTCATTAATGAATTGAGCAGAGCCAAGGTAAGTGTTTTTCTTACTCTATTCAAGCTTAAGTTGTTTTAGCATTACAACTCGCATACTCATATATTCAATGTAATGAGGTCAGTTGGCCTACATCGTATCATGATGCATACGAAGGTAACGAAGATTGGTATCTAGCGCACCGTTGGTCCAGTTGAACATTTCAGAGTCAGTTGTTGAGCCTCCTTGCATTCCGAAGGACTCCTTTTATTGTTCTTTTCCAGTATTTTCTTTATTAGTATGTTGTGGGGTCTGTCTCAACATCCATATCAGTTTTAGAAGGCTTCATAGGTAGACAGTCAGATGTTCGTCCTTTAGTCTTTCCATTTATTTCTATTTGTTAAGACTTGGGTTGCCACTTTTGGTCAGATGAATGTTTTAAACCTTTACACCATTCTCAATTAGTATGTTTTATCAGTTCAGTTAAGTTTGATCATTATAGTTATTGATTATTGTCTTCTGCAGAGTTAAGTAAGACAGGCCAAGGGTCCGCTCGAGGCCAACAATGGTCTTCAAGTGTCGGTCACGCCCAGGGTGTAGGCTCGGGGCGTGACAGAGTATCACATCGAATTTTTGAAGTTAGTATTACCTCTCAATTAATATCAACGTTATTCCATAATCCGAATATAAATTATCAGTGATTCTTTATAATTACATGAATTTTAATTTTTTAATACAAATATACAATTGTTAAACTTACGAAGAATCGACGTAAAATGAAAATATTAATTTTATACATCATAGGAAAATAATGATTATAAAGGTATTTTTTTTTCAAAAATGACCTTTGAATGTCGCTTTTATTATAAATAATAAGATTAGAACTAAATAAAATATACCGACCTACAGAGATCAGTATTACATATAAGTTTAATAAAAAATTAAATAATACCGACATCGAGAGGTCGGTATCTTAAATAATTGTTTTTTAAATTTTACATAAGATTGAAACTAATTAAATAAAATTACAAATATTGAATTCTTGTAGTCATTATATACACATTTTAATGAAGTTATATTATATAAATTTTAATTTTACAGGCTTCTAAAGGTCGATATTATAATTTTATTAATATATATAATTATGATAAAATTAAATATTATTATTTACTATTAAATTCAATACCGACTATAGGAGATCATGTTTTCTTTTATTCATTTTTTTCTTGGAAAATTTTCAACCTCTAGAGGTTAGTATATTGTTTTCCCTCATTTTTTTCCATTAATACCGACCTCTTGAAGTAAGTTTTCATAAGTTCTTTTTATTTGTTATACAGACTGTTATTGGAAATCAGTTACTTTTAGGTTGGTATTCACTATTTGTTTTAATAGTGGAAAAAGATGAAAAATAGTCATGAGCTAAATTCCAAAAAGAATTTGTAGTTGAGTGGTAGCGGGTCTATGATATGTCCTATGAAGCCCATGTGTAGGCCAACAAGATGATTCCAAAACTTTTACTTTTATGCATTGGTCACATGTGCATTGCATCATGTTATGTTTGTATGCGATAAATTATATTAGCATGAATCATTCATTCATTCATTCATTCATCATCATCCTCGTCGTCGCCATCATCATCATCATCATCATCATCATCATCATCATCATCCTCGTTGTCGTCGTAATCATCATCATCATCATCATCATCATCATCTTCGTCGTCATATTTACTATCATTGTTTATGAGAATGTCTCTAGTTCACTCTCGTTTAGTGTTAGCACTTATGTGCCTCTCTTATTTAAAGTCTTTTTTTTAGCTAGATTGGCCTATGATGCCTATTGAGTACCCATGTTTTGGTACTCATACTACACTTCTACATCTTTTTCTGATGCAACACACAGTACGAGCCACCCTTGTTGATTTCAGATTTCTTGAGGTCATTATTGTTGGATCATGGTGAACTATTGATGTGTGGAGACTTGGTTCTATCTCTCTTGAACTATCTAAATATTTTATAATTTGATTAGACATACCTATTATATATAATCTTTTTTTGTACTTAAACACTTTTGTACTAGGGACACCAGGTCCGGAGTTGAGTTCTTTATATATCTGTCTTCTCTAGTGGCACTTTGACCTTTATTTTATATATTTTATACCATTATGTATAACTTACTTCTAGTTTTATTTATCGCATGTTATTATATTCTTAAAGTATCATTTATACAAATAAATTTAGTTTACACCGATTTCTCATGTTATTCAGTTTTCAGACAAATAAAATCATCAAGCCAAAATAATTAGAATTTGCTATATGAATTAACTGTGTTGATTATTTTCTCTGAAACTAATGTTAGATTTGACAACTCAAAGAGACATCCTATATATGCATTTTTAAACCATTCTAGACGTATAAGTAATATATAATAATTTATGATTATGGAAATCTAAGAAATTTATATCAGACACTTTAAAACTGACTTTTTCTTCTTTGTAAAAATATTCACCACAAAATTTCAAAATCAAAAGTATTCAGTAATCACATAAACTATTAAGATGTATTAAATAGAGGTGTCTATATAAAGATGGTAAAAACTTGAATCAACATAGAAAGACAAAATTAAACAAGATAACTAAATTCCTCTAATATCAAAGCCATCTGTAATCAACACAGATTAAAAACAAAATAGATAGAGCTACATATATATGATCACACACAAAAATCTGATTGAAGGCTTGTATGCAAAAAAAATAACACAAAAGCATTTGATCAAAAATAGCTTACTCACAAAAGAAAGCAATGGAGAATGCATAGACTGAGTCACTCATTGAATTTCCATCCAAAAATAAAATTTGGCTTCTAGCTATACGCAGTGTTCATCATTTTGAATTTTAACAAATATTCCAAGGAAAAATAATTCTTCAAAAAAGTAAATAGAGAAAAGTAGAAAAAAATCTATTTACCTGAATTTCAAATAATACTTACAAGTTTGGCGTAGGATTTTACTCGTAAATACTAATTTAGGAGACCTGTAAATTTCTCCATAGCAGAAGCATATTACACAACCATCATTCATTTTAAACACAAGAAAATCATGATTTGCTTCCTTGGGATACAAGATTGTGAAAATATGGGGATTCATCCATCTCGTGAAGATTTTCGATGACCCATCAGAAATTCCCACGAGATGGGTACTGAATCGTCATATTTCCACAACACAGTATCCTAGGGATGCAAATCGTGATTCTTTTGTGTAAAGAATAGCTGTCAACTAATTTATACAATGTAGTTTATCCTAAACTCATAATAATATATTGTACGCAAAGGTTTAGGTTAAGGAGGAGGAGGATGAACTAATGGGCTCACAGAGTAATTAGCACCCCTTATGGAACCCAATAAATATTTTCAGCATTTGGTATGGCTCCGTCTATTTTGATCTTCTATATTAGGTTTTTCCAACTTTTTCATAAATTGGATAGCAAAGTTTAATATATTAATTTTGGGCTATATATATTAATTGTAATTTTTTTTGATAATATCTTTTTCCTTTTATTTTGTTCATTCTTTTAAATCACATGGAAAAGTTTTGAATTTTTTATTATAATTTCAATTCCTCGAATAGATAGGTATTCATTCACAATTTCATCATAATATCTAAAATTGAGTCCAGATTTAGTAAATTGAGGGCCCTGTTTGTGCATAATAAATAACTATGATTAGAAATTAGGTTGGTTTGAAGTTAAAACTTTAATGTAATGACCCACAAGTCAGTTACTTACTTACGTTTTTGTTTCCTATTTTATCCCTTCCCCTAGCTTCTATTTAATGTATTTAATGTGTTAGGATGAATGGCATATTTACCAAGGTAGTCAGAAGAGTACTGGGTGAGATTTGCTATTTTGGAGCTTTTATTCGGAAGGGGTTGACTTCGAACAACATCCTTGGGAAGCAGGTTCATATAGGATTTTCTTTAGCATCGTTAGCTTGAAATTATTGAGTTTGGTCTAGTAGAACCCTTGGTTGGGTTGAGTTTGGGATGGGATGGAATCTAAGTAATTATTGAAATACTCTATAAAATTAATTTGGAGTGACATGATGGAAAATTTTAGGAATTTGATAGCGGGCTAACAAGAGAAGAAACAAAAACATGTGAATTTTATATTAGGAATCCTCCTCTTTAGTTGAAAAAAGAACGAGAGTTGCTACAAAAATTCTCCTGGGCTACTCTAAGCTTGGGAGTCTCTGTAATAAGTGCATATGAACACTCGGCCTCGGGTTCCATGGAAAAACATAACACTAACTGTTATACTCGGCCTCGGGTCTCCAGGGAAAGACATAACACTAACCGCCTCTACTGCCTCCCATTTGTGTGATACCTATACCTTTTTCATGCGGAACCATAGCACCACTTGCACCCATACCTTGCATCCGACAACCTTTGCTTGTCTTAGCTTTGCCCGAGCTCTAGTATAAAGCTCTGGTGATTTAGCCAGAATTTGAAAACTAGGTTGGGATCCTACCCGACAATGAGTAGGTAACTACCACAAAATATGATTCGGGTCGCCACAACTATAATCATATACCTCTGAACTAAAGACTACTATGACGATCCGAAGGAACCAGTATAACCACCCCAGTCCACTAGTCTCTGTTGTAAACCATGAGAACACTGACCCAAACTGTTGGGAACACGGGGTTGTATGACAACCCTCAGATGCCTATATGGCTACCTAACTAGTTCCCGATACTAGAAGGAACTACTCTTCCTGAAGGATCTCCAGCGACCATAATGTACTGAAGTACGGGACATCTTATTTCTAATATCTCTAACCTCCTCCTGCTCTAGTAAATCCCCCTCGTTGGCGGTTCCCACTATGAACTAGAAGAAATCCCCTCGCGGGATGCTTTGTTTAGACAATTGATGAAACGACTCTCATACTATTAATTGTGAGGCTCTCTTATCTCAAACTATCAGATTTAAGTCGGCTCTTCTCCTAAACACTCCAAGGTACAAAACAGTCATACAAAGCTCAAGCAAACACCTCTCAAGTCATTGGCGGAGATCTAACCAGTACATATCCCAAATAAACTCTCTACTACTCCTTAGATGGGCCACACAACTGAAGTGCAGTATAATGAACCCGATGAGACTCAATCAATATAATTGTCTCAAGAAACTATCGACATGTAGGGTAAAAGAATAAAAATAAAAAACATTTTAAAAAAAATAATTTTTTTTTTGGGGGGGGGGGGGGGTGAGAGGTAGGGACATAATAAATTGATTATTTTTAAAAAAGAAAATTTTAAAATTTTACCTTTTTTGAATGGGGAGGGTCGGGGTACAGAGTAAGGTAAGAAAAAAAATTATGATTTGAGAAAAATAAGTTTATTTGAAAAAAAATTAAATCAATCATATATGAGAAAACTAAGAAACATTTTCTAGAAAGAGAGATGAAATGAGTAAAGTAAAATAGAAAGTAAATAAAAAAGAAAAGTCAAAGATGGTTTTATATTTTTGGAGGCAAATTTAGGTGATTTTAGAGCCAAGAGGTTATTGTTGTCATTTGCACCATGTCCTGTCATTCGTGCCAAAATTCGATCATGCCATTTAGCTTTATCGATTAAGAAATAGCTCTAAAATGGGTTGATTTTGATATTTTTATTCTCGCATAATAAAAACTTATAAAAATAGATTTCATAATGGGTGTCTTGATTTTTTGCCTGCTTAACAAATTTTATTCATAAATCAAACGTTCAAAAAGGTAAACATTCACAATTGACCAACATTTGTCTCATAGCAAAGGTTAGAACTAATGTTGTCAATTAGACATAAGTTATAGCTTTTACCCTTAAAACATACTAATTTTTTTAAAGCCAGAGCTATATTTTATCTCTGGATTTTTTCATGTTGGTCATTTTAAAATTATATATAACATGAGAATAAAATCAAGGCAAACACTTTGAGGACAAAATAAAAACCAGACACTTTGGAACAGACTCATAATATTTCTGAGCTTCCATGAATAAATTAAGAAAAGACAACAAGAATCTATCTATAGAATATATCTATCTATAATAGGAGAAGAAAAAATATCTACGTGTCAGCACCACAAAAAACATACTTTTTAAATAATTAAAAATTAATAGAATGAAAAAATAAAATCAACTGTTTGTAATTATCTTAAATTTGAAATTAAAATATTAAATTTATTTATTAATGAATTACTTAAAATTAACGTGATATTACCATTTTATAATTTTCAAAATTTGTATAAGATAACAACTAAAAAATTTAATTATCTAAATCTGAAACAAAATGAACATTGCAAAATATAAGTGTCATTATTAATTTTTTTTAAAAAGAAAATAACAAAAACAAAGAACTGCTCCACTTTAGTCAGTGGAGAATTTTAAGGAACAATTCAATTAGTGGATAATTTTAAGGAATAATTTCAAATTTCAAATTATTATAAAATCAAAGGAAAAAAATACATAAGTACCCCTCAATCTATGCCCGAAATTCTAGAGACACACTTATACTATACTAAGGTCCTATTACCCCTGAACTTATTTTATAAATAATTTTCAAGGGGTAAAAAATTATTTATAAAATAAGTTCAGGAGGGTAATAGGACCTTAGTATAGTATAAGTGTGTCTCTGAAATTTCGGGCATAGGTTGAGGGGGTACTTGTGCATTTTTCCTAAAATCTAAAAATAAAAGTAAATATTACAAGCATAACTTTTCAAATATAATAAAAATAATAATAATAGTATTAGTAGTTGTAATTATAATTATCTATCTATGTATCATAGAAGAGGTAAAAATTGTCATGTGTCAGCATGATAAATATTCAAGAATTTTAATTGTTTAAAACATTTTTAAATTTTAAAAACAGAAATTTTAATCTAACTATTTCAATTATAAAAAATTATCATGTTTTTTATTAAAAAAAAACTGTAACGGAAAAAATGAAGGATTTTAAAATAGGGAAAAGGGTCTAATATACCCCTCAACTTTGTCATTTAGAGTTGATATACCCCTTGTTATGAAAGTGGCACATATATACCCCTACTTATAAATAAACGGCTCACATATACCCTTTTCCTAACGGAAAATGAAAATAATAATAATAATTTTAATTAATTTTTTATTATTTTTTTCTAAAAAATATAATCCCATATGAGTAGATTTAATCCTTGTCAAACATACTTTTTTTTACTTTTTTTATTTTAATGACTAATTTAGAATTATTATTTTTGATGATCAAATTTATTAAAGTTTCACTAATATTCTTGTAAAACTTATTGTAGATGACCAATTTTTTTTCTTCGAATACAAAAATTAAATTACAATATAGACATAAAAAATAGTTTTAAATATTTTTTCTTTACACTAAGGAATGAAAGAAAAAAAATAAGAATAAGAAACTCAAATAATTATAATAAAAGAAGTCAAAAAATAATTTATGTATAAAAAAAATTGAAATATACCTTGAACTTTGATAAAAGAATCATATATAACCCTAAACAATTTTTTTCAAAAAAAATTAAAAGTAAAAAATATAAATTTAAAACTAATTTTTTCACTTCCGTTAAATGAAGGGTATATGTGAGCTCATTTTGTGAAAGCAGGGGTATATGTGAGCCGTTTGTATAACGGTAAGGGTATATATGAGCCACTTTCATAACGAGGGGTATATCAGCTCCAAATGACAAAGTTGAGGGGTATATCAGACCCTTTTCCCTTTAAAATATTTCAAATCACAATTTTAAAGGGTGCAAGTGAAAACTGGAAATTGAATTATTTATTTCAAAGAAACTGTAATGGCTATTTATAATTAGAATATTTTTAGAGGTTTTAGGAAATACTTTAAAAAATGTAATTTAGAAATATTATAATTGATTGATTTTATTATATTAAATAATAAAATACAATTTTAAAAAACAGAAATTTAAAGTAGTTGTCATAATAAAGCAGTTTTTTTTTTTAAAAAAAAAAAAAAAACTGTACACGTGTATAGTTTAGAAAAAGTGGAAATAAGTTTTTAAAAAAATAAATAAATTGACACCGTAATATTAAAAAATTTATATGTTTGTTTACAGAAACCGAATGTTCATAGGTTACAACATCAAGCGTCCAAATTTCTCTCTATTACTTCACAATTTAAATTTTGAGTTCTTCTTGATTTGTTTATTTTTTTTAATTTATCTATGCTTTATAGTGTATGTTGTTTGTATGTCAATGTCAATCAAAAGATTTATTAGCCTAATAATTATAGGTATCTCTGGTGAATTTTATGATTCTTCTTCTATTCGATGGATATGCTGAAGATTTTCGATGGCCTGCAAAGATATGTTCTCAATGATGCGAGTATAGACATACGTGAAAAGGAAAAAAGAAATTTTATCACGGAAACAAAAAATGATAGTGTTTTTATGGAATTTGTAACTACCTTTCCCTTTATTTGTGAAGGTAGAAGAACAAAACCAAAGAGGCTCAAATGGAGGCAACCATTGAAAAATTATTTTTCCTTTTTTTTCTCTTTATTTGGGAGTTCAATGAATTTCGAAATTTTTTGACTGATTTAAACATTCATGCTCAATTAGATTCATGTTTGAAATGTATTTTTTTTTTTTTGCTGCCTTCACCGGCTAATTGATGTGAAAATTTTGTGATGACAATCTTCTTAGTTTTAATAAATGCTAAACTTTAGTATGATATTAAGAGGAAAAAAATCATTTGCCATATATTATTTTAATAGGAGATGATTATGACATCATGAAATGTAGCATATGATGAATTATGGGTGAACCAACAATACAATATTTGTACTGACGAAGATTTAGCATTTGGTTACTTGTTTAAAACATTTTTAAAATACTCTAACAATATAATTTTTAAAAAATAGAAATTTTAATCTAACTATTTCAATTAGAAAAAATTATTATGTTTTTCTTAATAATAAAAAACTGTAACGGAAAAAATAAAGGATTTTAAAATATTTCAAATCCCAATTTTAAAGGGAAAAAAAATGAAAACTGGAAATTGAATTATTTTTTTCAAAGAAACTGTAATGGCTATTTATATTTAGAATATTTTTAGAGGTTAAGGAAATGCTTTAAAAATGTAATTTAGAAATATTAAAATTAATTATTTTTATTATATTAAATAATAAAATACAATTCAAAAAACAAAAATAGAAATTTAAAGTAGTTTTCATAATAAAGCAGTTTTTAAAATAAAAAAAAACTGTACACATGTATAGTTTAGAAAAAGTAGAAATAATTTTTAAAAAAAAAAAAAAGATTGACACCGTAATATTAAAAAAATTATATGTTTGTTTACAGAAACCGAATGTTCATAGGTTACAACATCAAGCGTCCAAATTTCTCTCTATTACTTCACAATTTAAATTTTGAGTTCTTCTTGATTTGTTTATTTTTTTTAATTTATCTATGCTTTATAGTGTATGTTATTTGTATGTCAATGTCAATCAAAAGATTTATTAGTTTAACAATTATAGGTATCTCTTGGTGAATTTTATGATTCTTCTATTTGATGGATATGCTGAAGATTTTCGATGGCCTGCAAAAATATGTTCTCAATGATGCGAGTATAGATTAACATACGTGAAAAGAAAAAAAAAATTATCACGGAAATAAAAAATGGTAGTGTTTTTATGAAATTTGTAACTACCTTTCCCTTTATTTGTGAAGGTAGAAGAACAAAATCAAAGAGGCTCAAATGCAGGCACCATTGAAAAATTATTTTCCCTTTTTTTTCTCTTTATTTGGGAGTTCAATGAATTTCGAAATATTTTAATTGATTTAAACATTCATGCTCAATTAGATTCATGTTTGAAATGTATTTTTTTTTTCTGCTTCACCGGCTATTGATGTGAAAATTTTGTGATGACTAACTTTTTAGTTTTAATAAATGCTAAACTTTAGTATGATATTAAGAGAAAAAAATCATGTCATATACTATTTTAATAGGAGATGATTATGGCATCATGAAATGTAGCATATGATAGAATTATGGGTGAATCAACAATACAATATTTGTGCTGACGAAGATTTAGCATTTGGTTACTTGTCTCCGTGACTTGGATGGAAAAAATATGCATTATAAGTCGTTCTGCTTCATATTGTTGACTATCCTTTTTAATAGATGCACTAGAATTTAAATTCAAGCTTTCATAAAACTCATCTTGTGATGGAACTCATACATTATTAACTTTTTATAACCTTTTTTATTTCCACTTTTTTTTATAATTTTAATACTTTTTTTTTACAAAGATCGTTGTGTAAATTACAATTTAAACTAAATAGTTAATTTTAAAACTTCCGATTGCATTTCTACTTAGTACAAACTCTATAAATACATTTAACAAAAAAGTAATAACATAAACAAATTAGAAATATGCGGTGGAGGAAATGGTAAAGTTTTAATTTGAATTCATTATTAAAAGATCATTGTTCAAAGTTAAAAAACAAACATTATTAAAAATTAACACCCTTTATCTTGAATCTCATTTATTAATCACCTAAAATTTTCATGATAATATTTTTTAACTTTCAAGTACATTTTCACTTCTACACAATTTCACAAAAAAAAAGTCTTATGCATAATCTCTAAGTCTTTACCATTATTTATTTTTGTGTTTTCTAAGAAAAATAAAACGTAAACCACAAATTTAAAAATTAAAAGTTATCTATCTTATTGCACATTAGTAAAATTAAATAACAAATTTATTAATTAAACATTAACTATCCCTACTGAATATTAAAAAATAATTTAAAAAATCAAAAAATTCTACTACACATTAACTCTTCATGTTAAAGTCCTAAAAGTATGCACCCTTGAATAAATGCACATTTTGAAATCCTTTTTATTATTGTTACTATTTAAACTTATCAAATTCGTATTTTTCCTATTATTAAATATAAATCTATATATCCATAAAGCAGAAGGATGCTTAAAAATAATATCATTTAAGATCACTTTTCTTAAATTTTCATTGTTAAAAATTATTGCTTTTAAACACTCAAAATTAAGTAACTAAACATGGTCTAAGAAATTAAAAAATGTTATTAAAATAAAGTAATTTAAATATGGTCGAATAAATTCAAAAAATGCTAAAGATAATGTAGAGAATTCGCAAGTTATCATAAAAGCATATATATAGCTATCAAAATTTAATTAATCTATTATATCCTGTCAAGGTGCTAAATGCAAACTTTTTCCTATATAAGCTTTACAATATTATTTTATAAATAATAAGTTAAACTTTGAAATTATCGATAAATCAATATTTATGAAAGTACCTATTAACTAAACGCACAACGCACGTGTACGTATACTAGGTACTAGGTACAAGCATATATATATATAAAGGAGGTGATGTGACACCTCTCTATTGTCTCCATTCCTTTTTATCTTTTTTTTTCTTTTGGACATTTTTTCTTCTTTCTTTTCATTAAATAATTTATTTATTAATTAAAATAATTTAAGCATATTTAGTATTAATGAGTTAAAAAAAAACCTCCATCTATTGATATTCTCAACTTAGATAACATGTCTTTTCGATTTCCTTTTAACTATTTTTATGGCTTATCCAATCTATAAATACCAATCATCTATAGAGATGTTGAATATTCATTTCCATTTTTTCATTCTTTCTTTTTAGTAGTATAGATTTTTAATTTTCTTTTCTTCGTCTTTTTATTCATCAATCATGTACTTAATAATAAAAAAGAAGACATAGAAAAGATGATGTCACATTATGACCTTCACTTTGATGAAGGTCATAGATATATTCTTCAAAGATTCATCACATTACTTGGTACAAGTTCAACAAAATGAAGAAGGAAGCTTAATTATCTTGGAGTTTCGGAACATAGAGTCATAGTAGTATAAAAGTTTGAATGATTTCCAAACATTTTGAAGGTTAATTGTTGTATTATTTTGATTCCAATTAATATTATTCTATTCTCTTTTATTTTATTTCTTCGTTTTGGACAAAAAATGAATACTCTATTCATTGTTGTTGTCGTTGAAGATGAATAGATGCACATTATATATGGCTAAATTAGTCATTCCATACAATATCATACACAGGTGTCATAAGATGGGTATAGAATATCAAACGTGTGCTCTGCATATTACTCCGTCTGCCAACATTGCCACCTTCTGTATATGAGAAGTTTTTATACATTGATTATATCTCCTTCAACAGTCCACAATTCTCTCACAGATTTCTAATTGCATGTTTATAATGGATTTTCAGCAGCCGCACATCTTCTTCTTTCATGAGATTTAATTCAGAAAGACTTCTATTGAAAAACAAAGTGCCATCAATTGGATCAAAATCGAGTACATGTAGATTATTAGCAAACACAAGTGAGTCGGTAAGTGATGCATTCACTCATGCTCCTTCTCATAGTTGTTTCACAACTAGGTACTATTATTACATCTAATTTTTTCAATACAATTTCTGATTGTTTAATTTTGTCTTTGATTCCTGCTTGACACAATAATTGCCAATTTGCAATTGAGATTGAAATTTACGTATTAAATTATGGACTATTATGTGTAGATCGATGTTTTAGAATTTGACATAATGAAGATGATGAGAAAAACGAGTTGTAGTATTTGTGAGGATATATTTAAGTTATAAGATACATAATTAAGAGTTTTGCATTGGAAGAGATATTTTATTGTTTTGTAAAATAATTGGGTTGTAACCAATATGTTATAGAAGACGGGTTTTTTTTTTTTTTAACTATTTGGTTGAAGAAAATGGCTAATAGCTTATTCTAGCAAGAATACAAACTTAGTGTGCTTTGATATAAGTTTTTTTGCTATGTTCTGATATCGTGATGAGGCAACTAGGATTTGCAAAAAATAGCCAGATTGAATTCATGTGAGAATATTTTTTTATTGGATGTCTTCTAGAATTCGTAATTACTCGGAGAAAGTAATTATTGGATAATAAGATATAGCGACACCACTAATTCATGTTCATCTGTGAAGCAAAAATAAACAACTTACCACTTTGTGCTCTATCACTATTTGAAATGTAACTACAGAGATTATTTTCTTCATTCAAATGTAAACTCAAAAAGCTCTTCGCACGATCTAAACTCTATTTTTGATCGAGTATTAAAAATTTTCATTAATCTTGCACGAGTTTGTTATGTGATTTACTATCCCTCATTATTCTGCGCATTACACGCATTTATCACTTTTGAACTGCAAAGTTTGTTGGCATTTCTCTAAGCAGAATGAACAGAAAGGATCACTCAACCAAATTGTAATATAATCATCAAATATTGATGAACTTGACTGGATATCAACCTACTCCTTAGTTTCAGTAAGGATATAATTTTAAATCAAACTAGCTTCGTGATATGCATACAACTGCTTAATGCAGTCTAAGACAAAGGATAAAATATGTTAACTTTCTGGAGAACATCTTCTCCTCCTCTCTGCATCGATCTGCTTTTTTACCTTCTTCATCATCCAATTGAGTCTTACCATCTTTAGATAAGTATCATAACTTTTTTGTTTGTTCTTTTTTTTTTCTGCTCGTTGTTATTGGTCTTCTTCAATATTATATTTTATTGTTAATTGCTATGATTTCTCTATCTTATTTATTATAGACGGCTTAAGATTGATGCACTAAAATTCTACATATTACTCTGTTCTAAAAATTGACACAACAAACAATTATCATCTTTATCCTAATATTTAGCAATCACCCAAGTTTCTCTCAAAATTTCGATTGTCGATTGTGGATATATTGATACAGATACGAATCACTCTTCTCCATATGAAAGAAAAAAGGTTAATCCTAGGAAATACATACCACTTTCATATTTCAACCAGACCTTGATTAAAGCCCAAATGATTCTGTCATGAAGAAGAAATACTTTGGGTTCTCATATTGTTAATCACTTGGTATGTATTGTCTGCTTTAAGTTTTTTTTTTTTTTTTTTTTTTTTTTGTATATTATCAAATATTTATGATTATCGAAATGTGCCAAAGAGAAGCATATGCTTTAGTGCTTTTCCCTAATACAAATGACAAGCTACTTTCTGTAGATGTGTGATGTTTAAGATAGTCTGAATTGTAAAATAATAGTTACTTCAATTTTTTTTCAAATAAGAATTGTGAGTAATAGTAGTGTGGACCTATCACATATGACCATAGTAGTGTGTTCTAGAAATGAAATTAAGCTTTAAAGTTGCGACTATAGTGCTGCTTGAGATCATGCAATCTGATTTGCCTGTAATAACGTGTTGTGACTTCTCATAAAAAATGATGTGAGAATTTAGTAACGGAGTTAGAAATTTCACGAATGGTGTCCAAGTGAACCTGCTCTTCTTAAAAAGTGAACTTTTTTTTGCAACTAGTGAGATTCGAACACACAAACACTTTAAATGTTAGTGTTATTTAGCAATTGCGTGAGGTGTTATGACCTGCGGTTATTGCATGAAAAATTTTTTCAGACCTGTTATTTTGTTTTTTCTTGTATAATGCAATTGAAGGTTGTCGTTGCCTTTAGTTGAAAGAGGAGACAAAAGCAGAATTGAATTGAGCTCTCCCATGAAGAATTTTTGTAGCTGAGTTGTTGGCTACCTGAATTTTCACATAATTGGTGTGGTGTGGGTTCGATTTCAAAGCCAGTTCCCATTTCCTTTTAAAGGAATAAAGAAGATCCGAACTCCCATAGTTTGGTTGTCACGTATTATGATAATTGCTATAGTTGATGGAAATTGTGAGAAAGCTGCTACATTAGATTACACAGAAAGGCCTTACCAATAACCTTTTAATAAATCAATAAAAGACCTTACCAATAACCTTTTAATAAATCAATGAATTGAGTTTTTTATTGGCAACTTTAGGAACTGAAAAATAACTTATTGAAAGGTGGAATCAAACCTGAGTTCATATCTTATTTTCATCTTTACCGGTTGAATGTGTTCTTTAGCTTTAACTTGCACCTTTTATCTTTGGATCTATTTGCTTGTTTTTTTAACTTATGCTTTACTCTATATCTCGAAATTTTTTTTGTATTTTATGTTTTTACGAATACTAAATTTCTACCTTGTTCATATGATGTAACAGGGCAAGTCGGAGATCACAACAAATAAGACTATATCCTAGCTGACCTCCAATTTGATTGATAGCATTGTGTTAATATGTAAATAGAAAATACATAGATATCTTTAAATTTATGGATCTATAAATACATTGTTCACTTTTGACTTAGTATTATGATTTTAAAAAAATGTAAAACTGACTTTAAAGAGTCATTTGCTGAATAACAATTTCAGAATAAAATGTGGGATTATTTTATTTCATGTTTAGTTGGAGATATTAGGTAGTAGTTGTCTTATTTATTTCATAAGTTTTGTCATAGTAATGAAATATATAATAACGTATGTATTGTAAGATAATTTATTTTGAGATTAATTATTTAATATAACTTGTTTTCAACCAAATAATTCTAACTTTAAATCTCTATTATGTTGGGCCCGTGCTTGCGCGGGCTAATCTTTACCTAGTATATATATACACACACAAACACATTGTTTTATCAATTAGAACTTTTCAAATTCTTCTGTTATGAGAATTATGATTATAATTAAAAATAATATTAATGTTGTTGACACCCAGTTTTAACTCTCCCCGATAGAAATTAATTCATGAGTTTCTTCAATTTCGAACGATTTAAAATAATTATTTTTTTATAAAATTAAAAAAATAGTAATATAGTTTTCAAGTTACTTTGACTAGTTTTTTCACTCTTTTTATAGTTTTTAGATAATATATATGTATGTATGTATGTATTTAATTAGTATATTTTATGATTATTCAAAAATCAACTTAAAAAGATTTTAATTTTAGTAAGTATTCTATTAAATTGGTTTAGTTTAACTTATGTTTATATTTTTGGATCACTAGTTTACGATTAAGTTAATTATTTTATTTCGTTAAGATTAAGAATTTCGTTAATTAATTCATAGTAATTCATCTTATTTGATTTTAGCCTAATTTGTCAAAAACATTCAATTTTAAGCTAAATTATTAATACACTTGGCTATTCTTTTTTACAAATATATAGCCATCTTCTAGTCTTAATTTCAACTCTTAGTAAAATCCATGTTCGGCCATTTTCTCTTAACAATCATCGAGCCTAAAACTCATTCCCTTTTTGTTCAGCTGAGCCCAACTCCCAATTCTCAGCCCAATTCCTTGTTGACTCTTTGGCCTATTTATTTAGTCCCACATCGGAGTTTTATGTATTGTGAAGGAGAATTTGGGGTTATAAAAGAACTCCTCCTCCTTCATTGTAAAATGCACCACTTGTAATCTCTTCTCTCTATCTAATAAAAGCAGGCTGCTTTGAGCGGTGCTCGGAGATTAAGCTTTTGCGGCTGAACTCCATTATTAAAATTGTTCGGTCTCTTTTCTCTTCTTTTCAGTTAATATTCGATATTACTTGTCGGGTATCTTTGTTAGTGTTCTGTCCGGTTCAGTTCATTTGAACCGGTTCATTTCACTAAAGTTGTTCCGTTTTGTAGGGAAATTACCCGAATTTCCCAACAAGTGGTATCAGAGCCAAGGTTCTGTCTGAGTATGCTCTGTGGTTGCAGCTGAGTCTGATCTTCCACATCAGAAAAGAATTATTTTGGTCATTTTGTGTCGAAAGTTTTTTCTAAGTCAGAGTTCTGTCTGAGTATGCTCTGTGGTTGCAGTTTAGCCTGATCTTCCACACCAGAAAGGAATTACTTTGTCTCAGTAGAAGCCTTCGATTGTTTGAAATTCTGTTGTAATATCCAATATTTTTTTTTGAGTCTGTAATGGCAAATAAAGATCAAGAAATGGAGTCTATTGCAAATATTCCACCGAAGACATCGGGTGCCTCGTCATCATGGTCAAGATTCCCGATGTCTACTTTGAAGTTGGCGGTTGAAATATTCGATGGTACGGGCCATTTCGGTATGTGGCAAGGGGAGGTTTTGGACTCCCTTTTCCAGCAGGGTCTTGATATTGCTATTGAAGAAGTCAAACTAGAAGGAGTTGAAGATAAAGATTGGAAAATCATTAATCGGTTGGCATGCGGAACAATTCGATCGTGTCTATCCAGGGAGCAAAAGTATGCTTTCAAGAATGAGACTTCTGCATACAAATTGTGGAAGGCATTGGAGGACAAGTTTCTGAAAAAGAGTGGTCAGAACAAGCTCCTAATGAAGAAAAGGTTGTTCCGATTTGATTACAAACAAGGTACTACTATGAATGAACATATCACTATGTTTAATCAATTAGTAGCAGACTTGCTTAATTTAGATGTCATATTCGATGATGAAGATCTGGCTTTGATGTTGTTATCATCTCTTCCCGATGAATTTGAACATTTGGAGACAACGTTACTTCACGGGAAGGAGAATGTGTCGTTAGATGCTGTTTGTTCTGCTTTATATAGTCATGAACTGAGAAAGCAGGATAAGATGAAAACAAAGGCAACAACATCAGAAGAAGTATTGGTGGCAAGAGGTCGTCATCAAAACCAGACAAAAGGGAGAAGAGGAAGGTCCAAATCAAAAGGTCGAGCCATTGCCAAAGATGAGTGTGCTTTCTGTCATGAGAAAGGGCACTGGAGGAAAGACTGTCCAAAGTTGAAGAAGAAAGGGAAGGCTCCGCAAGACGCCAATGTTGCAGAATGCAAAAGCGATGCGGAATCAGATATCTCTTTAGTGGTCGCTCCTACAACATCACATGCAGATGAGTGGATATTGGATTCAGGTTGTACCTATCATATGTGTCCCATTCGGGAGTGGTTCTTTGAATTTCAGGATCTCGATGGCGGAGTTGTTTACATGGGTAATGATAATTCATGTAAAACAACCGGAATAGGTTCAATCAAACTGCAGAATCATGATGGATCCACCAGAATCTTGCGAGATGTGCGGTACGTGCCAAAGTTGAAGAAGAATCTCATCTCATTGGGGGCTTTAGAATCTAAAGGCCTAGTTATAACGATGCGAGATGGAGTTCTTAAAGCAACTTCTGGAGCGTTGGTGATGTTGAAGGGTGTGAGAAAGAACAATCTGTATTACTATCAAGGTAGTACAGTGGTCGGGACAGTAACAACAGTAACTTCTTGCACCAAGAAAGATACTGAGGCAACGAAGCTGTGGCATATGCGGTTGGGACATGCTGGTGAAAAATCTTTGCAAATTCTTGCCAAGCAAGGATTGTTGAAAGGTACGAAGACTTGCAAACTTGAGTTTTGTGAACATTGTGTTCTTGGAAAACAACGAAGAGTGAAGTTTGGCACTGCAATTCATAATACCAAGGGTATTCTGGATTATGTGCATTCAGATGTATGGGGACCTGCCAAGACTCCGTCTCTTGGAGGAAGGCATTATTTTGTCACTTTTGTTGATGATTTTTCCAGGAGAGTTTGGGTGTTTTCTATGAAGAACAAAGATGATGTACTTGGAATTTTCCTTAAGTGGAAAGTTCAAGTTGAAAACCAGACGGGAAGGAAGATCAAGGTTCTCCGAACAGACAATGGTGGAGAATACAAGAGTGATCCGTTCCTTAAGGTATGCCAAGACTGTGGCATAGTTCGGCACTTCACCGTCAGGAAAACACCGCAACAGAATGGGGTGTCAGAGCGTATGAACAGGACACTTGTGGAGAAAGTTCGCTGTATGCTGTCTAATGCTGGGTTAGGCAGAAAATTTTGGGCTGAGGCGATAACATATGCTCAACATCTCGTCAATCGTTTGCCATCATCTGCTATTGATGGCAAAACTCCATTAGAGGTATGGTCTGGAAAACCTGCAACTGATTATGATACTTTGCACGTTTTTGGTTCTGTTGCATATTATCATGTGATTGAATCAAAGTTGGATCCACGGGCAAAGAAGGCTTTGTTCATGGGATTCAATGCTGGAGTGAAGGGATACCGTCTGTGGTGTCTCGAGGCAAAGAAAACAATTATAAGCAGAGATGTTACCTTTGATGAATCTGCCATGTTAAAGAAGGTAAATCCAGAAGATGCTGAGAGTACTCCTGAACAGGTGGCGTGTACTCCGAAGCAGGTGGAGTTTGAGGAGACAGTGGTGATCCCAGCACGGAGCACCACGAGTGACTCTCCTACGGCAGAAGAAGAGTCAGATGAGGAAGAGGTTCCTACCCAAGAACCTCTACAGCAATCGGAGCCAATTGCAGTTAGAAGACAGAGACGAGCGATCCAAAAGCCCGCTCGTTTCACTGACATGGTAGCTTATGCACTTCCAGTTTCAGATGAAGATGTTCCATCCACCTACCCAGAGGCCATACGAAGTTCAGAAAGTGGCAATTGGGCAGGTGCAATGGAAGAGGAAATGCAATCCCTCAAGAAGAACATGACGTGGAAGTTGACACAACTACCGATAGGCAAGAAGGCAATTGGATGCAAATGGGTATTTGCAAAGAAAGAAGGATTTCCCGATAAAGACGATGTTCGCTACAAGGCAAGGTTGGTAGCTAAAGGCTACGCTCAAAGGGAGGGAATTGATTATAATGAGGTATTTTCTCCAGTTGTTAAACATTCCTCCATTAGAATTATGTTGGCCTTGGTAGCGCAGTTGAATTTGGAGCTAGCTCAACTTGATGTGAAGACCGCGTTCCTACACGGTGATTTGAAGGAGGAAATCTATATGACTCAGCCAGAAGGAAATAAGGTTGCTGATAAAGAGAATTGGGTTTGCAAACTTGTCAAATCATTGTACGGACTGAAACAATCTCCGAGACAGTGGTACAAACGATTTGATAGTTTCATGAAGGGTCAGAAGTACAAGAGAAGCAAATACGATCATTGTGTGTATTTGCGCAGGCTTCAAGACGGTTCCTACATCTACTTACTCTTATATGTTGATGATATGCTGATTGCAGCAAAGAGCCAAACTGAGATTGACAAACTGAAGGCTCAGTTGAGTAAAGAGTTCGAGATGAAGGATTTGGGGGAAGCCAAGAAGATTCTCGGCATGGAGATAAACAGGGACAGAGAGAGAGGCAAGCTTTGGCTGTCACAGAAGCAGTATTTGAAGAAGGTACTAAGACGTTTTGGTATGCACGAAGATACAAAACACGTGAGTACCCCACTTGCTCCTCATTTGAAACTGAGTAGCCGGTTATCTCCGACGACTGATGAAGAGCGAGAATACATGGCGAAAGTCCCGTATGCAAATGCAGTTGGAAGCTTGATGTATGCAATGGTGTGTACGAGACCAGATATTTCACAGGCTGTTAGTGTTGTTAGCAGGTACATGCATGATCCAGGCCAGGGTCATTGGCAAGCTGTGAAATGGATTCTACGGTATCTGCAAAATACCGTAGATATTGGATTGGTATTCGAGCAGGATAAATCACTTGGTCAATGCATAGTTGGATACTGTGATTCTGACTATGCAGGTGATTTGGATAAGCGACGATCTACAACTGGCTATTTGTTCACTTTAGCAAAAGCGCCAGTTAGTTGGAAGTCTACTTTACAGTCAACGGTGGCTTTGTCTACGACAGAGGCAGAGTATATGGCGATTACAGAGGCTGTAAAGGAGGCGATTTGGCTTCATGGGTTGCTTAAAGACTTGGGAGTTGGTCAGAAACAACTTGAGGTTTATTCTGACAGTCAGAGTGCTATTCATTTAGCAAAGAATCAAGTCTTTCATGCACGGACGAAGCACATTGATGTTCGCTATCACTTTGTGAGGGAAATTCTCGAAGAAGAGGAGATACTTCTGTTGAAGATTCATACTACGGAGAATCCCGCAGATATGCTGACCAAGGTGGTTACAAAGGCCAAGTTTGAACACTGTTTAGACTTGGTCAATGTCCTGCACATTTGAAGTTGGCGCCTCACGGCGCAAATTTGGAAGCAACGTGAAAACTGCTTTTATTATTTGTTTGTTTGAGAAGATTTGTATTTGGTGGGACTGGATATTAAGCCAAGGTGGAGATTTGTTGACTCTTTGGCCTATTTATTTAGTCCCACATCGGAGTTTTATGTATTGTGAAGGAGAATTTGGGGTTATAAAAGAACTCCTCCTCCTTCATTGTAAAATGCACCATTTGTAATCTCTTCTCTCTATCTAATAAAAGCAGGCTGCTTTGAGCGGTGCTCGGAGATTAAGCTTTTGCGGCTGAACTCCATTATTAAAATTGTTCGGTCTCTTTTCTCTTCTTTTCAGTTAATATTCGATATTACTTGTCGGGTATCTTTGTTAGTGTTCTGTCCGGTTCAGTTCATTTGAACCGGTTCATTTCACTAAAGTTGTTCCGTTTTGTAGGGAAATTACCCGAATTTCCCAACATTCCTAGCATTACTATGCAACAACAGATACATACAACAACGTCCAGCCCAGAAAATCGACCCGAACCCGCATCTTTCCTCTTCCAAAGCACGCGTACGACGACACAGGGGTGTCTTCACGCTCAATGTACCAGAGGCGACGATCCCAGACGCGTGAGCAACAACTCGAAGGACCAATCTGCAGTTCCAATCGATTTTCCAGCGAGGAGCACGCGGCGAAGACATTTGCGACAACCAGTGGCGCGTGACCCCTGCGACCAACGTCTCCTTTTCCTTTTGTTCGTATGACAGGGCAGAGTAGCCTGCAACTCTCGTCCTTACACGCCTGTAGATGAAGCCACGTCGACGCCAAGGACGAAAGCATCGATCAAAGTCGTCCATTCCCCTTTCCATTTTCGGAATGGATTTAGAGCTTCAGAAAAGAGGTCTGCCTCTAATGGTGAAAGAATTCAAATTTTGAATTTTGGGGAGTGGGCTTGGAACCCGAATTCGATTTGGGTCCCCCCCCCCCCCCCAAAAAAAAAAAATCCAACTTTTTTTTTCTCAATTTATATACTCTTTTTGGATCACCGAAAGGGGGGGAGCGTTGGAAAAACATAAGAAAAGTGGGGAGAAAATAGACGTCGGAGAGGGGAGAACATTACAGAGAGAATACAAAAGTTCTTTTAGGCAAAAACATATCCAAAAATTGATAACTGAGGTAAGAGAGTACTCAAATCGGTTTTTTCAAACCCAACACTCTTGCTGTTTCTTGGAGTCGCATTTCGGTGGTGGAATCGTCCTCATAACTAGCTAGTTCCCGTCTCAGAACGCTGCCCGAAAAAAGGTTATCTCTCTTTTTTTTTTTTCCTATTTCTTCAAAGTTATGCTTGGGTACCATCTGCTTTCAATTTTCACACTTTGTAATAGGGAGCTCTCATCCTCTGTATAAGTTTTTTGCTACATGATTGAATATGGTTTCTTATGGTTGTTTGCAATCACTAGTTTGACGCGTTTGAGGTTAGGATTGTGTAACATGCTAGTTATCTCGACTTGTATCCAAATCATTGCTTTTTCCCCCCTCTATTCTATGGTTTATCAAGTAATTAGTTTCTGCCTCATTTGATATGAAATAAGGTCCGATCCTTGCTCGTTTTTAAGTTACAGATTGTATTGTGTCTCGTGGTTCATGGCTGATAAGTTCTATATACATTCAGGCTTTGGTGCATCTATTTACCTTATTTCGATCCATCTTCGCATCACTAATCTGTCATGACCAGTGAATTGTATCAACTCCATCTAAATTACATTTTTTTTTACTTTAATAATGTTTTTTTATCCAAAGATAATGTTGTTGCTTTAATCTGATTTTCTCTACAATAAGTTGTTGATATTCCTTGGCTTCCCAGATAGTGTCTTTGATAATTTGGCTTTGAATTTGTCTAACAGAGTAGTAGTCTTATTGTGTGAAATTGGGTTTGCCTGGACACAGATGCTTATTTGTTGGTTCATAATGTTGTTTCCATTAAAATCTACGAGTGCTCATTTTAAGGTGTGTTGTCTTACTACTGTAAGGGTGGCGACGGAACGGTACCGGACGGACCGGACCGATAATTGCCGGAACCGGCACGGAACCAGGATCGTCCAGCCGGAACTGTTCCGGAACCGGTAGTTACTAGTTGGAGCCGTCTCGGTCCGCCAGGGAACCGGTAATAAACCGGACCGGACCGGACCGGTCTCCGGGACGGGCGGTTTTTTTTTTTTTAAAAAAAATTAATTAATATTAATTAAAACTTAAAAAAATAGTTTTTTTTTAATTGAATATAATTTATATTATATTAATTATAAATTTAAAATTAATAATATATACCTTTAAAATTTATAAATTTAAAATTCAAAGTTTAAAATTTATAAAATTTAAAATTCAAAAGTTTAAAATTTATAAAATTTAAAATTCAAAGTTTAAAAGTTATAAAATTTAAATTTCAAAGTTTAAAAGTTATAAAATTTAAATTTCAAACTTTAAAAGTTATAAAATTTAAATTTCAAACTTTAAAAGTTATAAAATTTAAAATTCAAACTTTAAAAGTTTGAAAATTTAAATTTCAAACTTTAAAAGTAAGAAACTTTAAAAGGTAAAATTTAAAATTCAAACTTTAAAGTTATAAAATTTAAATTTCAAACTTTAAAAGTTTAAAAATTTAAATTTCAAACTTTAAAAGTTAAAATTTAAAATTCAAACTTTAAAAGTTAGAAAATTTAAAATTCAAACTTTAAAGTTAAAATTTAAAATTCAAACTTTAAAATTATAAAATTTAAATTTTAAATTTTAAAAGTTAAAATTTAAATTTCAAACTTTAAAAGTTAAAATTTAAATCCAACCTTTAAAAGTTATACAATTTAAAATCCACAATATTAAAAATTAAATTTAATACAACAATAATAAAAAAAATTAAGGCGAATAGCCTATACTTTTGTTAATATTTATTTGATATTACAATTTCATCTACAAAAATATTAGTAGAGTATTAAAAGATTTAATCTACACAGCCACCTTCTAGGAAGGGTTCTGTTTGAATTAAATTTCGAATTATCATACTCTTACTAATAGTCGGTTCTGCGATATAGACCCTTTTTTAAATCATTTAACATTTTTACAATAACATGATCGGAAATTGGTTGAATAGATAAATCTTCCATTGCTTCAATCCCGTCGTCACTATAACTTTATTACAAATAACTTGTGTTTTATCTTCATTTTGTATCATAAATTGCCAAACAATCGATTTTTTAGCACGTTCTAACTTAGGCTAGGATGTACGGGGGGAACAGGGGCAGGACAACGAAAGGGAGCGGGACTGGGAGTATTAGTAGCCGTAGGTGGCTCTGTTTCATCATCGTCATCATCAAAAGTAGGCGTATCAGTATAATCATTAATGTCATTATCATTATCATAATCTCGAGGCAATTCCTCATTAAAATTATTAAAGCGACGTTGTAAATGTTAATGATAACGATCTAATCCTGAATTACTATCAATATTAAAAATAGTATCATTAGCATGTGTATAATCATCCGTATTCATTCTTACTATAGTAGATTTTTTAGTTTTAGATCTAGAAGAACTATCGGTTTTTGGATTATCGGAGGATGTAAAGTTATACATATTTTCAACATGCTCAATTGCACTTGTTTTACCTTTTCCTAACAACATTTTTATCGGAATCCATATTAAAATATTAAACGTGAGATTATATATAATACGAAAAATGTAATGCAAACAAATAATTAATCACAAAATAAATAAATAATTATTTCAATATAAATGAAATGTAAAATATAAGTTGGAACGAATGTACCGAACGTCTATTCAAAAAGTAGACGTTTATGACCGTCGAAAGTCGAAAGCCGAAAGCCGAAAGCCGAAAGTGAAAAGTTGAAAGTTAAATTTTGAAGCTCCAAATTCAATTTCCAAAGACCATATAAGGCAAAATCGGAATTTCAACAATTTTAAGATATTAAATATTAGAGAAGTAGAGAGAAGTAGAGAGTTGAGAGAATAGAAGATGATTTTGTGAATTTGTGATTGAAAAGATTGAAAGTTTTAGAGGTATTTATAGGTAAAAAAAGGGTTAAAGTGTAATTTTTAAAACTTTGAGGTATTAAAAAAGATAAGGGGGGTAGGGGTGTAAATGGCTGCAAAAATGGGAAAAGAGCCATTGGGGCCCCCCACTAGCCGTTACCCAACGGCTCTAAAACGACAAGAATTTTAAAAAAAAAGTTAATTAAGTGGACCGGACCGGATCGGTAACGGACCGGGATTTATCGGAACCAGAACAAAATCGGTAAATCCTGGTTTCCGTCCCGTTATCTGTCCCGGAACCGGACCGAACCGGTCCCTACCAGGATAAACCGAAATGGAACCAGACCAGTAATAGATCGGGACAGACCGGACCGGTAACCGAGTAGTGTCGGTGCCGTTGCCATCCTTACTTACTAGTAATACATAGTCTATTTAGTTCATAGCTCCTTCATATGATGCTACAACAATTTGCAAGAGTGCATAAGTTTTTGTTTTCTCTTCCCTATTACTGATAATAACATATTGTTTGTTGAATGCCTTTGAATTCTATATTCCTTATATTCCTATTAATTTTTTTTCTCTTTACATTGTTTACATGTGATGTTGGTCGAGTCTAATCGAATCAAATCCTTGCATATCGTTGAGTTGTATCATGTTTGAGTCAGCCTCTCTTCTATTTGGATTGTTGAAAGTTGAAACACAGAATAAGAAACTGAAACACAGTCTCGGAAAGTACAAAAGTAATTTGTATACACTGTATATACACTGGTATACAAGTTGTAATACAGAAATACGGGGCCCAAATCAAGACAGGTTCTCGGAGATTGAGTTGGGCTGTACACATGTAAAATACAACTCAATATACAGGGAAGAGGACCGAAATACAGCCCGTATACAGTGGTATACACGGAGTATATACGCAGAAATCAAACATAAAAAGAGGCAAAAAATGGGCTGAACAGAGGCCCAACAATGCAGCCCTTTACCTAGACTTTAGGACAGGTTTGGGCCAGAAGCCCATCAGATTGGAATTTGGGCAAAAGGCCTAAATTAAATATTTTCCTATTTATTTGTTGATTGACTAACATCTTATATATGAATCTCGATTTGATTTAATTATCTCCCAAAGATAGTCATTTCTCGTTTCAAATCTAAATTAAATATTTATATTTAATTCTTAACTTTATTTTCATTAATAATCTTGTCAATAGTTTTGAATTATATTCCTTAGAAAATTCCCCATTAGTTTATTTCCATTTGAAATAGGTAAAATAATAATAAGTAAGTAAATAAAATAAAAAAGTAAATTTCCTTTACTTTCGTTTTAAAATTAAAAAATATAATAATCAAAAGTCATTTAGTCAAATCACCGGTCAATCGCGAGTTAGCGGACATTTCGAGGGCCTAACTCCTTCTCGGAATGTACATTTGAACTTCGAACCCTCTTTCAATCGATTTTTATCTGTTTTAAATCTTTTGAAAAATAATTGTAAGTTTTCTTGATTTTTACTAAAAATCAAGCGGCGACTCTGTTAATTTGAAAAGTTGATTTTTCTTAAATCATAAGATTA
The DNA here is from genome assembly GCA_016801875.1 of Solanum sitiens. NCBI lineage: Eukaryota > Viridiplantae > Streptophyta > Magnoliopsida > Solanales > Solanaceae > Solanum > Solanum sitiens. The sequence continues at coordinate 432,369 of JABWTJ010000618.1, read as the reverse complement.
ATTGATTTTTCGAAACTTAGTCATTTTTTATTTTTATTATATTTTTTTTTGTAAAACAAATGTACTCATTTACCAATAAAATAATAAATTAATTATTAAAGGGATTAAGGACTTAAATTCTATCATTATGTGATTAAAATATTTGCATTTGATTAAACAATTAATCAAATTTTAATTTTGTAAAGGGAAAAATAGTAATTCAACTTTTTAGTTTGGAGCTTTCCACTTATATAATATATATATATATATATATATATCTTGTTATTAACCTGTACTTATAAGGTTAGTCAAAATAGAAACAAAAATAAGATGAAGTAGACAGAAAACAAAAAAAATAATTCGAGTCCACATAAACTACTGTGTCTCCTTAAGAAATTTAATTCCCTCACTGTATCCGAGGTTATGGATTAATTTCTTCCAAAGTAAAACGGATTAATCCTGTTAAAGAAATAGCGGTACCTCAAATTTCTTTAACTTCAGCGAACTTAAGAATAACAACAAGTCACACAGACTCAGTCAATCGACACTTTGATTTTGAGAGAAAATATATGCAGAGAAGGAAGAAATTTTTTTCAGTGTTTGGAAAAACGAAAAATGACTTTCTTTTATAGACATTTTCAGCAAGATTAATTTGGAAAGTCAATTTTTCTTAAATCATAAGATTAATTGATTTTTCGAAACTTAGTCAATTTTTATTTTTATTATATTTTTTTGTAAAACAAATGTACTCATTTATCAATAAAATAATAAATTAATTATTAAAGGATTAAGGACTTAAATTCTATCATTATGTGATTAAAATATTTGCATTTGATTAAATAATTATTCAAATTTTAATTTAGTAAAAGGGAAAAATAGTATAAGATGAAGTAGACAGAAAACAAAAAAAGTAATCCGAGTCCACATAAACTACTGTGTCTCCTTAAGAAATTTAATCCCCTCACTGTATCCGAGGTTATGGATTAATTTCTCCCAATATAAAATGGATTAATCCTTTTAAAGAAATAGCGGTACCTAAAAATTATTTAACTTCAGCGAACTTAAGACCAGCAACAAGTCACACAGACTCAGTCGATCGACACTTTGATGTTGAGAAAAAATATATGCAGAGAAGGAAGAAATTTTTTTTCAGTGTTTGGAAAATGAAAAATGACTTCCTTTTATAGGCATCTTCAGCAAGAAACGTGTTTGTTCAGAGAAATCTGTTCAGACCCCGTTTCATCCAAAAAGTTGTGTCTTTTGGAAAAAAAATAACTTTTCGGAAAATGTGTCTGTTCGGAAAGTAACGGCTTTTCAGAAAGTAACGACTTTTCGGAAAGAGTAACGACTTTTCGGAATGTTACCGTTACACGTAAGTTAATTCTGTTAATTAACTAACGTTCTGAATTAATTTATAAGAGATAATATTAACATGATTTATTTGATTAACAAAAATTGATCAAATAAATTTTGTCCAAAAAATTTATCAATCAGTCACATCAGTTGCCAAATCCAAATCCAAAGCCGAAGCCGAGGCCGAGCGAGCGACAACGACGGCACGAGGGGGAACTTCTTATTAGCTCTTTAAGAAGTAAAAGAAGTGTTTCGTTATATAAGGACAACAATTTCCCTTTCTTTTGCCAATATGGGAGAAATGACTTTTCATTTTCCCTCCCATATTGGCAAAAGAAAGGGAAATTGTTGTCCTTATATAAGGAAACACTTCTTTTACTTCTTAAAGAGCTAAGAAGAAGGTGCCCCCTCGCGCCGTCGTCGTCGCTCGCTCGGCCTCGGCTTCGGCTTTGGCAAATAATGTGATTTTTTATTTGCACTTTGCAAATGACTTTTCATTTTCCCTCCAAATTGGTTCCCTCATTTTTTCCATATTCTCTCTTTTCTTTTCCCATTCACACTTTGCTAAACCCAACAATCCCCCACATGAATGGGAAATGGCTATTGTTAAAACATATGCATGAAAAACTCGTGTCTTGTAAGTAAGGGTTAATCGCATCTGGATAAGTAGGTTTTCCTTTAAACTTTCCGTAGTGAACATATATCGGATATCGGTCAATTGGTAGATTTGAACCGTCGAGCTTTGATGTATACCTAGAAAACATTAGTCGCAAAATCAACCCTTGAACTGTTCTTAGTTCTCATTGTTTTGTTCGTTTCAGCCATGAACACATCTCGGTTAGTAAGTGCTTAGAGAAATGACCTCACCGGATTCTCGTTGAAGCAGCTTACACTTCACACTCACATAGGTGATTTCTAAATGTGTTATCCCGTAGATACACCATTTGATATACCCTGTATCAAACTTAGAAACCATTAAAAAGTCCTTATGCCTTTATCCTGGTTACTGAACATTGTCTCATCATGAGAATGGACCATAAAATAATTTTTTGACAATGTTAAACCGTCATCAATGACTTTGTTTTATCTCCTTGAACCTAAATCATGGGATCTCCAATATTCTAGGTAGAGTTACCGCCACAATGACTTTTTCTTGGCCATAGTCCCATTCCCGTCGATGATTTCTCAACTGCTTCTCTAATTAGGACTTTTGTAAGTGGATCCGACACATTATCCTTTGACTTCGCATAGTCAATTGTGATATTCCACTAGAGAGTAGTTGTCTCACAGAGTTATGTCTTCGTCTTATGTGACGAGACTTGCCGTTATACATAACGCTTCCAGCCCTTCCTATTCAGCTTGACTATCATAGTGTATGCATATAGGGGCCATTGGTTTGGGCCAAAACGGAATATCTTCTAAGAAATTCCGGAGCCATTCAGCTTCTTCACCTGCCTTGTCTAAGGCGATAAATTCAGACTCCATTGTAGAGCGAGCTATACATGTTTGTTTGGATGATTTCCAAAATATTGCTCCTCCACCAATAGTCAAAATGTATCCACTTGTGTATTTTATTTCAGTTGACCCAGTAATCCAATTTGCATCACTATATCCTTCAAGAACTGCTGGATATTTGTTGTAATGCCAAGCATAATTTTGAGTGTCATCTAAATATCCCAAAACTCTCTTCATTGCCAACCAATGATTTTGATTGAGATTACTTGTGTATCGACTCAGTTTACTGATAGCGCAAGCTATGCCTGGTCGTGTACAATTCATGACATACATCAAACTTCCTAACACGCTGGCATAGTCCAATTGAGACTGACTTTCACCTTTATTCTTTGCAAGATGAAGGTTCACATCAATTGGAGTCTTTGCCCTTTTGAAATTCAAATATTTGAATTTTTCAAGTACCTTTTGAATATAATGATTTTGAGACAATGCTAGACCGTTAGGAGTTTTGAGAATTTTAATTCCCAATATCACATCAGCAACTCCTATATCTTTCATATAAAACTTATTAGCGAGCATACGCTTAGTAGTTTTTATATTAGCAATGTCCTTGCTCATTATCAACATGTCATCCACATATACGCATACAATGACTTCCTGATTTGGAGTATCTTTAATGTAAACACATTTATCGCATTCATTGATATTAAATCCATTTGACAACATGGTTTGATAAAACTTTGCATGCCATTGCTTCGGTGCTTGTTTTAGTCCATAAAGTGACTTAATAAGATTGCAAACTTTCTTTCCTTTACCAGGAACTACGAAACCCTCAGGCTGTTACATGTAAATTACTTCTTCCAGCTTTCCATTTAAGAAGGCAATTTTCACATCCATTTGATGGATTTCAAGACCGTATACTGCAGCTAGTGCAATTAACATCCGAATTGATGTAATCCTAGTCACTGGCGAGTATGTGTCAAAATAATCAAGGCCTTCTTTTTGTCTAAAGCCTTTGACAACAAGTCTTGCTTTATATTTGTCAATAGTTCCATCCTCTTTCATCTTCCTTTTAAAGATCCATTTTGAACCCAAGGTTTTTTTTCCCGGAGGAAGATCAACCAACTCCCAAGTATGATTGCTTAGGATTGATTCACTATTGACAGCCTCCTTCCAATAAGTTGAGTCACTAGACAACATTGCTTCCTTGAATGTTTGAGGCTCACTTTCAAGAAGGAATGTTACAAAATCATATTCAAATGAAGTAGCTGTCCTTTGACGTTTACTGCGCCTTGGACTCTCTTCATTGGTTTCATTCTTTTTTGGTTTTTCTCTGGGTTGTTTGGACCTCCCACTAGATGACTTAAGTCTAGTTTTATATAGATAGATATGTTCAAAAAGTTCAGCACTATCTGATTCCATTACCATATTGTCATGAATATCCGAATGTTCGGATTTATGAACCAAAATTCGACATGCCTTACTGTTTGTGGCATATCCAATGAATACACAATCCACAGTCTTAGGCCCTATTTTTACCCTCTTAGGTATAGAAACTTGGACTTTGGCTAGACACCCCCACACTTTGAAATATTTCAAGTTGGGTTTTCTACCTTTCCATTTCTCATATGGAATAACATGTGTCTTTGAGTGAGGCACTCTATTGAGTATTCGATTTGCTATAAGGATTGCTTCCCCCCCTCCCCCCAAGTTCTGTGGTAAACCTGAACTTATAAGTAATGCATTCATCATTTCTTTTAAAGTTCGGTTTTTCCTTTCTGCAATCCCATTAGATTGAGGAGTGTACGGAGCGGTAGTTTGATGGATTATTACATTTTCTAAACATATTTCAACAAATAGAGATTCATATTCTCCGCCTCTATCACTTCTAATCATTTTGATCTTTTTATCCAACTGATTTTCAACTTCAGTTTTATATTGCCTACATGAATCTATTGGTTCATCCTTACCATTTAGCAAATAGACATAACAATATCTAATGCAATTTTCAATAAAAGTTATGAAATACTTTTTCCTACCACGTGATGGTGTTGACTTCATGTCGCAAATATCAGTGTGAATAAGTTCTAAAGGATTTGAATTCTTTTCAACAGATTTATAAGGATGCTTAGCATACTTAGATTTAACGCAAATTTGACATTTTGATTTATTGCACTCAAATTTTGGCAAAACATTTAAGTTAATCAGTTTTCGCAAGGTTTTGTTATTAACGTGTCTCAAACGTTCATGCCATAAACATTAGACTCAAGCAAGTAAGAAGAAGCAGAATCTTTATTCATATCAACTACAATTACATTGAGTTTTGAAAAGGCCATCACTGAGGTAGCCTTTTCCTACATACATATCATTCTTACTTACTACTACTTTATCAGAAACAAATACACATTTGAATCCATTCTTAGTTAGAACTGGAATTGAAACTAAATTCTTTCTCAATGCTGGAACATACGAGACCCAGTTCAAAGTCACCACCTTTCCTGATGTCATCTTTAATAGGACCTTGCCAGTTCCTTCCAACTTTGCAACAACGGAGTTTGCCATAAACAGCTTCTCATCTGTAGATACTGGAGTATATGATGAAAATAATTCTTTGTTGGCACAAACATGTCATGAGGCACCAGAATCTATCCACCATTCTCTTGGATTTCCAACCAAGTTACATTCTGAAAGCATTGCATAGAGATCTTCCATTTCTCCTTTGGATTCAGCCAAATTTGCTTGATCCTTATTTTTCTTGTCGTTCTTAGGACCCCGGTATTCAGTAGCCCTATGACCAAGTTTACTACAATTGAAGCAGCTTCCATTGAATTTCTTCTTAAAAGATTGATTTTTGGACCAGATGATTTCTTTCTTTTCTTTAATTTTGTGGGATCTTCTTCAACAATATTTACTCTAGATATTGCCGAGTTACCACGTGACCTCTTTTCTGCAGCCTTATTATCCTCTTCGATTCTCAACCTTACTATGAGATCTTCAACAGTCATCTCCTTGCGTTTATGTTTCAAGTAGTTTCTGAAGTCCTTCCACAACGGAGGTAACTTTTCAATAATGGAAGTCAGTTGAAAGTCATCATTCACAATCAATCCTTCAGAAAGGAGATCATGGATTATGACTTGCAGTTCTTGAACTTGGGTGACGACGGTCTTACTGTCTATCATCTTATAGTCCAGAAACTTTGCCATAATGAACTTCTTCATTGCGGCATCCTCTATTTTGTACATTTTTTCTAAAGCATCCCAGAGTTCTTTTGAGGTTTTGACATTACTGTACACATTGTATAGGTCATCTTGCAGGCCACTCAGAATATAATTTTTACACAAAATCTGAGTGTGTCCATGCTTCTGTTACCAAGAATCGTTCTTCAGGCAGAGTATCATCCGACATAACAGGAACATTCTCATTAATGAACATGTGCAGACTCAATGTAGTGAGATAGAAGAACATCTTCTGCTGCCATCTGTTGAAGTCGACTCCAGAAAACTTTGCAGGTTTCTCAGCCGGTGCTAAGGCAGCAGTTGAATGATTGTGTGCAACCGATGTTGTTGCAACACTTATTGTTCCACCAATCACTTGACTTGAATTAGTCTTTTTTTTTCTGTCACAAATTGCAGATAATTTTATTATTTGAAATACTAACAGTAAAGAACAAATCTTTACACAAACTGTTTTTGATTTAACGATAAAGTTTTTATGTTCTTTTAATCGTTAATCGAATGAATTTTAAAAATTCAAGCAGAGTAGAAAACCATAAATGTTTTATTCTCCAGAAACCTCAAATACAGAAACTTATTAAATTTCTTAAGATTGTTATTAACATGTACTTATAAGGTTAGTCAAAACAGAAACAAAAACAAGATGAAGTAGACAGAAAACAAAAGAATAATCCGAGTCCACAGAAATTACTGTATCTCCTTAAGAAATTTAAACCTCTCACTGTACCCGAGTTTATGGATTGATTTCTCCCAAGATAAGACGGATTAATCCTGTTAAAGAAATAGCGGTACCTCAAATTTCTTTAACTTCAGCGAACTTAAGAACAACAATAAGTCACACAGACTCAGTTGATCGACACTTTGATTTGGAGGGAAAATATATGTAGAGAATGAATTTTTTTTTCCAGTTTTTGGAAAAATGAAAAATGACTTCCTTTTATAGCCATTTTCAGCAAGAAACGTGTCTGTTCAGAGAAATTTGTTCAGACCCATATCATCCAAAAAGTTGTGTCTTTTGGGAAACAAATAACAACTTTTCAAAAAATGTGTCTGTTGGGAAAGTAACGGCTTTTCAGAAAATAACGACTTTTCAGAAAGAGTAACGACTTTTTGGAACGTTACCATTACACGCGAATTGATTCTGTTAATTAACCAATTAACTAACATTCTGAATTAATTTATAAGAGATAATATTAATAGGATTTATTTGATTAACAAAAATTGATTAAATAAATTTTGTCCAAAAGCCTTATCAATCAATCACATCATTTGCCAAATCCAAATCCGAAACCGAAGCCGAGATCGAGGCTGAGCGAGCGGGCACCTTCTTCTTAGCTCTTTATGAAGTAAATGAAGTGTTTCCTTATATAATAATTTGTATTGTGAAATCGGGTTTGTACCCAAAACTGAAATCCCTCTCAGACTCCATACAGGGGTTAAAGAGCCATTCTCGAGTGAAATCTCTGAGATACGATCTATGTTGAAAGAAGTGGTTGGTCACGTCATGGCACTAGGTTCCCAAAATGCTACTTCTATAGCGACAACACCTTAACCACGTCAAACTACTGAAGTTTATGGCAGTCAGACATCAACACCTCCTATTTTTGTAACAACCCTCAAAATGAACTAGGATAAATGAGAGCTTCACGTGAGCTCCTTGAGTTAATAACTTGTAAAAATAATGAAGAATATCCTTTGAAGTCAGTTTGAAAGAGTTTTGAAGTTAAACGTCAAGGGATGACCAAGCGTTTGGAAACTAGTCTTGTATGTGCTAGTGTGTCCTTGTACATTGTAGGTGTTTTTAGGTGTTGTTTGGAGTAAAAAATAAGTGGGGATGACCGTAACACCTAGAGGGACATGTTTAGGGTCAAAACGTCTGGGCACGACTCCCCAAGGAACAACCAAAGGGTCCTTGAGGAGGACCCAAGGTTTAGCAAGAAGGCTGTCAAGGCAGCCTGTTTTTGGAGCTGCTGGCCCGTCGCTCAGCTGCAACTCAAAAGGAAATTTTTTTGCCTTGCAACGCGGGCTTTTCATAACCATTCTGCCTCAAATTAAATTCCAGAACCAAGATTAAGAGGTGTCCCCGCGACGCGCAACCATGTCCCAGATTTGGTCGCGTCGTTTTAAAGTCAAATTAGACTTGGTTAAAAAGGTTAAATTAGTGTAGGGGTGTTTTGGGTACTTCATGGATTAATTATAATCGGTTTTTGAGTCACTTTTAAACCAAATTCACCAATCAAAACAAAACCCTCAAGTTGAAAATCAAAAGCTCTCCATTCTCTTTCTCCAAAAACCTCCATTGATGAAGATTTGAAGCTCCAAGGAAGAAAGGTCAAATTCTCCAAGTTTTCAATCCAAATTTCGTGGGCTTTATACCAATAGGGTATGGTGATTTCATCCTTGATTCTTCTACCATTCAAGGATCCAATCCAAAGGCTTTTCAAAAGATCTCAAAAATCATAGAAATCCTATTTCGAATTTTTAGCATGGGTTCTTGCATGAAAATGTTTAAATTGATGATTTATGAAGTATTCAATGTTAATTGATGATTTTATGATAAAAAAATTACATGAACCCATGTATTCCTAGAATTCCTATTTTTGGCTCTTAAGTGGGTGTATTGATCATGACTTAATTATGTCAGATTCATGTTTAGATTGTTATAGGCTATTGAGTTACATGTTGATCATTGTTGGAATTGTTTATAGATTTCTTTATAGTATTGATATCTATATTGGGTTTTGTTGAATCATTGATATGGATGGATTGATAGTCTAGTCTTATGGGCATTGTAATTTGAAAGTTCTATTAATGTGTGGAATTGTTGGAGATGTTGAGGGATGGTGATTGTGGCTATTGTAAGGTGGTAAGTTGACGTAAATACTTTATCTAATGTTGAATTGATATCGAATTTCTATTGATTGGTATGGTCCACTTATGGTGGTGGTGGTGCTTAATACTGTTATAATTTCTATGAACATGGCCTTGTCGGCATTATTATGTGAATTGTAGTGTCATCATGTTATGGCTTGTACACATGTATAATGTGAAGGATGATATTGTATATTTGCATGTGTGAGGTGGAAGTATGTTTACTCTAAATTATGGTTTGTGATGATGATAGACTATGAAGAGTCTCTATATGTAGATAAGTATCTTGTTTAGGTAGACCTAGTTGTCCCTACTCGATGCATAAAAGTTATGTTAATGTGGTCTCTTTGCTTGGTAGGCTTACGCACCCTTGTCATGAAGTATGAATGAATTAAAGTATAGGATCGGTAGACCTAAACTAGTTACCCTTTTATGAAAGACTAATATGGAACCTTGAATAAGAAAAGAAGGTTTATAATGAAGTGAATTGGATAGACCTAGCATGGTACCCGTTTCATGAATGAACTATCCTAATGAACCTTGATCGGTAGACCCTTGTGGATCCCTTCTTGGTAGTGATATTATGAGTTGTTAGGACTTAGAGATGATACCTTCTCAAATACTATTATGTGAATGAACTTACTCTATGAGAAACAAGGCAAAACACCGAGTGAATATGCTTTTGGTAGTAGCTCTACTTGAACTATGAGACTAGAGTACAAAGAAGCCCTTGATATCCCTTAACCATGTGCCTACATGGGATGTGTCCTAGTTCTACCTTTGGAAAGTAGAACACCTTCCACGACGAGGTTTCGATGACACCGGATTCCATACCTAGATAGTATGGTCTATGTCGGTTAATGTTTATTCTCATCATGTGGGATGTGCACTCTAGTTACTGGATAGGTTCTACAACGTGTGGGTAGTGGAATGGGACGCTATCTATACATGGCATGAATAGACTTTGAAAATGTCACGACCGGGGAGTACCCCCTAGAAGTAACATGGCGTACTTGACCTCTCGAAGGTCTTATACAAGCACATAGTTATCATTCATCGCATTGTCATAGGTAAATTTAGCGAACAATTTAAAATTTTTCATAGCTTATCATATGCTAGAACATCACTTCCATTATATATACAAAATAACATAAGTACACTGTTAGACTCTAAGTCTCTTTGCCATCTTAGACTCAACATCATTAGAGTACATTAGGGCCAAGGCCCTTACAACATATAATCATAACTAAACTGTTACATAACTTTATAAACATTTGACATAGGAAATCCTTGAACTTAAGGATCCCTTTCCTTTAGCTTGGGAAACACATATCAAGCCATTCACCTTAGAGATATCCTTAAAATATTGTTGACACTCAATTTGACCCTCCCCGATAATAATTAATAGCAAACTTCTTAATTCTAAACGATTTGAAATAATTAGATTTGATAAAGTTTATAACGTTTTTAAATTATTCTAAATTAGCCTCATCAATTTTTTTTTATAATTTTTCGATAGCATATTTGATTTACATAATTATGTATTTGATTAGTATATTTTATGATTATTCGAAAATCACCTCAAAAAGATTTTGTTTGTTTAAAAATATTTTACGAATTAGTTTAGTCACACATTATTTTGCACTTTGCATTAATTATTTTATAGTTAAGTCAGTTATATTATTTCGTTAAAATGAAGAAGCTTATCAAATTAACTTATTTTAATTCATCTTATTCTTTATTTGTCGACCGAATTCACAAGTAGCTCAATTTGGTTAATTCTAGAATTCTTAGACAAAGATCAACCCCATATTATTTGTTTAGTTTCAACAATATAACAACATACGTACAGACAACCCACCTTCTTTCAATCATCTTTCAGCCCACTTCCTTTATTTCTAATTCTTGCACGACCCAACTCAAATCCCATAACCCATTAGCACCCCATCCAATTCCAAATACCAAAAGAACCCAGCACCTTAACAAAAAAAACCCACCAACCCTTTACAATTCTTCTTCCTCGCATCAGATGCCAAGAAACGCTGTGAAATCAGCAGCCCAGCAATCAATTCCAGCATCTCGACCCGACTCCAGCGCGTGGTTCTCTCCTTAGCCCTTATCCTCTCCGTACGAGAGTTACCCGTAATCCATGTGTCAAAATCTCCTATCCCTCTCGTCCTTTCTCTCAAATCGGACGTCCCAAATTGTTTTTCCGTTTGGGAATTTGTACTCACTCGAGCAACAGCCTTATCCCTTGAAGAGGGAATTCAAATTCTTAATTTTCAGATGGGGCATCCCAAAATCTGCCCGTTTCCCCCTTTATCTTTTCTAAATTTTCCTCTATAAATAGCCCTTGTTCATCTTCATGGAAGGGGTTGGGAAATGAATGATCATTAGGGACGAAAATACAATAAAAATTGTTATCTTGATAGTTGTATTCAAATACTTATAAGCTTCAAAATCTCAGAGATTCAAAATACAGATTCTGTTTAGTTCTCTTGCGCACTCTTGGCTTGCGGGAGTTCACCGGAATCTCTGTTTGTGGGGGTTGAAAAAAAAAGGTTTGGAATTTTTTTAAGAAGGAGGTGGAGATTTTTTTTTTTGGAGTTAGAGGGCCAGAAAAAATAGAGTACAAAGGGATTGAATGATTTTGTTTTTAAAAAATTTAGTTGGAAAATTTTGAGCGGGAAGAAAGTTAAAAAGGGAAGAAGATAATGTTAATAATTAGCTAAGTATTCGAAAAAGTGGAAATACATCTTGGACAAAAAAGTCTTTGAGCTATTCGGTCCGGTCTTGGAGTTCTCGTTCTCTCTGTGTCTCGTTCAAGTTTTCAGAGTCGTGTTTCGGTGTGAGAGTTGCTGCTCGTTCTTTCTCACCTCGTCTCAGTTTTGCTGCTCAAGGAGAGGTAAATATCTACTGCCACTTTCCTTCTTTATGTTTTCAACGAGTGATTAAGTCATGTGATATTTTTTATCTGTTAGGAATTGATGATGCGCGAGTTGTTTTGAGCCTAAGTTTTTCTCTTCGTCGCGACCTCGCTGAAACTATTATGTGTATTCCATTTCACAAAATGGTTTATCGCCTGCTTGTATGGTTCTATCTATTTGTGGTTCTTCCTCAAGTTCTCTTGGCTTATTTATATTCATTTTGATTTCTGTTCGCCTATTTGCGGACCCTCTTGATAATGCTCCGTACATATGGCCATCTGTGCCTATTATATGTTTAGAGGTCATCGGATGCATCAGGCAGTCGTATACTTGGCTTCACATGAATATGAGTTGATTTTAGGAGTTTGTGTTGTTTTAGAAAATATGTTTATGAATCTGTCTATGTCTAGATTTGGGAGGAAATTTTCTAGATCGTTTTTTTTTGGTATATTTGTTATTCAATATTTTGGCTTTAGAATGTAGTTCGGAATACATTTGCCTCCTGTTATCTCCTAAGCATGATTAAGTTTGTTTAATATTGTTGGGTCTTCTAAAAGTCTGGAAATCTTAGTCACTAATGTAGTCACCTTTATCCCTGTATCTTTTCATGATAAGAAGCCCCCTCACAATCTGTGATTTTCTATAGCTTCACGCAAATAGGCCTTCCGCTTTGCTCGAGACAAAAATACGCTCTTAACTGATCCCTTTCAAATGTTTTGTAGTTTAGTCATTAAGAGTTCCTTTCCACTATCTTTTTGAATGTCATCTGATGCTTTGAGCTTTAGAGTTTTATCGCGTAATGGTTAGTTGCACGTTTTGTTATTTCATGATTTCATTTAGGCTTACGACTTTTAAAATCAACTGACTTAGCATGTTTATGTCCCATGGTGGAGCAATGCATCATGACAGTTCACTACTCTCCGTTTTTACATATTTATGTCTATCTCTGTTAGCTTGGTGGGTGTTGTATCTTTAAGTCTAACAGGCATGAGTTCAAAGTCTTTTCTCGGTTTGTTTTCTTGCATAAATGTGATTTTTAAAAAAATAATGCTATTTGCAAAGTTCCCTTCTGAAAGTTAATACTGATCAACCTCTTTGAGATGGAGCTTAGGATGATCATGTTTTCCTCAATTTATTAGGCAGTAACATTTTCTTATGTAGAAGTGTATTTATTTTGATTTAATTGTGACCGTTAAGCCGGAATTCGCTAAACTTTAGTGGATTGATTCATTTTCGAGTGATATCTTGCTTTTGTTTCTTGAACATATGCATCCGTGTGTAAAGGTTATGCAAAGCTTTGTTGAAGTGTTTCTCCTCCCTATTGCCATTTTTTTTATATATTCAAAAGCCTAAAATATTTTATTGGCTTGTAGTAAAATTATTCCCTTCTTTTCCGTGTTTTAGTTTTGAGGGTCACAGTAATTTGTTAAGCTTTAATCTCAATTTTTGTTAGCTTGAGGTGGGTTGTTCTGAAATGTTTAATTATTTATCCTCTTTTCTAGTAACCCAAATAAGTATTCTAATCCTATTTTCCTATTCTATTTTGGGTACAACCTGCTGGCTGAGTCTGTTGGGCTCTTGTTGCTATCTTGTCTTCATTTCAAGTTGGGCCACGAAGTCCCAAAATTCTCTCCTTTTGAGTCAGATCTATTTTGTTAGAAGTCGGCGTATAGGTTTCGGAGTTTGGAAGAATTCGGAGCAAACCAAGGAGTTAAAGATTTTGTGCCAGGAGTTCAAATTTAATTTAAATATTGTATTATTTTTTTTTTTGTTTTTTTGGCCTAAGCCCTTGTCATTTTTGTATTATTATGTTTGCTAGAGTTTAGGATAGGTACAATTGGAGTGGATAAAAACTCAAAACAAAATGGGTCAAAATACCGGTCCGGCGGATAGAAATCGGATTTGGAACCAACTCTCTCTCTCCCTCTCTCTCTACTTAATCATTTATTTTGCTCGACATTATTTATCGTTAGTCTTAGGGTTAAAAAGTTCAAATCCACGCTAAACGACCTCATATTTTGATAATTCAAACTAAATCAACCAACTTCTAATGGACTTAAAAAACAATAAATTTTGTAAGGTAAAAATCTCATTTAGATAGTAAATTAATACTTCATTTTCAAAACAACTCTAAATATTTCTTTTATCACAAAATAAGTTAGATATTTTAGCAAAGCAAGTTAGTTGTTGGAAAATCGCAAGTTAGAGAGTATTTAAGGTGTCGTAAAAACCTTCCTAAAATATAAATAAGAATATCCGAACCCCCTTTAAAGTTTTCTTAAGGTTTCCTGTTTAAATCTTTCGAAAGCTAAGTTTTCTTGATTTTTCTTAAAAAATTAAGTGTCGACTCTAAAAAAGTCAAAAGCTTATAATATTTTTTCTTTGAATGGCGACTCTGCTGGGATTTGAAGGGTTCTAACCTTAAAACTAACCTGTTTGCTACGTGTAAATAACTATTTACTCGCTTATTTTATCGTATTATTAAACTGTTGCATTTTTCATGACATCGACTCCGCCAAACGGCAAGTAGTTTGTATTAGGACAAAGGCAGTTACATGGCTTACCACGACTTCCTTCAGAAAAACACACAAGTCTAACCTTTGGAAGTAATAAACTAATAGTTGGCTTGCGGTCATCTAACGTCGTTTATTAGCTTCAGCCCGTTGTCTGTCCGACTCGGGTTACCGTCACTTCTAAACCAATTCTAGTCAATCTAGGATTGAGCGAAACCAAATCCAAATATAAGCATTAGACTAAGATGACCCAACACCCAAGGTGTGTTGGGCCCATTAGAGATACTACCTTGAGTCCAAAATGGCCCACGGCCTAAACGAACGATCATACTTATGTGTTAAATTTGAGGGATGTATATGTCGTTGGACAAACCATTGTCTCTCGGGGTTGAAAGTCTTTCATGTTAGCTTACTTTAGTTAAAAATGAAGGTATTCATAAGCTATCATTTGGATCCAAGTACGTAGACATCTGGAGATGGCAAGAAGAAATGAAGAAGGAAGGACCTTCCATGGAAGCATAGTTTAGAATCGTACCCCTGCGTGGAGCTGATTATTTTGTGATTATTTTGTATCTCGTTTTCCCTATTATATATCCCCATTTAAGTTTTATTCATAAAATTTGTATAAATTTGAGTTTTGGGGGCAATGGAATGTTTAAAATGACTTATACATCCCTCAAATCGTTAGGCCTACCCTTGGCATAAAAGGGTCACATATCTGTTTAGAACGCACAATATTTGTTTATGTGTTATAACTGCTTGTGTGATTATGTTTCTTCATTTGGAGATGTTCTAGCCTACTCATTCTTGAAAAATATTTTCTAGACCTCCTTAAGCATAAATATCAAGTCAACTATCAAAGTACGTCTATATACTCTCGAGTCTATAGTTTCTCAAAAGAATTTCAAACTTCCTTTCAAGTCCTAAATATTACTCTCTCATCTCAAAAAAGGATGAATTTTCCATCTCAAATCAAAAAGAGATTCAAATGGTTCAAACTATGTAGGACCTGAATTCTTATTTGTGAGATACGTAGGCAGCCTTCCAAGGTTCGGTTCCCATTCTAAGAATGTTTTTTTAACTTTTAAAAGAAATTAAAGTTACATCTTGGTCAAAAAGCAGAAGTATGACAATAAAATATTCAATCGACTTTGTCCCAACTCAGGTCAACATTTTTGATTCACAAAACTAAAAATCAGATAGATAAGTTCTTGTCTATCTAATCATTTCTTTATATATGTGGGCTAGTCTTTGTTCAAATGAAGCGACTCTTGTGTGCTTACAACTTTGTGTGTGATATCTTGTATTACCTACTGCCTACACAAACTAACACATTTGTTGTTTGAGTTATTGTTTTTGTCAGGTACTCAAAACTGATTTGTGTTGAGTGTGGAGCATTCAAAGTTCTCAAAGATTACTTTTCCAATCGAAATTTGTTGAAAGAGAGAAGAAAAATAATCCATAATAATGAGAATATCGGATTTACTGAAGGTGTTATAGTTCAACCGCCTGCCGTTGAACAAAATGAGTTAATTGCACAGTTGATACAACAGATTGCTGAGTTGAGGGTTGAGCTCCAGAAAAATCAAGGCTTGTCAATTCCAGGTGTCGATGAAAACACTCCAGACGATGGAAGGCTTCCACTCCATTTTCCTCCTCTGACTTCAAACTCGGAGCATGTCTTAGATAACCCACCCTTCAACCCTACTCAAAATCCTTCCATCATCGACCTAACCACTTCAAATTTTCATCACGCCAGCACTTCATACCAAGCACCACATCCTTTTCAGAACCTGAGTATCAATCCTCAAGTTACCCCCATCTTTCAAAACCAAAACACAAATAACTCTCAGATTCTCCCTCATTTTCAAAGCTTAAATGTGAAAAATCCTCAAACGGCCCCTTCTATGTACCATGCCCCTGCAAAAGACACTCAAAATCCACAAAACTTTCAACCCTTGCCTCCGAAAGTCACTTTTGATATCCCAGTCCAAACCAAACCACATCTTCACTATACTGCCTATTCTGAACTTGACCACTACAAAGAGAAGGAGAAGGATTGGAGGGACAAAGAGGAAAAGACTAAGCAGATCATGAAGGAAGAGATTGCAAAAGTTATAAAAGAACTTGATTACGCTTCAGAAGAGGTGGGGCTGAATTATGAAAGTTTATGTATTCATCCAAATTTGGACCTTGCGGAAGGGTTCAAAGTGCCAAAGTTCATCACTTTTAATGGAACTGGAAATCCTCTAGAACATCTAAAAGTTTATTGTGATCAACTCGTGGGAGTTGGTAAAAATGAAGCATTGTTGATGCATCTCTTTAGTCGAAGTCTAAGTGGAGAAGCTCTGGAGTGTCTTACATCATAAGAACTGAAACAATGGATAAGTTGGAATGCACTCGCAAAGGATTTTACGGAAAGATTTGGACATAACGTAGAAGCTGCCCCAGATCGCTACTATTTGGAGAGGATCAAACAGACATCTACAAAAAATTATCGACAGTACGCTCTTTGTTGGAGAAAAGAGGCTGCAAGAGTCCAACCTCCCATGTCCAAACGTGAGATCACTGAAATGTTCATTCGAATTCAAATGCCTGAGTACTATGAAAGAATGTTGTGTATGATGGGACAAAAATTTATCGAGATCGTCAAAGTGGGAGAAGCTTTGGAAGATGGTTTCAAGATTTGAAAAGTCACAAATTTTACTGCATTGCGAGCCAATGGAAAAGCTACCATAATTGGTAATATGGATACACCAAAAGGAAAAGCAAAGGAGGTAGGTATGGTCACGGCTACCCATATGCGGTCAGCTTCCCAAAGGAAGTATCAAAACCATAATGTCAATCAGAAATAATTTCCCCATCCAAACTTTAGGAAGGCTCCTAAAGTATTTACACCATTAAGGGAATCTCAAAATCAACTTTATGAAAGGTTGAAAGCAATGTGTATGCTCTATCCTATAGAAAGAAGACCAGCCAATTCTTTGGGGAAATTTTACAGGGCTGACCACAGATGTGCTTATCATTCTGGAGTTGTTGGACACGACACAGAGAATTGTTCAACCCTCAAGCACAAGATTCAAAACATGATCAACAACAATTTGATCAATATTCATTAAGACTTTCCAAACATCTTTGAACAGAGTCAAATGAAGATATTCGTCATCAAATGGTTGAAAAGAAGTAAGCCCAACGTCGGCCAGAATTTCGCCTATAAAGTTATTGTTATCTTTCTTTTGAAAATGCACATTTAATCTCTTTTGTCCATTTTGTCGCACCTTCCCTTGTAATGAACTACGTTTGATCTGAATTCTAAAGAATGAGATACGTAGGCGTCCTATGTCGGCCTCGGTCACCCCATTTATCCCTTTTGATAGTTCTTTGTAATGAACTACGTCTGACCTGAATTCTCAAGAATGAGATACGTAGGCGGCCTATGTTGGCCTCGGTCGTTTTTTATAAAAATATCCTATGTTTGGTAGTCCTCGAGAATGGGAACTACATTTGACCTGATTCCTGCCTCAATGGGATACGTAGGCGCCACAACGGCTCGGTCATATTTCCAGTAAGATTTTCATTTCTCTTCATAATGGAAACTGGGACAGAATTTTTGAGAGGATCTCAAAAATTCGTTCAAAGATAGGCTTCTATAACAAGTCAAAATAGAAGACCAAAATTCTACGGAGTTAGCTTTGGGTGGATCTAAAAAAATTACGATAATCAAGTTTGCAATTTTGACAGAATTTTTGAGATGGTCTCAAAAATTCCACAAATGTCATTTGTTACTTATTTAGGCAAACTGGTACAAATTTTGAGGAGGGGCCTCAAAATTCATGAATGGGCAACTTTAGAAATTAACAAAGCAAGTTACGAGAGTTAAATATATTTCAGACTGGGACAGAATTTTTGAGGAGGATACTCAAAAATTCCATCAACACTGTTTTACAAAGGACGGATGAGCGTGTAAGCCAACCGCATGAGGGAGCGCGGAGACAAGACCAACACAAATAAGTCTTTCAAACAAAGGATATTTCTTTGAATGCAGGAACAACGAAGTTACAAAAAAGACAATGTCAAAGCTGTGAAGCGTAGAAAAAGAAATCATTTACGCCTCTCGTGGCCTCATCAATATGACAAGAAAACTTTCCATCTCAATTTATCTTCATTTCATTACGTTTCCTCAAGTGATTTATAAATAATTTCTTTTTTATGTTGCAGGAATATTGAAGCCAAACACTAATAGAATCTTTCAAAGTTGTAAGAAACAAAGTGTTGGATGATCGCTAGTCACGAGACATGATAGAAGTTATAATTAGGCTTATCACAGCCTAATCTCGATAAGCCAAATGACTTAATCTAACTCTTCAGCTTCACTTTTATTCTTTACTTCATCGTCGATACTAACATTAAGTGTCGAGCTTTGCAGGTGATAGTAATGGTAAAGTCAGAATCGTATATGAAATCGTCATCAAATTTGAAGATGATCAAAAGTGACACTATCTTAGAAGTGTTGCAAAGAAAAATCGACAATTCCATCACATCAAAAAGATGTTGGTGACCACAATATCTCCATGACCGTCAAAGTTATCGAATCGTTACAAGTTTTTGATAACAATTGGAAACGTTAGCATCACACTTAAATTTTATTGAGTTTGTCAAGGGAGACAAGAGTGTCTTTAATCTTCGTGTGAATGAATTAAGTTATTCACCTCGATAATTCTGTCTTTTAAAGAGAGAATCATAGTTGCGACGTGCATATACGTCAATTTAGTTTTTTAGTATGTTTGTCGCGTAGTAATTTAGGCATACGTGTTTCTTGACAATATCATAGTAAAATTCCTATTTGTTGGGTATCCACCCCATAAGTGGATTAGGTGTTTTGATTGGCCAATCAAAGAGTTTAACATATAGTTTTGTTGGGCGATCCACCCAATAAGTGGTTCGTATATTTGTTTTCCATTTCAGGTTCATATTTTTGAATTATATTAGAATATTATCGAGCATCCACCTCGTTACAGTTGGAATATTCTCGAGCCATCCACCTCATTACAGTTGAAATATTATCGAGCATCCACCTCGTTACAAATGGAATATTATTGAGGCATCCATCTCGTTACAATTGGACTATTATCGAGCCATCCACCTCGTTACATATGGAATATTATCGAGCATCCACCTCGTTACAGTTGGAATATTATCGACAATCCACCTCGTTACAGATGGAATATTATCGAGCAATCCACCTCGTTATAGATGGAATATATCGAGCCATCCACCTCGTTATAGATGGAATATTATCGAGCATCCACCTCGTTATAGATGGAGTCGTTATAGATGGAATATTATCGAGCAGTCCACCTCGTTACAGTTGAAATATTACCAAGCATCCACCTCGTTATAGTTGGAATATTACCGAGCATCCACCTCGTTACAGTTGGAATATTATCGAGCATCCACCTCGTTACAGTTGGAATATTACCGAGCATCCACCTCGTTACAGTTGGAATATTGCCGAGCATCCACCTCATTATAGTTGGAATATTATCGAGCCGTCCACCTCGTTAAAGTTAGAATATTATCGAGTGGTCCATTTCGTTAAAATTGGAACATTATCGAGCCATCCACCTTTTTACAGTTGGATAATCATCGAGTCATCCACCTCATTATAGTTGGATAATTATTGAGCCATCTAACTCATCGCAGAGATCACCGGAGTTTGCCATGCAGAAAACAAGTAATGACATATCCAAATCCTCAGCAAATCATGAGTTGTAATGGACATACTGTGTCCGAAAGTGGTATCCATTATATTTTACTGTCAATACTTCTTCATTTTTTCATGTAATTGAAAAAGATGTTTACGCTTGTCCATTAAGATATACTCATTTTTATATGAATGACCTTTCTTAATTTCTTCACTCAAACCTCTAGCTAAAGCGGCATTATGTCTGCTAATTATTTACTTTTAGAGTGCAGGCATATACTAAACAGATTTCTTTGGCATCTTTCACATCAAGAGTAACTGAAAAGCATCGTGAGAGATACTACCACTTTTCTAGTTATGTTTTCTACTAACAAGTTGTTTCAGTTTTTATCGAGAGCATCCAAGAGGATAAATTCTCAAATCAAACCACAGGTGCGGACGACATCAATAAGGATGCATCATAACGTGGAACTTTTTCTTAGCAGCGAACTGTAACATAGTTCAAAGAAGAGTGTCAAACTCTTGGGACGCGAGCAGAGTAGCGACTTCCACCATAATCAAACCACACCCCTATCAGAAGGCATGTGGGTTTTTCTTTAGGTTCTTTGATTTCTGTTTTAAATACGGAAAATTTTGGTTTTCCTCGGAAGCAACTTCCCATTCGAAGTGACATACACCAAGAGCTTGGAAAATTATGTCCGTGTAAGTTCTTACCCATGGATGTGAAGAACTCCACCTTCATGGCTCAGAGGTTGCAAGGCTCTTTTTCATACTCGACTTAGTTTGTCACTTTCCAGAACCAAAGGTTATCTTAACATAAGAGATTTCCTTTTCAACCGATTTCGTTGAACTACAAACAACTTGATTCCCTAGGTTGAAGGATATCAAGTCGGGATCGATGTCAAAAACCCGGATGTATTTCAATATTCGTTCTTAAATCCTATTCCCAAGCATTTCGGTCCCTTCATAATTCAGTTCGGGGTGACTTTTGAACTCTTTCAAAATCGTGCGTTAAATCAAGCTTATCGAACAACAAGTGGCTTGAATTCTCAACTAACCTGAGATATGTAGGAAATCCACTTCCGGGGATCGGTCATAATTCCTAGAGTCCGTACCAAATCATTTCCTAAAGATGAATGTGTTCGGTCAAAATTGGCTTGGTCAATTTCATTTTACTCAAATTTCTTGCATTAATCCGAGTAAAATGAGGGACAGTTGTTGACACCTATTTTTGACCCTCCCCGATAATAATTAATAGCGAACTTCTTAATTCTATACGATTTGAAATAATTAGATTTGATAAAGTTTATAACATTTTGAAATTATTCTAAATTAGCCTTATCAATTTTTTTTATAATTTTTAGATAGCATATTTGATTTACATAATTATGTATTTGATTAGTATATTTTATTATTATTCGAAAATCGACTCAAAAAGATTTTGTTTGTTTAAATATTTTCCGAGTTAGTTTAGTCACACATTGGTTTGCACTTTGCATTAATTATTTTATAATTAAGTCGGTTATTTTATTTCGTTAAAATTAGGAAGCTTATCAAATTAACCTATTTTAATTCATCTTATTCTTTATTTGTTGACCGAATTCACAAGTAGCTCAATTTGGTTAATTCTAGAATTCTTAGACAAAGATTTGGACCATTCCCAATTTGCACCCAGTAGACCCAACCCCATATTCTTTGTTTATTTTCAACAATATAACAACATACGTACAGCCAGCCCACCTTCTTTCAATCATCTTTCTGCCCTTCCTTTATTTCCAATTCTTGCACGACCCAGCTCAAATCCCATAACCCATTAGCAGCCCACCCAGTTCTAAATACCAAAAGAACCCAGCACCTTAACAAACGTCTTCCCCATACCCGACGCGTGCGTAACAGCAAAAAAAAACCCACCAACTCTTCACTGTTCTTCTTCCTCGCATCAGAAGCCCAGAAACGCTGTGAAATCAGCAGCCCAATAATCGATTCCAGCATCCCGACCCGACTCCAGCGCGTGGTTCTCTCCCTCGCCCTTATCCTCTCTGTACGAGAGCTACCCGTAATCCAGGTGTCGAAATCTCCTATCCCTCTCGTCCTTTCTCTCAAATCGGACGTCCCAAATCGTTTTTCCGTTTGAGAATTTGTACTCACTCGAGCAACAGCCTTATCCCTTGAAGAGGGAATTCAAATTCTTAATTTTCAGATGGGGCATCCCAAAATCTGCCCGTTTCCCCCTTTATCTTTTCTAAATTTTCCTCTATAAATAGCCCTTGTTCATCTTCATGGAAGGGGTTGGGAAATGAATGATCATTAGGGACGAAAATACAATAAAAATTGTTATCTTGATAGTTGTATTCAAATACTTATAAGCTTCAAAATCTCAGAGATTCAAAATACAGATTCTGTTTAGTTCTCTTGCGCACTCTTGGCTTGCGGGAGTTCACCGGAATCTCTGTTTGTGGGGGTTGAAAAAAAAAGGTTTGGAATTTTTTTAAGAAGGAGGTGGAGATTTTTTTTTTTTGGAGTTAGAGGGCCAGAAAAAATAGAGTACAAAGGGATTGAATGATTTTGTTTTTAAAAAATTTAGTTGGAAAATTTTGAGCGGGAAGAAAGTTAAAAAGGGAAGAAGATAATGTTAATAATTAGCTAAGTATTCGAAAAAGTGGAAATACATCTTGGACAAAAAAGTCTTTGAGCTATTCGGTCCGGTCTTGGAGTTCTCGTTCTCTCTGTGTCTCGTTCAAGTTTTCAGAGTCGTGTTTCGGTGTGAGAGTTGCTGCTCGTTCTTTCTCACCTCGTCTCAGTTTTGCTGCTCAAGGAGAGGTAAATATCTACTGCCACTTTCCTTCTTTATGTTTTCAACGAGTGATTAAGTCATGTGATATTTTTTATCTGTTAGGAATTGATGATGCGCGAGTTGTTTTGAGCCTAAGTTTTTCTCTTCGTCGCGACCTCGCTGAAACTATTATGTGTATTCCATTATGGTTCTATCTATTTTTGGTTCTTCCTCAAATTCTCTTGGCTTATTTATATTCATTTTGATTTCTGTTCGCCTATTTGCGGACCCTCTTGATAATGCTCCGTACATATGGCCATCTGTGCCTATTATATGTTTAGAGGTCGTCGGATGCATCAGGCGGTCGTATACTTGGCTTCACATGAATATGAGTTGATTTTAGGAGTTTGTGTTGTTTTATAAAATATGTTTATGAATCTGTCTATGTCTAGCTTTGGGAGGAAATTTTCTAGATCGTTTTTTTTTTTTGGTATATTTGTTATTCAATGTTTTGGCTTTACAATGTAGTTCGGAATACATTTGCCTCCTGTTATCTCCTAAGCATGATTAAGTTTGTTTAATATTGTTGGGTCTTCTAAAAGTCTGGAAATCTTAGTCACTAATGTAGTCACCTTTATCCCTGTATCTTTTAGTGATAAGAAGCCCCCTCACAAGTGAATTTCTATAGCTTCACGCAAATAGGATTCCCGCTTTGCTCGGGACAAAAATATGCTCTTAACTGATCCCTTTCAAATGTTTTGTAGTTTAGTCATTAAGAGTTCCTTTCCACTATCGTTTTGAATGTCATCTGATGCTTTGAGCATTAGAGTTTTATCGCGTAGTGGTTAGTTGCACGTTTTGTTATTTCATGATTTTATTTAGGCTTACGACTTTTAAAATCAACTGACTTAGCATGTTTATGTCCCATGGTGGAGCAATGCATCATGACAGTTCACTACTCTCCTTTTTTACATATTTATGTCTATCTCTGTTAGCTTGGTGGGTGTTGTATCTTTGCCAAAAGTTGCTGAGAAAGACAACATCCCTGTCACTAGTGATTGTATCAGGCAACCCATGCAATTTAACCACTGTGTCCATGAAAACCGCAGCTACTGACTGAGCAGTGTAAGGGTGTTTCAAGGGAAGAAAATGAGCATATTTACTTAGTCGATCCACAACTACCAAGATGACCTCATAACCCTTGGATTTGGGAAGACCGTCAATAAAATCCATGCTAATTTGAGACCAAACCACTTCGAGAATAGGTAATGGTTGTAATAGACCTAGATAGGCAGCTAGATCAGATTTATTCTTCTGGCAGGTGTCACACTTCTGAACAAATAACTTCACATCAGTTCTGATACCCTTCCAGTAAAATAGAGTCAAGAGCCTCTTAAGAGTAGCTTCTACACCAGAATGCCCTCCCTGAGCAGAAGAGTGCCAAAAGGATATGATATCATATCGTAACTGAGGCAACTTACCAACTACTAATTTCCTCTTTCTTCTAAGCTGGTTATTTTGCCAAGTAAATTGTTTATGGCAATTTAGATTAGCTACCAATTCTGTAATGAGAATCCTCAATTTAGGATCTGCATCCCAGCTAGATGCTATAGCTTGAGGAAAATCAGAAGTATTAGAGAGTATCAAGGTCATTAACTCAGCCCCTTGCACCCTGGACAAAGCATCAACCACTTTGTTTTCTACCCTCTTTTTGTACTCAATGACATAGTCAAATGGCATAAGCTTAGTGAGCCATAACAATTGTGAGTTAGTGTGTAATTTTTGTTCCAACAGATACTTCAAAGCCTTTTGATCAGTTCTGATAATAAATTTCTGGTTTAACAAATAATGTGACCACTTGGTCACAGCATGCACAATAGCCAACAGTTCCCTATCATACACCAAGAGTGTTGCATGCCTAGGTGAAAGCCCTTTACTAATGAAAGCAATAGGGTGACCCTCCTGCATTAGTATAGCACCAATCCCAAACCCACTAGCATCAGTTTCCAATGAACAACTTATTCATGTCAGGTAATGCCAACACTGGTGCCTTAGTCAATGCATCCTTAAGTTGTGCTAGTGCCACTGAAGCCTCTTCATTCCACTGGAACTTGTCCTTCTTCAGAAGATCATTCAATGGTCTTGATATAGTACCAAATCCTTGGATAAATCTTCTATAGTATCCAGCTAATCCCAGAAAACCCCTCAACTGTTTAAGGGTAGTTGGAGTAGGCCTATCCCTTATAGCAACAATCTTCAAGGGATCTTTAGATACCCCTTCTTGGGTGATGAAATGACATACATACTCAATCCTCCTCACTCCAAAGAAGCATTTAGATTGCTTAGCAAATAGCTGGTAGTGCTGCATAACCTCAAAAACAGACCTTAAGTGTTTCAGATGCTCATTAAAAAGTTCTGCTGTAGATAAGAATATCATCAAAGAAAACAAGAACATGTTTCCTAAGAAAGGCTTGGAAGACATAGTTCATCAATCCCTGAAATGTGGCAGGTGCATTTGACAGGCCAAAGGGCATGACAACATATTCAAAGTGCCCCGAATGAGTTCGAAAGGCTGTTTTAGGTACATCTTCAATTGCCATCCTCAGTTGGTGGTAACCAGATCTAAGATCAATCTTAGAAAAGATTATAGAGCCCCCCCAACTCATCCAATAGGTCCTCAACAACTGGAATAGGGAACTTGTTCTTGATAGTGTGTTTATTCAAATATCTGTAATCCACACACAACCTCCATGTACCATCTTTCTTGCCCACCAACACCACTGGATCAGCAAATGGACTACAACTAGGTTGTACCACCCCTTTATCTAACATCTGCTGAACCAACCCTTCAATAATGTCCTTCTTGACTGAAGGATATCTGTACGGTCTTTTATTTATAGGTTCGGTATTGTTGTGCAACACTATTCTATGATCAAAGACTCCTCTGAATGGAGGTAATTGTTGGGGTTCCTCAAATAAAATCTTGTACTCTTGTATTAGACTTAGTAGTCTAGGGTCCTTCTCAAAGTTCTCCTGAGCTTTAATTGAATGCGACTGGTCTTTGTTATACTTAGATGGAACTACTTGAATCATACATAGTTGGGAATTGTTACCTGACATTTTAGCTAACTTTCCAGCTCCTGTAGTTCTGATTTGTTTGCCTTCTCCCCTGAGAAGATGCTTTCTCCCTTTATACCAAAACTCCATAGTGAGTTCCCTGAAATTCATCTTGATATCTCCTAATGTTAACAACCATTGAACCCCCAAAACTACACCACAAGATCCTAGTGGCAACAAAAGAAATTCTGCTGAAAACTCCACACCTTGTAACAGCCAAGAAATATTGCACATTTGGCTCACGTGCAGATCATTACCATTAGCTGTTGTTATTGCCTGAGGCGTAGTAGATGTAACTTGGCATCCCAAACCCTTAACCACTTCAGGATCAATGAAATTATGTGAACTTCCTGTGTCTACCAAGATATGAAGAGGTTTCTTGGAATGGTAACCAGTGACCCTTAATGTTCTGAACCCCAATGAGCCATTAAGTGCATGAACAGAGATTTCCATCTGTTCGAATGGCCTGATTAATTCTATCTCCTGGTCCTCCAGAGTTGCTTCTTTTTCATGTTCACTCTCCACTTCTTCATGTTCCTCCACCTCTATCAAGTATAACTGCTTTAAGTTCTTGCACTTGTGGCCAAACACATACTTCGCATTACAGAAATAGCACAGTCCCTTGGACCTCTTTTCATTCATTTCTTCTGCACTCAAGGTCCTTCTATTGGTCCCTCTAGTTGTTGTTGTATTTCTACAGCTACTTGGAGTGGGTAATAAGGGAGGTTTACTTTGAAAATTCTAATCACTATACCTTCTTAGTTGATTTGAATTTTGAACAGGCTGTCTCACAGCTTCTAAGTATGCCTCCTGCATTCTTGCCGACTTATAAGCTTGAGATAATGTGACAGGGTTTGTTATTTTTACTGCTATGTTCAACTCCTTCTTCAGACCTCCTACAAAGCAACTGATTGCATTTTCTTGTGACAGATTAACCCTGGTTAGATTCCTCTCAAAAATAGCCTGATAATCTTTCACTGCTCCTGTTTGTCTCACTTTCTTTATCTCCTCCATTGGGTCATCATAATCTGCCCCAAATCTTTCTACTAGAGCCATAACATACTCACTCCATGTTGGTGGTTGTAAGTATTGTCTATACTTCATGAATGACAAATGCCATTGAACAGCCTCACCTTCAGCCTCACCTTCAAACTGTAAAGATGCAATTCCTATCCTTTCCTCCATCGGAATGTTGTCCAGACTAAAAAATTGTTCGATCCTGAATAACCAAGATATGAGATCTTCTCCAGAGAACCTCAAGAATTCCATCCTCGACCATCGAGAGAATTGAGAATGGTGATTGGTGAAACTACTTGCACTCTTCTCCCTGTGGAACCTTTCATCGAACAGTTTCTGTGCATCTGGCATTTCCCCTCTTTCAAAATGAATTACAGGTGATTTTTCTCCTTGATTTCCTCTGGTAGTTGCAGGTGATTTATCTCTGTGGTTTCCTCCTATAGTCACCAATTGATCCTTCAATTCCAACACAACTTGATCCAATCTCTTGAGATTCGACACTTCCCCTGCAAGAGTCCCCATTTCTGATAACATTTTCTGCATCATCTAACGCAATTCCCCAACTTCATTGTTAGAAGATCCATCATTTGCTCTTGTATTTTTTGTCATTGTTGCCAAGGAAAGATCAGCTCTGATACCAATGTTACCTCAATTGCAAGAATCAGTGAAGATTCTTCGATTGAGATGAACTGTTGAATAACAGCTTAAGAACAATTAGAAGAGAAGAGAAGAATTAGAGAAGAAGAGAGATTTAGAGAAGAGAACAATGATTTGCATATTGATTGATCTGAAATGTACATATGAGATGTGTTTATATACAACTGTAGTAGTGACTTATTCAGCCTAATTCTCAACTAACTTCCTGATCAACTAACCAACTCTATGAGTAGTAGTTCAATGGAACAGTAATCAACAGTAATTGTAACTAACTAACTGTCAGTTAAAACAGAATCTGCTGACATGATCAATACTAAATCTAATTAGTTGATTAGTGTAACAGGTTTTCTATGTGTTGCTAAAGTAAAACCT
Organism: Solanum sitiens; assembly: GCA_016801875.1. Classification (NCBI taxonomy): domain Eukaryota; kingdom Viridiplantae; phylum Streptophyta; class Magnoliopsida; order Solanales; family Solanaceae; genus Solanum; species Solanum sitiens. The sequence goes on along the minus strand of JABWTJ010000618.1, from coordinate 404,398 downwards.
TCTTAGCCTAAAAACAAGAATTTGTAACCTCATGTTCATGCAGATCTCTGAAATTCATACCACGAGATACATATTTTTCTTAAACTAAAGAAGGTAAAGAAGACTGCTTCTCACTGATATATGTGTATCCTTAAAGTTGGCAAACTAAGAAAAGGCTGTTACCAAACAGTAGGAGTTAGGTCCACACAGGAATGGAACTTGACTTTCAGAAGACTGATACAAGACTGGGAAATAGACACTCGGGCATATTTCTATGGCACATCATATCAATACAATGGAATACAGGTAAAAGGGAAGACACACTCAGGTGGAGTATTCAGTTAAGGCATTTTTACAGTAAGCTCTGCTAACAAAGATCTGAATCAAGTGGCATCACCGCTGAATCTATTGCCATGAAATTAATATGGAGTGTAAAAATACACTTCTACTTGGTGATGAAAGACTAAGTTTCAACTCAGGCGATCCCAAGGAGAAGGGGAATTCATTTATCCTCAAGATGTAATTTTTGTGGGCAAAACCCTGAGACAGTCGAACATCTGTTTCTACATTACAAGATGACCAGCTAGTTATGGAATTTGTTCATAAGGTTTAGAGGTCTTAGGTGGACACTGCCAGGTAGGATATCTGATGCACTGATGAGCTGGAACTCAAAAGGGGAATAGCAGCACAAACAAAGATAAATGGAGAATTGTCCCTGTAGCAATTTGGTGGACAATTTAGAAAGGAAGGAATTCCAGGTGTTTTGAAGATAGTAGTTGTTCCTAACAAAGGATAAAGATGAATCGTATTCTTGTATTCTGTTATTGGTGCAAATCAGAGTATACAGATGATCCAATTTCTGTTATAGACATCCTCGGGTTCTTATGAGATGATATAGGGCTTAGGTCGTTTGTTTTTGGCTTTTAACACTTAGTGTTGATGATTTATAGACTATTAGGTACCCTGTAAAAAAAAGAGGTTGGATGAAACCTTAATTTTTCATGTATAATGTAGGAAATTTTATAAACTGTAAATACATTAAGAAACCGATTCCACCTTTAACTTCCTTTCCAGAAAGAATAGACAACAGTGATAGTACTGTATTTTACTTTCTTTATCTCCCTTTTTTCTTCATTCCCTATCCTCTACAAGATCCAAAAGAAGATATGTTCAATCGAAGAGAGATGGAAGCATACCAAAAGAAGCATTTTCTAGTAATTCCTCACTATCTAATGATACGTAGCTTCATATGTTATGCTTCAAGAATCAAACATAAGCTGCTAGAAGTAGAAATATTAGTAAGTACTAAGTTGGTCAAATTGCAGTTCGTTCCTACCATTAGGTGTAGTTATTTATCTGCTTATTTTTCACAGTGAGATTATTTTCAGGTGTCAATATTTCTCCTAATGTTCCTGATACATGTTGCCAAGAGTTGAGGGATATTCACTGCTAAATCTTTTTATAAAGGATAACAGAAAAGGGAAAATGTGGCCCTCCCTAATTTAGGATCTGCAGGACAACAAGGAAGGTGGCATTTTTTTGTACATACTACTGATCACAAAGCTATTAAATGCCAAATTACGATAACAAGGAATAAATATTCAGTAGTTGGTCCTTAGCACTTATTACTTTATTCTCCAATCACCTCCAAACTGTGAACAGCAGATTTGGACATATTTGGGTTAAAACGACTGATGCCACAAGATGTTAAAGACATTCTTCTCGGCTGAAAATTCAGATAACGAAGCTTCAAGATTGCTCTCCTTGTATCACCTTCAAGAATTTTCCTCTTGATCAATATTTTTTCCTCATAATACCTTGTAAGTTTTCCACATAATGTCTCACTACTTGAGACATATAACTCTATTTTTATATATCTGAATCATTTTTAGCCAAAACCCTGGCACACGTATCCGTACTTGGATTTGTATCTCCGAATCTTAAAATGTTGATCATGAAGGATACAACCTCTAGATCTGCACCCGTATTGAACACCCGCACCCGAGTCGGAGCAAATTTAGATTTGAAGAGAAAGATCTATTTTTTTGTGATAAACCAGGCTCATTCTTCTCATTTCATTTCTCCTCCAGACCTTGAAGTTTCACTGTCTTGCGAGCAGGACTAGCTTCCCATTAATAGCTTGGGACAAACTACATCCAGTTTTTGCTCTTGTGCTCCCTGTGTCATCACTGGGATTCAACAGAAGTCACTCATATGCCTTTGTTTCGTAACAAAATAATGCTCTTTGGGCAGGTGTTGTGTCCTAGTAAGAAAAGGAGTCTAATTTAGTGCCTACAAATAGGGTTCCAATGTAGACGCACAATTCAATAATATTCTTCTCCAATATTTAGATCTTGGTAGAGAATCAAAGAGCTTCTGCTACCGGCGGGCGACTATTATCCATACATGTAGCCCGTCTGGCCAACGACTATGTTAACAAAAGTTGGGTCACTGTGTATCTTTCCGGTGACTATTTTCTCATATCTTATTTGTGTAACACCATGAATCTTTTCGGTGACTACTTTCTCATATTTAATTTACATAGTACCGTGCATTTTTTCCGACTGCTTTTTCATATTTGATTTGTGTAGCACAGTGCATCATTTTGGTGACTACATTCTCATATCTTATTTGTATAACACCGTGACATCTATCCATGACTACTTTCTCATATCCGATTTATGTAGCACTGTGCCATTTTGTGCTATTTTTCCAGTGACTACTTTTTCATATCCAATTTGTGTAGCACAGTCTCATTTATCTGGTGACTACTTTCTTATTTATATTGGGTCATGCCATTGTTCCGACCCTACCCATATAACTTCTCTTCGTCAGGAGGGTAGTGTCATCAATCAGACTCTACCTATATAATTTTATTTTCAAGTTAGGTTGTGTCATCATTCCGACCCTACCCATATATTTTCTTTCTCAATAGGATCGTGCCATCATTCCGACCCTACCCATAAACTCTTATTTCTCAAATTGTGACCTCTTTCAGCCATCAAATTTAGTAATCCGACGCATGAGCATGTTTCCACCAGTTTTACAATGACTTTCTTGATTAAGATCTACTCATCCGTTGATTTCAGGACAACTTATATATTTTATATTAAATTTTGAGCACTTTCTGTTTTAGATTTGCTTTTGCAAAAAAGAATGATGTCGAGGAAGAAATCTATATGGAGCAACCACATACTTTGTTGCTTAGGGGAAGACTGGTAGCCTTGTATGTCACTCTATGGTCTGAAACAGTCTTTCTCAAGCTAGGTTTGGGAAGTTCAACAATGTAATTCAGAAATTTATCACACTGTGTTTTATTGACATTATACATCAAATTCAGTATTTCATGAGAAGACTAAGCACATTGAGATTTACTGATAATTATGTGAAGTGGAGTGATCAATTTGAAGATATGTCACCACGCCCCTCGTTGGTCCAATTATTAGTTATACTTGTAACGAGCTAGGTATAAATAATTTGTATGCACTAACTTGAGGGAAGTGTTAGAATAGGAATAGGTATACACAATCCTACTTATTAGAATAGGAATAGGAATAGTATCTAGTATCCTACTTATAAAAGGATTATAACGTAGTGTCCTAGTAGGAAAAGGATTCTAAGTTAGTGCCTATAAATAGGATTCCAATGTAATAATGTAGACACACAATTCAATAATATTTTCCTCCTATATTTCTTGTAGGCAAGAGCGGTATTTTTTTTGTAATTCAAATTGAGAGCTGAAGGTCTCATGTTTTGTTAAAATGAAAAGTATAGTATTTACTCATTGCCCAGTCCAACGCGACCCGGCCCAAATGAATTAGGAAATAACAAAAAAAGCAAAGGCAGACAAGGAGGTGAATATATCGAAGACCAAAGAGGCTTTATGTCTCTGTTGATAATACAATTAAATAATTGAAGTGTGTTCTCTCTAACTGAAGCTTTTAGATGAGATGGTCACTCACTTCAACAGTCTCTAAACAATATTGAGCTAGTGATTTACTAAACAATGTTTCCACAACAACCACATTTTGTTTCAATCGCTGACTAATTTGTGAAGATAAGAACTAAAGCTCCTTGGCCAAGGACAAATTGAACTATTTCTCTATATTCACCACTTACTCCCTTTACTTTAGTAGGAATGAGTGAGTTTCTTCTGGTTATACTGTGTCAACTGGATAAAGAGATTGTGATCCAAGATGAAACACTCATAGGGCTGACTACATAATGCATTGATTCTTTAGGGAGCCCCTAAGCTTTTGTCTTTTTCTAAGCCCAAACTGGCTCCTGAAAGTAGAAAAATATTAAGCCTAGTTGACTGATCTCAAAAGTTAATACTTGTTTGCATCTAATTGAGAGGAAACGAGAATGATTACTACTACTACTAATGCTTCTACTAGATAGTCCTAGGACCGCCCAATTCCCTGCAAGGAGAACAACCATCCAGTCAAGAAGCCTGCATTTTTGTTTTGAATAGATGATTTACAAACTCTTACTTCGCCAAGTGGTCTTTTCCTCTCAAGGCAGCTTTAAAATCCACGTCCCCTTATTAGCATGCCTATGAAGTTATGGCTTAATTCATGTGCAAGTAACTAGTACTCAAGTGAAATGACTTCTCATGATTCCTATCACACTGTTTCAGTGTGATGGTCAGTTAACTGGTCAATTCTAATGCATGATGGATTGATAGCAGAGAAAGTTAAATGGAAAAGAATAAAAAAGAACAGTTCCCTTAGAGAAGGTAGAGGGAGTGAAAGAACTATGTTGGTTCAGTCCAGCAGATGGGTTCAAGTAAACCTCTTTATTGGATATTCCAGGTTGGCATGCTTAATTTGCATTTTGACCAATCCTTTTGTTTATGAGCACCAAGGGGTATGGGTCTAAACCACATCTGAAATATCCAACTGGATGGCAGGTATAAAAATATCGATAATGATTGTCCCAACCATGATATTACCGTATAGACGTCCATTAGGAGAGGAGGGATCTCAGATTCTTAAGCCATAGGATTTGTTGTTCTCTTTTAAACTACTTACTGTTGAGTCCCACATGAGTGGAATGAAGAAAAGATGGTCTCCTTATATGGACTTGGACAATTCTCCCCTAAAAGGAAAACCTATTTATGGTAAGAAATCAGGCAAATAAAACCCAACAAAAATGAGGTACTTACCCCGAAGTGGTCTCATACAAACCCTTAGGATATTCATAACACAAGACATTAGAGAATATGGAAGAATTTAAAACTTTAAGATATACAATTGAAATCATTATCATAAATCCCTAAGAAACACTTTTCTAACTCTTTTGTCTCAAACCATATAACTTGAGATGAATATTAAACTTTGGGACGCAACTCATACAAAGTCTTAAATATAAAAGTAAATGACGTAAGGGTATGTGGACGTTGTCCTCAAAGATATGAGGAGTACTCACCAAGATATTCAATCTTCCTTAGATCCTTGAAACTCTAGCCTCCAATAGCAACTCAAAGTTCCTATCCTACATTTGGTTAGAATGTAGGCAATATGTGTTAGTACAAAGGTACTAAGTATGAAAGGTAGCCCAACATCACAAGAGCATCTAAAATGGTTAGTCAACATAAGACATAAGCATAAGACTTAACCACATAGTCATAACATAAACATTATAATCATAGCATAGTCTCCAACATAGGCTTCATATGAATATAAGTCAACATAAGACATAGTTAATGAGCATAGGAGATAAGTTATAATCATATTAACATAATTGACCCTTGGTCATCCCTATCATGATAACACAATTCTCAAGTAACTTCAAAAGTATACAAGTGCAAATCAAGAATAGCATCCCATAATACTATCCAAGCCAAGTATCCCTTTTTAGTCATCTTAATAATACTCTACATGCATGGACAACTCTAAAGCTTCTCTATGCCATAAGGGTACCATATTTCTAAGTAACCCCAATACACACTTGTGCAATGCATGAAAGGCATCCCATACTACCCTCAAAACTAAGCATTGACTTGAAGTCATCCTAGTCATATCCACCATATTTTGGCCTCATTATTAACTTCATTCTCTTAACTAAAATAATCTCTTACCTTGAGTCAACTATAACTAGGAAAGGCAATTCTAGTCCCATCCTATCTCAAGGCTTCTCTTTAATGAACCTAAGTCATACTTTGCGCAATGCACTCATAGCATCCCATAATACTAGTCATGCTAAGTATTAGTTTTAGGTCGTCTTACTAGTGCTTCTTGGGTTGGAACCTAGTTCCTCTCATTCTCTTTAGAACACTATGAGGTACTCTCTCTCAAGAACATCTTAGTTCATCACTAAGTTGAACCCTAGGAGATACCTTTTTTAGTATGTCTAAGTTCCTTCTTCACATTGAACCTATGAGATACTATTTTAAGCATCTCTAAGTCCATCTATACTTTTGAACACTAAGAGATACCACTTTTGGTGTGTCTAAGTTCATCTACACTCTTGAACACTATGATTTACTCCCTTAAGTAAGTCTTAGTTTTTTATGCTTTGAACACTATGAGATGTTTCTCAAGCATGTCTTAGTTCATAGGATATGGAGATCTCTACTAGGAACCTTGACTCAACTATGTGAAGGATCCCATCTCATAAGACCTATCTTTAGGAAAACCCACACTCTACTACGTAAGAGTTACCCCTTTAACTTGGATAGTCCTCACATCAACTAGGTGTGGCTCTCCTTATTGCTTAAATTCCGGACCGTATCTTGTGTGGCACTCCATCTCATTGACAATATCCACTTGGATCCAAGCTTACACCCCAAGGTTTATTTGTCAAGCCTTGATTAACAATCATCTCTCGTGGAAAGATGTCCTTGACAATCCATCCATGTTCAAGTGATTCTATCACTTTTATCTAGCAAGCAATCCTAAGTTAGGTTAGGTTACAAAGGCCTTACCACAATCCAACCTATTAGACTTTTATTCTCTTTTAGAAATTACTATCAAAGACTTAGCGTCACTAAGTAATCACATTAGCCACACCCTAAATCCCTAGCCATCATGATCACAAACCCAACTCTCACGGTTTCTTTCTTAATCTCTTTTTATACCTAGTTTCCATGGTAATTTGATAACATAATTCATGACTAGGTGATTCAAGTCGCAATTGATCATAAAGGTTCAATTCTAAGTTTGCAATTCAAGACACTTCCTATTCATTCAAGTCTAGGTCAATCGTAATTAGATGATCCTAAATATAATCAATTAGCATTCAAGACAATAGAAATAGAAAGATCACATTAGAACCTTCTACATTGCCTCTATTTGCATAAACCCACAAAGATCACCTTCATCAACTTAAATTAGGGTTCATCAAGGAATTCAAATGAAAACATCGTATAATCATCAAACAAACATAACTCAAACATAAATGAATGTTATTCACTAGATTGGAGTCACAATCAAGACCTACCCACAATGCAATCACAACACTAGCTAAATTGGGGTATTTGGATTCACAATTGGGGGAAACTATGGAGGCTCCATAGGTAGAAGAACCCATGGTTGAATAAGCTTCACATAACTTGGATAAATTCCCTAAATAAATCTATAATCCAATGGAGAATCGACCTAGATGTTGCCTCCGTTCTTTCTCTTCTTCTTCTTCAATTCTAGAGAGATGATTTTCGGAGAGAGTTTTTGGGTCTTTAGGTGAGTTAGTTAGAATGATTAGGTTAGGGTATATTTAAGCTTATATCGGTGGCTAAATAACCTATTAACCGATTTAAATTAACCACTAATTAATAACTAACCCAACCCCTAATTTCTAACTTAAAATTAAAATGCTGAAAATTAACAACACTTACGAGACCCCATCTACGGACCATAGATGGGTCTACTGAACGTAGATTGGTATCGTGGTTTTCGTTAGAGACTCAAAAATATCATGGTGTTGCAGGCCTGACCTGCGCCCATGACCTACGGGGCGTAGGTTGATCTACTGAGCGTAGATTGCAACTGTAGGTCACCAAATTGGCAGTTTTAGGGACTGTTTTTGGGCTCCCTTTCAAGGATCCCTTGGGTGGTCCTTGGGGGGTCGTATCCAAACGTTTTACCCCTAATTATGTACATCTATGTATAGGAACCATTTTTCTTGATTTTAACCTTCGTACAACACTTTAAAAGTCCACTACAAGACCCTTTAACACACTAGTTCATCTCACTAGTTCAACTTACTAGTTTCCGGGCATCATGGTCATTTCTTGACGTTTGACCTCTAAAATCACCAAACTAACTTTAATAAACATTTTTCATCATTTAAACAAGCTTACGACTATAAAATCACATGTGTGGTTCTAGTTTCACCTTCTTAATTCCATTAGACAATACATAGGTCTAACTAGGTTTTATGGGGGTATTACACCACATATATTGTATTCGGCACCTTGGTGAAAATCTCAACGTAAATTATCATTGTGGATATTTCCTGTATCTTTACTAAAATGCGGCAAAGTCTTATTCTTTGGAGGAGTTTGACAATAATCTTGTAGAATTCAAGAACAAATGTCCCACGACAGTCGTCGTCTTTAAGCATGATATTTGTTTTGTGAAGTGGAGCAGGACAAATTTTCCTGGCAATATATATGATGTGATGAACACAAATATCGCTGAGTCACTCTACGCTATGTTGATAGATGAAAGAGAGTATCCTGTGACATCTATATTTAATCTGATTGCTAATTAAGGAGATACATGCATATATCCTCAAATCAATGGGTAAACAAATGGTACCGGCTATCGAAAAGTTGCAAGAAAAAAATGATCGAGGTGACTCTTTGTATGTGGAGAATGTAACCGGGGATGACAATCAATTTACCCTATTTGGCGCAGGTGTCATAGCCAATGTGAACCTACTGAAAAATTCATGTTCCTATAGGGAATATGACTTGATCAAAATACCTTGTGCTCATGCGATGGATGCTATGCTATTAAAGCATGACAATGAGTATGGTACGAGCATCTATGAGTAATCTTTGCCTTTTATGAATTTGAAGCATACCTTCTTGCGTACATGGATTCTATTAATGTTGTACCTCTCGAGTCGGAATGGTGTGTGCCAGAAGAATTTCTTAATGTGAAGATTTTTCCATCTCTTGTCGATACCAAGCTTGAAAGAAAAATAAGAAAATGTGTCAAAGGCATTGGTGAGAATTTCAAGAGCAAGAGAAGGAACAAATATTCAATTTGAAGAGAACTGGACGCAAGAAACCACATGTCTGAACAACAAAAAATCTTAAACAATCTTGATTGAATTTGTTTTTGTAATCGAACTACTGCTATTTTCTTCAACCAATATTTTGGTCAATTTTGTGTCAATTATTATCGTAATTACTCCTGATCTAATATAGACCAATCAAAATATGACATACATTTTGTACGCTATCTATTATTGTTTATTATTGAGTTCACTCGTTCTCTAGTAAGTTGTGTATTACTACTATATCAAAATTTATGGTATTCGTGATGCAATAATTTTTAATGCATGAATTAGAATGATTCAAGAAGGAAGGGCTGTAAAAAATTGTCATAATCTTGAGTTGTGTATTTTAATGCATGTGTACTATTATTATCATATATGCTATTTTCAATGCACAAAATCAAACTATCCATAAGAAATAATCTAAGTATAAATAATTCAAAAATGACTAATGCAAACATTATCTGAATATACACTCTACCAAATGACCCCTTAAAGAATTATAAAATAAATCAGATGTTACCGTTGAAAAAGTAGCAATTTAAACTTTTATTACCACTGCAAAATTTGTATATCAAAATATTTGCCAGTTGTATAGGGGTGTATTAGGACCCCCGCAGAGTTTGAGTGTCTTTTTGAAAAAAGAGTCATAGTTTAATGGGGTTTCTATGTCTTTTCTCTTAAATAATCAACATTCTTAGAACAATGTTTGAGTATAAGTATGTTGTAAGAATGTCACTTTTTTACCACATCGATCGATCCTTAGAACATAAGCATGTGATCATGTATGAGTCTACATAAATTGGGGGTGGTACATACGTCGGTTTGATTTGGTTTTTCATTAAGAAAAAACTAAACAATTATGTAGGTTTATTAAACCTAAAAACCAAGCCAAACCACATAAAGTTAGTCTTTTTGGTTTCGGCTTTAGTCGGTTACTTTTTTTTTTTTGGTTTTTTATTTTTTGGGTTTTTACAACTATACGGTATTTTAAAAAGAGATCAAATACTTTTTCACTTACCTGTGTGATAAGCTAAACTTAAAAAATATTAAATGAATAGGAATTTTTGAAAAGACGATAAAATTTACATGAGTATAATTTTTTTTTGAAATATCAACGTTCATTATGATAAATTAATAAGATTAAAGGGTAGAGGCATATTGAATACAAAAAAAAGTGTTTACAAAGTAATTTGTTAACTTCAAATTTGAAAAACTATAACAATAAATTGTAACTTCGGATCTTAATACAAAATGAAATATTTACAATTTTTACAAGCCCAATCTAAAATAAAAAATATGAACATTGAAAACTATAAACTAACTAAACTTATATTAACAACGTTGATTTTAAATAATATTTTTTAGCTATAAACAAAATAAAATTATATATATATATATATATGTGTGTGTGTGTGTTTGTCGGTTTGGTTAGGGTTCGGTTTGATTTTTTTCTTTAAATACCAAACCAAACCAAGAGTGGTCATTTTTTTTTCAACCGTCAAACCAACCAAACCAAACCACAAAACATTTTTTTTCCAGTTAGATTTGGTTCGTCTGTTCGGTTTGACTTTATGATTTATCTTGTACATCTCTAATCCTTACAACATGCTTATACTTTCTCAAACATTGTTCTGAGGATGTTAATTGTATAACCACAATTCTTACTCATACATCTCTAATATCCACACCCAATTTATGTGGCCTCTTACATGTTCATATGACTTGTTTAAACTTATTTAATTGGATGAATTTCAATAATATAATTTACTATTAATTAATTATTGTCTTTTTTAATTTCTACTAGTTTTGGTCTATACATAAGTGTTATATTCTAGTAGGTGCAGTATCGATAATGCTTTAACATAGCTATAAACCCAAATATACTTACTAATTTCAAAGTCTAAATCTCATTGGTCATACATCCACCACACACATAGAGATGCATCGATTGTATAAGGGGTCTATATATTTTGACAACCAGTTTTGATATACAAATTTTACAACGGTAATAAAAGTTCAAATGCTACTTTTCAACGATAATATTTCTCTCTATTCATTGCACTCTTATATCTTTTATTATCAATAATGTTATAAATCAACAGTGATAGCAATATGTAGTATTAGAAATACAACTTTATTGCCGATAATTGACTACTAAATAATTTTACTTTATAATGGTAAGAAACTAAAGTTAAGCAAATATCACACATTAGTAAAATATAGATTCATAAGACATCTAAAAAACCTTCATAATAAAACATGTTAAATTGTTTCTCAAAACCACCATCAACCATATACAAAACATCTATAATCATTCAGATGTACATTTTCTCCTCAAACCAGTAAACCACTTCAACCATTTTGTTAAAATGTCCATACTTTATAAAACAATTGTCTTAAAATGCCAATACTTCAAAAATAGTTGTCTTTAAATGCCAATACTTCAAAAATCATTGTATTAAAATGTCACTTTAATTGTTTTTCTCCTCACCATTAATCTCACAATTGAATTTCATAACGATACTCATCACATCCACTGAATGATAAACATTGTAAGCTTTTTTCTCTTCTTCATTCTTCTCTTCTGCCACTTCATCAATTGAATCACTTGCCACTTCATCAACAACACCCGTCACTTCATCAATTGGCACTGGATCAACTGCACCTGCCACTTCATCAACACCATCAATTGCCACTGGATCAACTGCACCTACCACTTCATCCACAACATCAATTTCCATTGGATCAACTGCACCTGACACTTCATTAACTGCCACTTCTTCAACAAAATCAACAACCATTGGATCAACTAAATAACTTGTCACTTCATCACCTGCTACTTTATCAACTACATCTACTGCCACTTCAACCATGGTAACTTCATCAAATGTATCAACTGTCACTTCATAAACTAAATTTCTTTCCACTTCGTAAACTACAATTTCATAAACAACATGATCTGCCACTTCAGCAACACCACCACCTACTACTACATAGACTACATATTGTGTCACATCATCAATTGTCACTTTATCAACTATCACTTGTCACTTTATCAACTACATTAATTGCAACTTCATCAACTAGATCTATCACGACCCATACCTTCGTGAGTGGCACCCACGCTAACCCTCCGAATGGAGAACCATTACTACAGCCCAACTAAGTAATTTAAAACAATGGAAGCAGGTTTAAATAACTAAAGTTAAGGTGTCCATAAACTTCCAAAAGATCTAACAACTAAACTAAACAATGTGGAAGAAATAACCTTGAACCTTAAAGGCAATGTACCAAAACATCTAAAGTTAGATCATAAATCTAAACAAGAAGGGTTCTAACCCCAAACTAATGCACTAATAACTAGCTAGAAAGTCCAAGTCTGAAATGGTGGACATAGAGGAAAGAAATCATGGAAGGCCGGAAGAACTGACTCACCCTTGAATTCGATCGGCGATCACTGATCTTTTAAGCGAGTTTTGTCAATAGCCACTTGAAGATTCTCCGTACTCAACAAAGAAAGAACAAGTGCAGTATATGTTTTAAACATGGACACATTAAATCTGGATGAAATCCTGATAGGTTGGGAGGTAAAGCCAATTTATACGCTACCGGTCGTACACATTCAATAACTTCAACGAGACAAATGTATCACGGACTTAACTTACCTTTCTTGCGGATCGCATCACCCCTTTCATGGATGATACCTTAAGAAAAACATTCTCACCAGTATAAAATTTCATATCTCTTACCTTATAATCCACATACTTCTTATGTCTACTCTGAGCTGCTAGAAGCTTAGCTTGAATTCTCCTTACCTTATCTTGAGCATCCTTCACTAAACAACCCCAAAGGTTCCACATCTCCAGCCTTGAACCATCCTATGGGTGGTATACATCCCCTACCGTATAATTCCTCAAACAGTGTGATCTTAGGTGTATCTATGCGCCTAATAACCATTTTATCCCATATATATAGACAAGTTTGAGAAATTTCTTAGTTGGAACTGAAAGTTAAGAGTCTATTGATTTTGTTTCCTCTAATCAATATGATAAGATGGATCAGAGTGAAAAACAAAAAAGAATGAGATAAGAAGGGCACCTAGGAAAAGGTCAGAAAACAGAAGACAAAGCTGCTGAGGAGAATGACCAAGAAGCTGGAAAATATATATTAGGAGGGAACACCTTCGTGTCGTGGAGCTGAAACGTGCATACAGAAAATGATTTCTATATAAAAGTGGATTGCGTGTCAAGAGCGCGTCGCTGTGAGGATCTTTTTATGCACAAACTTTTGCTAGGGAACAACTTCACATCGCGGACTTGAACGCTAGAATTTTATCAAGTGCTTTATTTCATACTATAAATAGCCTAGTTGTGTTAATTTATCATTATCCAGTTTTTTCAAAATGGGAGAACATCAATTTAGGCGATTTTGCTGACACTATTTAGGACTTTTCATCTACTCCTTCATTTTGGTAAAGTCTTTAATGATCTATAAACATTATTGGATGATGTTTTATTCTATGAGTAGCTAAATTCCCTTATTCCAGGGTTGTAGCTGCGATTAATGGTGTAATAATATTTGTTTGTAGCATGAGATAAGTTTCTTATGATTTATTCTTACATTCGTTTTTAACTTTGTTTATGACTGATCGACATTAAAATAAACTCATTGTCCACTTTTGAATACGACAAATAGATAGAGGGATAGACCAAAAATGTGAGAAGCATGTTCATTCGAGGGTAAACTTAGAGTGTTTCATATAAAGATAGGTTTATATCTATATACTACACTTAATTAATATGGAAGCTGATAGCTTAATGCTACGCTATTGGTTCATGCGTATCCCCGATCAACGATGTAGTTAGGCTGTTGATAGTGGTAGGCGATTTGAGGTTGAGAGATCATGATCGTAAAATTAACCTTGTAAATCATAATGAGGTTAACTTGTCAAATGCTAGGATAAATTAATGTTATGCTTGAAATCGGTATATGCTACAACCTTGGACTATTTTTCCAAATTGTGAAATTCCCTTACTTAAAAATATCTAAGTGTAGTAATTAATTTTGGAGATTGTTCAACTTAGCAGTTATAAACGAATTCCTGAAATTGACTGTCGCATAAGTAATTTTTTTAGACATAACATTGTTATTTTTTTTATTTGAAGTCCTTTGGGTTCGATCCGGATCAAAAGAGTCGTTGTACTACTTGAGTGACCACATGAACTTGCGTGTGCTTTGGACGCGACAAGTTTCTGACACCTTTGTTGGAGACTTCATCTTGAGTGTCTAAATTATTTGTACAAGTGTTGACAACTTCATCTTGGCTCTTCATTCGCAGGTTGTGTCATGTTTTCACATTGAAAGATGACCAGGACTTGGTAGAGAATCTAGCTGAACCATAGAGATTTGTTCGTTACCAGAGAAGGCAAAGAAAATTGAAACACTATGTTCCTCTTGTCGCTAGTGAACAAAGAACTCCAAAAGAAAGGAAGGATTAAGTCCCACCTGCACTGATGGAAGAAATGAAAGTGAGAGATGTGGCAATCCCACAGATCACCAATGTTACCTCAAGTATTCAAAAACATGTAGAGCTTGTGGGAGGTTTGATTTGAAGTAGAGCATGGTGCAACTATTGCACACAAACGGGCGATTCACTGCAACTATTGCACACAAACGGGCAATTCACTAGTTTTTCTCATGAGGACCCACGCGTGCATATTCATAATTTCCTTGAGATTAGTGACATGCACACCCCAATCGGAGTGAACTCTGATTATGTGAGGCTTACATTATTTCCATTTTCTCTGCTAGGGGAAGCAAAAAGCTGGGTGAACTTTGAGCCAACAAATTCCATATCATCTTGGGATGATCTTTCCTGGATGTTCTTGATAAGGTTTTCCATATGGGAAAATAGCCAATCTGAGAAGCGACATATTAAGCTTCTGATAGAAAAGACGAGAAGCTTTGGACCGGTTTAAGTCCCTGCTGTTAACTTTTCCACATCATCATTAAGCTAACGAAGTGTTGGTCCACACCTTCATTGAAGGGTTGGAACTGAACATGAAAATTCTACTTGATTCTTCTGTAGGTGGACAAGATTTGGAGAAGACATATGCAGAGCTAATTACATTGCTTGATAGAATTTCACAAGGTAATCCTGAGTGGAATGGAAGAGGAGCTAAATTGGTCGTACAAAATATTGTTGGAGTAATGGAAATGGATGCAGTGACAGCCCTGACTAACAGATTTGAGCAAAGCAGAATATGATGACTACTCATTCCAGCAACATATCACTAGGACAACAACAAGCTCAAGTTAATATGGTGCAAAGACAACAAGCTTGGTGTAAAGTATGTGGAGGTGGAGATCATAATACTGAGGTATGCAGAGCAAATCCAGAATTTGTTCATTATGTAGGTAATGCTCAGCAAGGAGGAAATCTTCACAACTATCGAAATACGTAGGACCCAAGCTGGAAGAATTACCCAAGCTTTTCATGGGGTGTAAATCAAAACTATCACCAAGAACAGAACCAATACATGCCACAAGGTAGTGGACAATAATATTATCGACAACGCTAGGGATACCATCATGGTCATGGTATTCAACAGGAGGCCAAGAAAGGTGATATGAGTGTGGAGGACATGCTAAAACAAATCATGGCTGACCAAGCTAAGTTAGCAGAAGATGTCCGGAAGAAATAACTAGCAACTCAAAATAGTGCACAAAATTACCGACCACAAGGGGTCTACCTCACAATACTAATCATAACCCAGAATAGGTAAATGTTGTGAGTACTCGGAGTGGTCGTCCATTGGAGAAGTTAATGCCAAAGACCAAAGCTGTAGAATAAAAATAAAAGAACAGAGATGAAGCCGGACAAGTGAGGAAAAGGTGGATGAGGAACCGAAAGCAAAACCACCTCCTCCATTTTCAGAAATTCAAAAAAAAAAAAGGAGAAGGTATGTTTCGGTAAGTTTATTGAATTACTCAAACAATTATACGTTAACTTGCCTTTGATTGATGTGTTGCAGGGTATTCCTAAGTATGCCAAATATGTGAAAGATGTATTATCCAACAAGAGTAGATTAGATAAATATGCAACAGTAGCACTCACGAAGAGTGCAATTCTAGGATCAAGAATAAAATCCCAACCAAGTTCAAAGATCTTGGGAGTTTTTTTATCGTGCAAATAAGAATTGGTAAGTGCATTAAGGAAAGAGGGTTGTGCGATTTGGGTGCAAGTATCAACTTGATGCCTACATCCATGTTTCTCAAGCTGGGACAGATCGGTGATTTCATAAAACATACTTCATCCAATACTAAGTATTGACGGTCGTCAATCAGTATATAACCCAACCAAGGGTTGAGATCATTCCCACATGGAGTGGTACGTAGAATATTTCATCCAACCAAAAATCATTAAGGAAAGAGGGTTGTGCGATTTGGGCGCAAGTATCAACTTGATGCCTACATCCATGTTTCTCAAGCTGGGACAGATCGGTGATTTCATAAACATACTTCATCCAATACTAAGTATTGACGGTCGTCAATCAGTATATAACCCAACCAAGGGTTGAGATCATTCCCACATGGAGTGGTAAGTAGAATATTTCATTCAACCAAAAATCAAGTTATGCAGTCATAGCTACATGAATTTATAGAATAAAAACATAACAAATTAAAGGGGTGACACAAGTGTCAATTAATAATAGGGGTTTTGTTTAACAATTAGTAGCTAAAAACAGTAAAAAAAAAGAGATACTAATGGGTGATGGGATTCTTGGGATGTGATAGGAATACGGGATAGAATAAACTATTGGGTACATGCTTTTGACGATAAATGTGTTGAACATTTGTGAGTAGGCTAGACTATAGTGGGGTGAATTCTCTGTCGAGCAACTTACCCCAAATCAAATGGATTTTTCTCAAATACCCAATTGCTTCATTAAGAACAACCTCCGCCTTAGCCCACTCACTCTCTCGAGCTGAGTGTGTGGAAAAGGACTAGGGTTCACTCTCTCTAGCTGAACCTCATGTCGACCTAATACCACAGACAATCAATTTAGTAGTCTTAGTTTTACAACCTCTCTCTCTCGAAAGCCAAAAACACGGAGGTGAAATTATATTTGAAACTATAAGCCCATTAATTTCATACATAACTACTAAACGACATAACATTTAAACAATAAATAAATCATCAACAAGCAAGACCCAACAAATAATCTAACCCATATTCATAAAATCACACCCCAAGAATTGGGTTTTAGGTAGACATGTATAATAGATAAAAATTTATACCAAAATGAGTTTGCATTCAAATGGGTATGAAGATTTAAGTCTTGATACAAGACAAAAGTGAAGAATCCAAGATAGCCAAGCCAAAATTCTTGGAGTTAATAAACCTCTTGAATCTTCAAAGTTTCCAAAACCCTCTCCAAACAACTCAAAAATAAAAGCAAGGTCTAAAAAGTTTTGTTCAATAATATCAAAAACGATACTAAGATAAAAATACTAATGAGTATTTGTAGTTTTCAAAACATTGTGCTACAAAGGACCACTCGACGCAGTTAGTCGGGATCGCCGATCAACTCGACGATCCGTCCTTTGGTAGCTTCATCACCATCTTTCACTTTCCTACAACATGTTTGTGTTTTGGATCATTGGATGACACAGTACTGCCTCACGAAACTACTCGGCGACATGCCGACTTCTCTTTTTTACCGCTGATTTGATCCTTTCCTTCAGGGCTCAACTCACTTGAACAAAGGAGAGGATGGGACCTTTTGGTGACACGCTGAGTAGGTTCGGCGATCCTTAGGGACGTACTTCTTCTTTCTTTTTAGATGCCTTTGTTCCCTTTAGCTCGATTTGTCCATGCTTTGTCTCCAAGTTTGTATACCTGAAACTCAAGGTATTTTGTCAGTTTTCAAGACAAAATATGCATTTAAGGACACTAAACCTATCAAAATATATCCCTAAATGAGTTCAAATCATGCACTCATCAATACCCCAACTTAAACTTTTGCTTGTCATCAAGTAAAACTCAAGTTCAGCAGTTCAAAAAAGATTTCTCAAACAATGATACACAAGGCACAGTCATGAATGCACACATCAAAACTCAACTCACTCATGTAAGGATTAAATGTTCACTCAAAGACTCAAGTTGCGACACACCGTTATCAAAGACTTTTAAGCTCATAATACTTGTTTCAAATGCAAGTTCATGCTCAACCAAAGTGATCAAATGCCCTCACAAAAAGAATGATTCCATATTCACACAATGATACACAACTTAAAGTTATGGAATCAATTTTCAACGCTCACACTCACAAAGATGAACTCAATGCATGAATTAACCCATATGTTTGCCTGTATTTTCCAATCAACCTTCCTTTCAACTCCCTCAAGATCAATAAGGTCTTTTCTAGGCTTGTAATGGGGCAGAGTGCATATGTATGATCATTTAGGCTCACTGAATTTATCCTCATGAGATGTGGTGTTCATAAAACTTTTTTTTTCCTTTTTTCATTCTTTTCTCTAGTGCTCATAAGTCATCCTTTTATTCACTTCCCATGGATTGTGTGGAAACCCCATTTCTTTTTCTATTTACATAACTTTATTCCATGACTTTCTCTTTTTCATTGTTTTCTTCTCTTTTTCTTTATTCCCTTTTTATATGGAGGGGTTCCATTTTTCTCAACACCATGGGTTAAGGGAGACTTTTCTTGCACTCTTTGACTTGTGTTCTCTTTTCACCACACCCTCGACTTAGGCTTTTGGACTAAGTTTCCTATTCTATCAACCACACATCAAAAGGATTACGGCTATATGATTAAGAGAGGTCATTATTTTTCATCAAGTTTTCATCCATAGAAAGGTAAGTCTCAAGGGGTATTCAAAAGAGGTTGAAACACTCACAAGGTAGCCACATAAGAGGTATATGTCAAATTGGTTCTCTATTTCAACGGTGCCTAATATCACATCATGAGTTCACGTCAATTAGTCGACGGACTAACATGGAAAACTAAAGGTATCATTATGCATGGTTTACGGTAAGCTTAGCACACAATGCATTGACACAAGAGTCAAACAAGACTCTACACTTTTGCAAAAGTGCAATGTTCATTGCAAGACACTCATTTTGATAATTGGCTAATCACAATGAGATGCAAAAAGTTCACAGATTGTCTAGGTAACTTCATTTGGTCTCCTTGTAGCCTCACATTCATGTTTGTTTGGTTGCAAGCACTATTCAAGTCATCGATATTGATCAAATTGAGACTCGGATTTGCCTAAGAACAACCACATATCAAGTACATGCAAGAGGTGGCGGAAAGAAGAAACATTTTAGATGGGTCAAATTTTTTTGCAGTTTAAACAAAAGGAGCCACAAGCTCAAACATTCGAGAAAGAAATATATAACAAAATTTAAGACAAAACAACCCACATATATACACAAAAACCTGATTTATAAATCAGCACACAAAAGGTGACCCTCACCCCACCAAAAATAAAAAGCTATTTGTCCTCAAATGTGAATGAATATATAAAAATATCCAAAAAGTAAGTCAAAATAAGATAGAGAGGGATGTAAAGAAAAGGTCTGGTCTATACAGTCTCTCCATATGTCGAGGAATCGATTCCCAGAGTTACATACTGGACTTGGGCCTCAGTGACCTGAATGACCTTAAAAGGACCAGCTCCACCAGATCCGAAAAAAACTGCATTTGCCAAGAAAGCCTGCACAACTGCTTCTATCACGATCTCCTCAGCCACAACGATATCCCCAATATCTCCTCAGCCTCTCTAAGATCAGGCAGATTGATATAGATGATGACATCCTCCACCTCTATTTTCTCCTCGTTAGTCTTAGAATCTGACTCATAAACAACGGCAACCTCGGTGTGTCTTTCTCTGGTGGTAGCCGGATGAATCTCAGAAGTATCTCGGATGTGTAGATCATCTGCAACCTCCAGTAATGAGGTGAAGTCGCTAGACTTTAGATAGTGTACGTCCTTCATCAAGTATGGAACCTCGACTTTCAAAGCCGTAATCTCGGAGGCCTCTCCTGCCTACTCTCACAGGCTGTGACTTTAGTAGCCAGATTATTAGTAGGAGTCCAAAGAAGGGTCAACACAGCTAGAATAGAACTCTTGATCATCCGTAGAATGGATCTCTCAAGTTGGGATGCCCGTGTGTCAGTTGATTAGGCTAAATGTTCCATTTTCACAATCATCACCTGAGTAATACCTGATGGTCTAGGGGTCGGGGTGGACGATGATGCCTTTACATGTAATGAGTCAACATCAACCTCCAGATAAATATCTGCTGGAGCTGCTCTCCTTCCATCATCTTCCTCTCGTGTGTACTCGACCTCAATACGTCGGATGTCAGTGGAAGAAGACGGGGTAGCCTAAATATCTATCATAACATCCATAGGCACCTCATCACGCTGGTAAAAATGAGTTATTAGGACCAGGAATGACAAAGACGTCTGTTTCTACTTGGATCTCAAATCCATATCTTGTATGATTAGCATCGCATATCGATACGCCTCCTGGATATGATAGAACCAAGGCAAGTTTCCTTACGATGGTGCAAAATGGACTCATTCTAGGATGACATTATGGTGGTGCTTATGAAGCCAAACTATAACCTGACAGCAATGTTCAAGTCCCTCTTCTCAATATGGGCTCCTACGTCATCAAAGATACTTCATCCAATACTAAGTATCGACAATCGTCAATTACTATATAACCCAACCAACGGTTGGGATCGTTCACATAGGGAGTGGTACTGAAAATATTTCAGCCAAGCACAAATCAAGTTATGTGAGTCATAACTTCAAGAATTTATCGAATAAAAACATAACAAATTAAAGGGGTGACGCAAGTGTTAATTAACAATAGGGATGTTGTTTAATAATTAATAGCTAAAATAGTAAAAAGAATATGAGATACTAATGGGAGATAAGATTCTTGGGATGTGATATGAATACGAGATAGACTAAACTATTAGGTACATGATTTTGACGATAATTTTTTCGAACATTTGTGACTAGGATAGACTATAGTAGGGGTAAATTCCCTCTCAAGCAACTTACCCCGAATCCGATGAATTTCTGTCGAACACCCATTTGCCGCATTAAGCAAACCTCCTCCTTATCCCACTCACTCTCTCAAAATGAGTGTGTGGAAAAAGACTCGGCTTCACTCTTTCGAGCTGAACATCATGTCGACCTAATACCACAGGCTATCAATTTAGTAGTTTTAGTTTTATGACCTCCCTCTCAAGCAAGCCGAAAATAAAGAGGTGAAATTGTATTTGCAACTGCAACCCCATTAATTTCATACCAACTACTAAATGAAATCACATTTAAACAACAAATAAACCATCAACAAGCAAGACCCAACAAATAATCTAACCCATATTCACAAAATCACACCTCAAGAATTGAGGTTTAGTTAGACATGTATAAGAGATATAAATTTACAGTAAAATGAGTTTGCATTCAAATGAGTATGAAGATTTAAGTCTTGATACAAGCCAAAAGAGAAGTTTCCAAGAGACCCAAGCCCAAACTCTTGGACTTGAAAGTTGAAACCCTCTTGAATATTCAAAGTCTCCAAAACCCTCTCCAAACTTAGAACTCAAAAATAAAAGTAAAGTCTAAAATTTTCTATTCAATAATATGAAAAGCAATAAGAAGTTTAAAACACTAATGATTATTTATAGTTTTAAAGAAGTTGTGCCGCGAAAGACCACTCGGCATTGTTAGTTGGGATCGCCGATCAACTCGGCGATCCATCCTTTGGTAGCTTTATCACCATGTTGCATTATCCTACAATATCTTCATGTTTTGGATCATTGCGTGACACAGTACTACCTCGCGGAGCTACTCGACAACACGCCGACAATTCTTTTTTCTTTGCTGATTTGTTCCTTTCCTTTAAGCCTCAATGGAACAAAAGGCGAGGATGGTACCTTTTGGCGACATGCCAAATAGGTTCGGTGATCCTCAGGTCTTTACCTCTTTATTCTTTTCAGCTAACTTTGTTCCTTTTATTCTCGATTTAGTCCATGCTTTGTCTCCAAGTATGTATACTTGAAACTCAAGGTATTTTATCAGCTTTTGAGTCAAAATATGCATTTAAGAACACAAAACCTATCAAAATATAGCCCTAAATGAGTCCAAATTGTTGACTCATCAGAGACTGAGAAGACCTAAGTCCACCACCATTATGTTGCAGTTAGTCGATCATTCAGTAGCAAGGCTAGATGGCGTTATTGAGAATGTCTGAGTCCAAGTGGGAACTCTAATTTCCCCATAGACTTTATTATCTTGGATTTGAGCCTGATGCAAAGTTTTCATTAATATTGGATGCTCATTCTTAGCAATCGGGGGTGCATTAATTGATGTGGTAGCTGGTAGACTAAGAATGAGGGCTCACGACAAGGTAGAGGTATGTGATGTGTACAAGGAAATGAATTTGGCTACAATATATGAGAAGTTGTCAGCAATTACATTGATTGATGAGGAAATGACAACTAAATATATTGAAGCCAAAGAACCTTTAGAGAAAGTCTTAATTGGGCAAGACATTGAGGGAGACACTGAAGCCCAGGAGTTAGCTAATGTTCTAGATGTCCTGAAGGTAAGTATGCTTTGATTGTGTGGATCCATATTAAATAGAGTCTTGGGACTACCTCTCAAGACATAAATTGAGAAAGCACCAAAGTAGTTAAAGGCTCTCCCCTCTCATCTCAAGTTTACATTCTTAGATGCCAATGAATCTTTACCTGTAATCCTTTCTTCTGCTTTGTCTGAATCGTAGGTTGAGGACTTTATGAAAATATTGAGGAAGAAGAAAAAGGCAATAGGCTGGCAGATGGCTGACATACATGGCATCTACTCAACTTTATGCATGCACAAGATATTTATGGAGGAAGGCCACAAGTCAAGTGTACAACCCCAGTGAAGACTAAATTCAGTGATGAAAGATGTGTTGTGCAAGGAGGTGATTAATGGATGGAATACATGTATTGTATACCCAATTTCAAACAACAAGTGGGTTAGCCCGGTTCAGTGTGTGCCTAAAAGTAAGGCATGACAGTGATCACCAATGAAAGAAATGACTTGATTCCAACTAGGACAATGAGAGGGTGGTGAAATGCATGGATTACAAGAAATTGAATGAGTCCACCAGAAAGGATCAGTACCCAATTCCTGTTATTGATCATTTCTTGGGCAGGTTAGCTGGGCAAAAATATTATGTTTCCTGTATGGCTATTCAGGATTGCACCAGAGGACCAGGAAAAGACTACATTCACTTGTCCGTATGGGACATATGCTTTCAAACGAATGTCGTTGGGCTATGCTATGCTCCAACCACCTTCCAGAGATACATAATGGCTATATTTCATGATATGGTTGAAGATTTCTTGGAGATATTCATGGATGAGTTCTCTGTCTTTGGGGAGTCTTTTGAACAATGTCCGGAGAATTTGGACATGGTGATGGTTAATGTGATGAAACTAATCTCGTCCTAAACTAGGAAAAATGTTAATTTCTAGTGAAGGTAGGGATTGTATTGGTCCATAAGGTGTCAAAGAGAGGGCTGTAAGTTGATCGTTCCAAAGTGGAAGTTATTGAAAAGCTACATCTCCTTGTCTCTATTACAGGGGTGAGTAGTTTTTTGGGTCATGCTGGGTTCTACATGAGATTCATCAAGAATTTATCTAAGACTACAAGAATCAGGTGCAGTATCCTAAAGAAGGAGATGAAATTTGTATTTGATGAGCAATTCATTCATGCTTTTGCAGTTTTAAAGAAGAAGTTGATAGAAGCTCCAATCCTGAGTGCCCCAAATTAGGAGCTTCCTTTTGAGCTGATGTGTGATGCATGTGATGTTGCTGTGGGAGAAGTGTTAGGCAAAGGAATAGAAGGTTTTTCACTCAATATATTATGCAAGCAAAACACTGGGTGCAACCCAAACCAACTTCTCAGTGATTGAAGATGAAATGCTAGTCTTGGTCTATGCTTTTGACAAATTTAGATCTTACTTGGTTGCGACTAAAGTTGTTGTATAAACTGACCATGCAGCTATCAGGTACCTGTTAGATAAGAAGGATGCAACTTCGCGGTTAATCCGGTGGATTCTATTGCTGCAAGAGTTTGTCATAGAGATCAAGGACTGAAGAGGTTCTGAAAACTAGATTGCAGATCACCTGTCAAGATTGGAGAGCTCGTCACATGTGGGAGAACAAGGTCAGATTCAGGAAGAGTTTTTTGATGAAGATTTATTGGCGCTAGAGGTGACCGAACTACCATAGTATGAATATATTGTTAATTATTGGTGAACATATGATTCCCCGCGGTTGCAATCACACATCAAAAGAAGAGGTTGATTTATGATGCTCGGTTCTAAATATGGGATGATCCTTATTTTTTAAAGCAAGGGCCGGACTAAATGATTAGAAGCTGTGTGCCTGAGTCTAAGATGAGACAAGCGATGGATAGTTGTCACGCGTCTACACATAAGGGCCACCATAGATGTGAGCGCATTGCACATAAGATTCTCCAATAAGGTTTTTTCTGGCCTACTTTATTTTGAGATACTGCAGGGTATGTTAAAAGATATGATCAATGCCAGAGGATGGGTTCTATTTCTAAAAGACATGAGATGCCTTTGTATAATATCTTGGAGGTGGATATATTTGATGTCTGGAGGATCGAATTCGTGGGACCATTCCCTCAATCCGATGGAAATCAATATATACTTGTAGCTGTGGACTATGTGTCCAAGTGGGTTGAGGCAGTAGCTTTACCGACTAATGATGTGAAAGTGGTGATGAACTTTCTGAAAAAGTGTATCTTTATTCGATTTGAAACTCTTAGAGGAATAATCAGTGATGAAGGGATACACTTAATAAATCAATTGGTGAAGAATATCTTAGCGAAATATGGAGTCAGGCATAAGGTAGCTACAACCTATCACCCTCAAACTAGTGGCCAGGAAGAAATATCAAACTGGGAGGTAAAGCAGATTCTGCAGAATACAGTGAATGCCCAAAGCAAAGATTGGGCAATGAATGTTGATGATGTATTATGGGCGTAGAGGACCGCATGTAAAACACCAATAGGGATTTCTCCCTATCCCTTGGTGTTTGGTAAAGGGTGCCACTTTCCAGTTGAATTAGAACATCAGACTTATTATGTAGTGAAGAATTTAAATCTATATCTCAACTAGATGGGAGAAAAAGGATGGGTCAACTACATGAATTGGAAGAATTCATACTCCACGTCTATGAAAATTCTCAGCTTTATAAGGAGAATACTAAATGATTGCATGATAAATATATTGTGCCCCAACTTTGTGAGTTCACACAAAAGGTATTATTGTTTAACTCTAGATTGCAATTGTTTTGAGGTAAGTTGAAGTCAAAATGGAGCTGACCGTTTGAGGTAGTGCGCATGACCAACCACGGAGTTGTAGAGTTATGGATGAAGGTAAGCAATCTATGCTCATCTTAAATGGACAGAGGGTGAAGCATTATTTCGGATAAGAAGTGGATTGAGAAAAAGAAAGTTTGGAGTTGATTAATGAATGAGGGGGAGCTGAGTCGTGCCACGATGTTCAATTAAACGCTACTCTAGAGGAAACCCATGACTTTTATTCTAGAATATATTTGCGTTGTATTTTGTTTTGATAGGTTAGTTTTGTTTAATTTTAGTTATAGGTTATTTTGTTTATCTTAAAAGTTTTAATTTGTAATTTAAAAAAAAAACAAGAAGGAATTTTGGGCGAGAAAACAGTGGAATCCACAACCTCATTGCATCTTGGACCAGCTTCTACAAGATGATGGCCCCAGGTAAAGATAGAAATCCAAGTCATGTTTGCGATAGCCTGCGTCACGTACCTGTTGCTGGAAATTATGAAAATTTGGAGGGATTAATAATGGAGTCCGTGACCTCACCGCGTCGCAAAATTGTTCCCATTGTGCATAACTTCTCCCATGTGATGAAGCAAAATTTACAAGGTATATTCACGACAGCTCCGCGTCATGGACCTAGTAAGTTTTCGGGTATTTTCATTTAAGAAGTTAGGTTTTACTCGACTAATATGGTAAAACCTGACCCCAACCCCCTTCAACCCATACAATTGGCTGTTTTTCCTTGTTAACTCAAGAAATTGGAACAATTTTCTTCCACTCCAAACCTAACTCCCTTTCTAAATTAAATCTATGTCGCGAAGTTGAAAGATCATCTTCAAGTTCTTGAATTTTCCTTCTTTCTAACACTCAAGGTATGTTTCTCACATTTTTTCTTATCTCTTTGGGGTGAAATTGTGATGTAAGCTCATGAAAGAATGGGAATTGGTGGGTATGTTCTGAAATTGATTGTCTTTGTTTAAATTGTGTTAATAGATGAAATAGTTGAAGTGTTTAGACTATGTTTTGCAAGTTATGTATGGTTGTCTTGTTGAATGATTATGGGAAAGTAGAAAGAGCATTTTTTGAATTAATTGGGGGGAAATTGGGTTTTATGAAGTCTTGAGTAGCAACGATGTTATGAGAGAAATGATTAAAGTAAAAGCAGGTATGTTGGTTCGAATTCTTGAGTAGAGTCAAAGTATTAAGGGACTTATATGCTTAAAATGTGATAAATTTTTTGAATAATATGTTGAAAATAACATTGGGAAGTATGAGTACCGTGTTTTTTGTGAAGTTGCGCTTGAAAATATGTGTGTGGTGATCTTTCATAATTGGGTCTCAAAAACTGATATCAAAATTCTCTAATTACAAGATAATATATCTAGCACACAGAGCTATGTCAAAGCAGTTGTGTCTAGCATCCATAAGAGAGTAAGAATGGGCACAACAATTCCCCCAACACCCGCAGTCCCAAGAGAATAGACTGAACGCTAGGGGGCTAAGACATCCACATCTATGGGAAAGAAGTGGTTTAATAACATACCGAATCCAAATACTTCTTGGATGTTATACTTGATGACGTCCAATTAAAGAGGGAGTTCCCGCGCATTATGAATCACCTACAAGAGTTGCACATGAGATTCATCTTTCAAGATCAAACCGAGTGCAATATTAGTGTGGTTCGATAATTCTATGCAAATTAGAAAATCGATGCTCGTTCTGTGGGGCATGGAGGTCCCT
The DNA here is from genome assembly GCA_016801875.1 of Solanum sitiens. Lineage (NCBI taxonomy): Eukaryota > Viridiplantae > Streptophyta > Magnoliopsida > Solanales > Solanaceae > Solanum > Solanum sitiens. The sequence continues at coordinate 377,011 of JABWTJ010000618.1, read as the reverse complement.
CTTACACCTTCACCTATAAATAAAATATTGAGGACAGTAGATGCCCCTTCTAATGTACTCACGAGGATCAATATCAGTCCTCCGTATCAGCAGATTGGGCATGATTTTTGTGGAGCGTATTCCACTATGAAATGGATTCGGCATGGGCACCGTGGATATCACCAATCATATCCTTATGCTCACATAAATCGGGAATCTCGGGTGTGGTTGAATACGATCATATATTGTTTGATACCAAGTTTGCATTCCACCGAGGTGGCGAGAGACCGCACATGATTGATATACACTTTGATCAAGGACCTACCCATCAATGAAAAAGCGGTGCTAAAATTGGCCATGTACAAGGCTGGAGTCCATAGAGGTAGAAGGTATGCTTATGGCAGACTAATCATTAGTTTATGCAGGAGAGCTGGGGAACCTGAGGAGAGTGTGGACCACATGGAACCTTTGTTCACCACACCCCTAGATTTCGCCAAGACAAAAGGCCTGAAAGATGTGCATGGACCCACCCTCATTACCGCTGAGCAAAAAAGGAGGGATGATATGATCACGGGGCATATGTTTGGATTGGAAATGTTGAATCATAAAATTAGATGCCAACCTTCCACTTAGGAGCAGTGGGACGAAATTAAAATGAAGTACCCCTTGAATAAACTTGTTGAGGCATTGTTGAGACTCAGACCTGGACATACACTAGGAGGAGAATAGAAGACAAAGTTACTGAGGAGAATGGTCAAGAAGATGGAACATACACTAGAAGGGATCACCTCCGCATTGCGGAGCTGAAACCTGCATGTAGTAAACAAATTCAACTTAACAGTAGAGTGAGCATCAGGAGTGCATCGCCAAGAGGATATTTTTGTGCACAAATTGTTGTGAGGGAACAGGTCTGCAACGCGGACCCGGATGTTAGAATTTTGTCACGTGTTTTATTTTAGACTATAAATAGCCTAGTTGTGTTAATTTATCATTATCTTGTTTTTGAAAAATAGGAGAACATCGATTTGGGAAATTTTTCTTACGCTATTTAGGGCTTTTCTTCTACTCCTTCATTTTGGTAAACTCTTTTATGATCTATAAACATTATTCAATGATGTTTTGTTTTATGAGTAGCTAAATTCCCTTATTCTAGGACTGTAGCTGCGATTAATGGTGTACTAATATTTTTTTCTAGCATGAGATAGGTTTTCTTATGATTTATGCTTACATTCTTGTTTAACTATTTTAACGTCTGATCAACATTAAAATAAACTCATTGTCTACTCTTGAATTTTAGAAGATGGATAGCGAGATAGACCCTAGAATTTTAGAAGCATTTTCATTCAATGGTAAAACTTAGAGTGTTTCATGTATAGGATAGGCTTATATCTATATACGCGCTTGATTAATATACAAGATTATAGCTTAATGCTCTACTATTAGTTCATGCTTAACACCGCTCAACAATGTAGTTAGGCCGTCGATGGTGTCATGACCAGGGAGCACCCCTAGACGTAATCGGCGTCTTCATCCCCGAAGAGTACTTAGACTATCCCTTAGCATTCATCATTACATATCATAGGTCAAAATAGTGGAAAATTTAAAAACTTTTTACATAGTGAGGTAGATATTGACCTCTCACGTATCATATATGGAGTTTGCTTAGAATTCTCGCTTATGAAGCTTACATAGGCTTCTTGTTTAGGCAACATAACCAATACATAAGAATTAGTATAATACTTTGTCTCACATTAAACCATCTAAAGCGAAGTACAACATTCGGGCATAGCCATTATACAAGTACATATTGCCACATATGGCTTACGAAAAATGTCTTCAAGAATAGGAAAGAAATGAATATCTTTAGACAATAGCAATACTACTATGGTAGATCAAAAGGCATCATCTTCAAACTTTGAGGACTTACCAACAACTTGGAGGAAGAAGTCCAAGTCTCCTTGCAAAGTGGCCTAGAAGCTCTTCAATGGCCGGAACCTACAATGTTTAGGAAAAAGGGAAGAAATATGGGTTAATACAAGCCCCACATGTACTAAGTACAGTTCCTATGCATAAAATCATCAATGCATGAGAAAAGGCACAATTTAATCAAAACCATGCATTATATCAAATAACTCAACACACACATTTATGGAACATAATAAGTCAATCCAACATGATATTAAACCAATACCTAAGCAACCCAAAACAATACTTGTACAATGCCAAGAATAACCCCATAACACTATCAAAAGCTAAGTATCACATCAAGTCACTTACTACATGCAGACAACATAATCTCATACTTTATCATAACATGCTTGAGTCACAAGTTCATTTATCACTTGGCATGCATAACATGTAATCAACTTAATCATAAAAGAATTCCAATAGAACCATCCCTTAGGATCCCACATGTGCAATGAGTAAGAGAAGTCCTATACCCTCCCTCACCCTATGTAGTAACATTTTAGACAAGCCCTAACAGTAGTTCCCATACTTGACTTGTTCATTTACTTTTACATTAGGGAAAGAAGTGAAATAACCTATATGAGACCATGTGAGATACATGGAATCCGGTCTCCTCCCACACCGAAAAAGAGGGTAAACACTTGACTAAGGTGTAATCATTCATACATAGCTATCTAGGTTGATCAACTAAGATAGAGTCTAATGTAGGCACACAATTAAGGGTCAAGGAGATTGCTACTAGGAACCTTGACTGACTAAAGTGGAGGTTTTTTTCTCACGAGAAAACACATATCTTGGGAATACGGGATTACTAAACATAAAGAAACCCGTGTGGGAGGGCGGACTTTCTAAACGTGAGACCTCTATCTCATTTACATTCTTTTTTGGTGCTAAGCATTTATTCCCTTTCGTAATCATCATACTCATCATACAAGATCACATCAGTCTCTTCTAGACCCCTATGTGAATATCTCATCATAATATCTCATAGGTATTCATAAGTGAGAACTATCCTTTCACTTTAGAAACCACATACAAGTGAGGAAACCTTTCACTCAACACTTTATTATAATCACGAGGAGCTACTTTTAGTCATATAATAATCATACCATAACATACTTGCATACTTAATAAAAAAATCAATAGTCTAGGGTCAAGGATGAGGAATACTTGTTATCAACATCACAACCACACATTGGATATAGAAGCATTACTATCTAAGTAACTCATACTTCATTATTGAATTCAAGAAGACTCCATCTTCATACCTTCTTGACCTTTCATTGCCTTCATACTTCAATTAACAAAGAATATAAAAAAGGTAAATTCAAGAAGTAATTACATACTTAACATCAATGTAGTCGATCAACATATTCATCCTCTTCACAATTCACTATATCAATTCAAGGTTTTCATGAAATTGTGAAAAGACATGGGTCCATGGGAATGTTGAGTGAATAATAAGAATTAACCACTAATATATACTTAAGCAACATTAATTGACCATAATTCATCACAATTTATCCTAATTTGTTTTTTCAAAGAAGATCCATGTTAGACAAAAAACCCTAGTTTGGGGAAGTTTGAAAATCTCTTTGAAAGGACCTCTTGGAGAAAGCAATCCAAAGAGTGAAAGAAAACATACCTTAAAAAAGAATTTAGCCTCCAATTTGAGTAGAAAACTGGGAATTGGTATTTTAATTCACGCTTCAAAGCTTCTTCAATGGAGGTTGAGTAGAGAGAGAAAGTAGAGAGAAGGGAGAGCTTTTGAGTTTTGATTTGGGGATTTGATTTGAGTGAAAAATTGGGGATAAAAACTGATTTAAAATCAATATATAACCCTCCCCTAATATAACAAAAAGACCCCTCACTTAAGTTGACCTTTTAGTAAAGTCAAACTTGAATTCTAATTTCAGATTTTTCGTGGGGAAACAAGTCCCCATCGCGGAGCTATTGCCGCAAGATTTCTGAAATTAACTTTTGAGACAGTAAAATCCGCGACGTGGACCATAAAATTTGGACCATGGTGAACCATGTACGCGAAGCGGACTGGTTTCATTACAATGTAATTTCTTGCTGCATTGGGCAAATTGTTTTGCCAAAGGTTGGGTGTCTTCAAGGACCCCTAGGGCGGTCCTTGTGGGGTCGGAACATGACGTTTTGACCCTATATACATAATTTTACATATTTAAAGTATTTTTACAAGTTTTAAACTCCATACAACACTTCCTAACCTTCACAAGACCTAAGGACATTTACTAGTTCAATTGCACTAGTTTTCGGACGTCATGGTCGTTCCTTGACGTTTAGGCTCTAATACTTTCTACTTGGTTTCAATACAATATTTTAGGCTTTGAAACAGTGTTTTAGAACTTAGTTCATCATGTGGGGCTCTATACCATGTCATGGACTTTCAGAGTGTTACATTATCCCCTTCTTGGGAACATTCGTCCCCGAATGACACTTAAATCCCTTTTTATAGGGAGAGGATGACTTAAGACAAGAAGCCCAACCCTAGACGTAACCAGCGTCGTCGTCCTCTTTGAGGACTAAGACTAGCCTTTTAGCATACATCATTACATTCATAGGTTAAAAATGTGGAAAATTTAAAACTTTTTAATTACTTCTACATTGAGGTTTATATAGACCTCTAACATACACACAATATATTCATATTGAGTATACATAGACCCTTCGTATAAGAAGATTACATAGTCTTCTACTTTTATTCACATACATAGTATAAGATAGTCTCATAAGAAGTCTATAACATTGTCTCATATTAAACCATCTAGATAAAAGTATCACAATTTGGGCATAACCCTTACATCAACAATTATAGCCACATATAGGCTTTACAATTATAGTACCAAAATGAAAGAGAATGAACAAAGCGTCTTTAAGACTAAACAACATCCAATATCAACGTCCTTCTCTAACATCAACGGCCGGATCCTACATTTGTAGTAAAAATCAAACATGGGTTAGTACACACTTGTACTAAGTATGGGTATATGCACCGGGATCAAGTAAAGCATATACATCAATAGAAAAGACTTTCAACATACCGATCACCACATCGGGAGAAGTCTCTTATTAACCCCTAGAGCGTTGAGCATAGAAGCGGTTCTTCTTCGGAGTATCTACATTAGAACCACCTAATTGTCCACTCCCCTTGTCTAGCCCCTTAAAATTTGGGCGATCTCGAACTTTGTACCCACTTTTACCACAACTAAAGCAATTGTTCGTCCCAATGAGGCAATCACCATAATGCTTCTATCCACACTTTCCACAAGTTGACTTATTACTTGGTAAACTAGTAGCTCTTCCCTTTTTGAGGCTTATGGTTAGACACCCTATCATCACGAGCCTTAGGAAAATTTGAAGGAACTTGATTGGAGAACCTATTTTTGAACCTAGGCTTGTCTTGGATGTCAAGCCTACACTTTGAAGAACCACCATCAAAAGACTTGGCCCTATTTGCTTCCTACTCTTCCTCTTCACTTTAGTCTCTTACACTTGTTGAGCATGCACCATGAGACGACAAATGTTCATATTATCATGTAGCATGTCCAAACGAAATTCTTCTTTCAAATCATCCGACACTTCTGTCACAAAGCGGTTCATTTCATCTTCAGGGTAGGAAACCAAAGAAGGAGCATATCTTGACAATTTAGTGAATTTCAAGGAGTAGTAAGTACACTCATACCTCCTTGACGAAGGTTGATGAATTCTTCCAAAATGGCTTCCCTCTTCTCTCTAGGAAAGAACCGGTCAAGAAAGCCTTCTTGAAATCCCCCATGTCACCGGTACACCCCTTAGAGGCCTGTTGTCCCTCCATTGGACGTACCAAGTTTGGGCCACATCTTTGAGTTGGTAAGTGGCTAACTCGGCCTTCTCACTAGTAGTCAACCCGATATCATAAAAGATCTTGTGAATTTCATCAATGAACTATTGGGGGTTTTCCTCAACTTTGGACCCATAGAAAGAAGGAGGATTCATCCTAGTGAAATCCCTCAAACGGGAGGCCATGGTGCTAACTTGTTGGTCTCCTTGGGGTATTACCTCCCGATTAGCTTGGGCCGTCATAGCTTGTGCTTGAGTAGTGACTGATTGTTCTTGGGTTGTAATGGCTTGGGCCATTTGGAGAAAATCTGCCCTTATATCCCCATCCGCCATGGGAGGAGGAGCAACCGAAACTTGATCACCCATAGCAACTTCTTCAAGTGGAGGCACTTGGTTGTTTTGTGCTCTCGCATTAGTAATGCCTTCCTAGGCCCTTCTTGTGGCTGCTCTTTGAGTATTCATACCTATATCCACCATACAAGGTTTAGGTGAAAGCACAAATAAATTAGACTCTAGAGGCACGGCATAGGATTACAAGAAGATGAGATTTTGCTAAGCATCACATAGTTCCTCATTCATAAGTGTGGCACGCTTCACAATTATGAACAAGAATCTACGTAGACGTGGTTTAATGAGACATCAATCCTAAAGATATTCAACCTGATGCTCTGATACCAAGTTTGTCACAACCGAGGAGCACCCCTAGATGTCACCTACGTCGGCGTCCTCTTTGAGGACTAAGACTAGTCTCTTAGCATACATCATTACATTCATAGGTTAAAAATGCAGAAAATTTAAAACTTTTTGATTACTTCTACATTGAGGTTTATATATACCTCTACATACACATAATATATTCATATCGAGTATACATAGACCCTTCGTATAAGAAGATTACATAGTCTTCTACTTTTATTGCACATACATAGTATAAGATAGTCTCATAAGAAGTCTATAACATTGTCTCATATTAACCCATCTAGATAAAAGTATCACAATTTGGGCATAGCCCTTACATCAACAATTATAGCCATATATAGTCTTTACAATTATAGTCCAGAATAAACAAAGTGTCTTTAAGACTAAACAACATCCAATAGGTAGATAATGGTATCGTCCTCAGAAAGTGAGTACCTACCGAACTTAGAAGATAAGAATTCAAGTAGTCTTCAAAGCCTTCTCTAATATCAACGGCCGGATCCTACATTTGTAGTAAACATCAAACATGGGTTAGTACACACTTGTACTAATTATGGGTATATTCACATAAAACAAGTGAAATCATGCTAAAGAGGACATTTGATCAAACCATGATAAACTACTTTGAGAAGCCTTATGCACAATTAACAACTCATATATAATCACATAGTCCATAAGTCAAACCCATGTAGGACACAAGACGAACATCAACAAGTAATAGTCAAGTCAACATATACAAGTGTTCATAACATCATAATATAAGAAAGACCCTTACTCATAAACCACCATTTATCCTACAAGTGTAATGACCAAGCAAATCCCCATAACCTTACTCAATCAAGTAAACCAAACAAAGGATCACAAATAATGCCTAACCTAACATAACATAGCATCAACAATAACCATCACCATATTTAGCAATATAAATCAAGCATGTTCATAAATGAAACTAACCTATTATAGGATCATCAACATGTAAAGTCAACATCTTCATAGCATATACAGTATAAGAACACAAGAACAACCTCCTAAGTATTCCCTCAAGGCAAACTAGGGCAAGACATATGTAGAGTCTCGTACCCCTACCTAGGCTAAGTCAAACCTCTCAAGTCACCCTAGTTAGTGTATAGTCCATTACTTCATTTTACTTTCGGGAACACGTGCCTTAAATGACATAGACCACAAGAGATAAGTGTGGAATCCGGTGTTGTAAAACCTTACACCGATGGAAGGCGGACTACTGGCCAAAGTAGTACCAAACAAGAACATTGCCTCTAGGTGGATCCACTAGCTAGTATTCCTATGGTGGCAACATATTTTATGGAGCTTGGGGCTGTCATGGAAACATCACTCTATGACCTTTTTGGACTATGAGGCTATCCACCCCGTGAGGGCTACGGTGAACCCTACCTTCCTTCCTTGCGAATGCGCCACCCCTCATCTACAAGTTCACTCGGTGCTAAGCTAGAGTCCATTTTTGAAATGTCTTTCTTTATTAGTCATCACTTAGTTTAGGTCATAGGGTCTATCCCTTGTATAATCATAGTCATTTATCTCAATAGATATTTCATAAGTATATCCTTTCAACACAACCCTCATATGTGAGATTAGCACATTAACATCATCATATCATAATAAGGTACATAGGTACTTCATAACCAACCTTATATAATTTCATCTTAAGAATAATCTCACAATAACATAGTCAAGACATTTCAATTCAACATCATAGCAACATCTATGTAGGCTATTCACAAGGTATACTTCAATTGAACTACATCACCAATCACAAGCCATCATACTCTAAGTAAAGGGTAGGATCATGAAGACTTACCAAGTCTCCCTCAAAAGCCATCATCATGGTCTTACCATCAACCAACCAATTACATCCGTTACTAGGTGGAGTAACATTAATCAATAGTAATTATCACAAAAACTAGGTCAATTGCATCATCACTATCCCAATTAACATCAACTCATAACCTATGGTTAGGGAAATTAGGGTTCATCATGAATTCATCAAGAAATGGATTCAATCCCAACAATACATTATCCTAGTCAATCCATACATGAATTAGAATAGATAAAACAAGTCTAATAATCAAATCATTCTTCAATTCCCATCAATTCATGGTCAAGATCCAAGATTTGGGAAATTTTGGGAAGGGAACATGATCAACATGAAATTGTATCAATTAAAATCAATTAATCAATAATCTATACTAAATTAGTCATAGAAAATCACCATTTATCATCAATTTAAAGTTTAGAAGAAAACCCATTAGAATTGGAAAACCCCATGGAATTGAGTAATTTGAAAATCAACTTTGAAAGGACCTCTTGGGGAAAGGAATCCCAAGAGTGAAGAACCCATACCTTAATGAAGATTAATCCACAAAATTGAAGTGAAATCCTAGAGAAATTGACCTTTTACTTCAAGATTTCTTCGTTCTTCAATGGAGGAAATTGGGAGAGAGAAAGTAGAGAGAGGTGAGAGCATTTGGGTTTTCATTTTGGTAATTGGGTTTGTATGAGTGAATAATGACTTAAAAATTACCCTTAGGCTATATATAATCACCCCCTAAATTACCCAAAACATCCCTCACTTAAATGAGTCTTTTTGTTAAGTCTAAATGTCAAAAATACGATTTTACCAAATCTGGGAAGTGGATCCGCGTCGCGGGGCCAACACACACTTTTATTTTTGAAAAATAAATTGAAACAGTGAGGTCCGTGTTGGCTGCACGCCGCACATCAGCCCACTGATTTTTGACTTTCGCAGGCTGCTTTGGCAGCCTGCCCACCCATGTTAGGGTCCTTCTCCATGACCCTTCGGGTGGTCTTTGGGGTGTCGTTTTCGGACTTTTAGAACCTTTATACTACACTATACCTAACAAAAGTCTTTTTACAAGTTTTATATATCATTTGAACCTCCGAAATCATCCCCAAACATAGCGACGTCAACTAGTTTAATTAGGCTAGTTTCCATACGTCATGGGCGTTCTTTGATGTCTTGGCTCTAAAACTACTTGGATGACTTATATACATTATTTTAGGTCTTAAAACAGTATTTAAACCTTTAGACACTCATGTTAGGATCTATGTTAGGTCTTGAATTTTCGGAGTGTTACATTATCCCCCTCTTAGGAACATTCGTCCTCGAATGACACTTAAACTTTTTAAAAAGGGAAAGGATAGACTCAAGAATAGCAGCCCAACAAAAAATGTACATCAACAACATGAGTTACAACTCAATTCAACATAACAATATAGCATTTACATAATGAGTCAAAACACACAAGGCTCAAGGTCACAACATGAGGAATATCCTTCTCACCATAACAACATGAGATCATCATATCATTAAAGAGTCAATTATGCCAAAGTTCCTTTCTCAACATATCAACATTCTCACTATCACATCTTGAAGGAAACAATATACCAAATACACAAATAAGTGCAATTCGAGCAAAAGATTATTTTTCCATGATAAATCATTTTAGCATAAATTTGTTTTACCATAATTATGCATATCCTTAAAAAACAAGTAAAAAATCAAATTAACTCATTATTTTCATTATTAATAGTAATAACTAACCTTAGTTAGAAAAGATATGAGGATAACGGGACTTCATGTCAGCATCGGCCTCCCATGTCGCCCCTTCAACTAGGTGGTTGCTCCATAGAACTTTCACGGAGGCCACCTCTTTGTTCCTCAACTTCTTCACTTGTCTATCAAGGATATGAACCGAATTCTCCTCATTGGAGAGGTTATCATCCACTCCAAGACCTTCAATAGGAAGAATGAACTCAGGATCACCAATGCACTTCTTAAGCATGGATATATGGAAAACCCGGTGAACCGAACATAGCTCACTAGGTAATCTCAACTCGTAAGCAACCTTGCTACTCTTTGCAAAATTTCATTGGGACCCATATAACGAGGACTCAACTTCCCTTTCTTGCCAAACCTCATCACCCCTTTCATGGGTGAAATTTTCAAATACACTTTATCACCTTCTTCAAACTCTAGCTCTCTTCTCCTATTGTCGGCATAAGACTTTTGCCGGCTATAGGCTGTTTTCAATCAGTACCTTATCAAATAGACACTCTTCAAAGCATCATAAACCAAATCGGGACAAAAAAGTGAAACCTCACCAACTTTGAACCACCCTACCGGAGATCTACATCTCCTACCATACAAAGCTTCAAAAGGAGTCATGGATATGGATGAATGGTAATGATTGTTATAAGAGAACTAAACCAAAGGCAAGTGCTCATCCCAGCTTCCCTTGAAGTCGATGACACAAGCTCTAAGCATATCCTCAAGAGTTTGAATAGTACGCTCCGCTTGACCATCCGTTTGGGGATGAAAAGCGGTGCTCAACTTTACTCTTGACCCAACCCTTTTTGAAATTATATACAAAACCTAGATGTGAATTGTGCGCCCCTATTCGATATGATGGATAACGGAAAACCATGAAGACCCACAATCTCATCTATGTAGATCTTTGCACAATCCTCCGCCGAGTAAGTGGACTTAACAGGAATAAAGTGAGCGGATTTGGGCAATCTATCCACTACTACCCATATTTAATCATGTTGCCTTCTAGTCTTAGGAAAACCCACTATAAAGTCCATATTAACGTCTTCCCACTTCCAAACAGGAATTTGGATCTCTTGAAATAAACCACTCGGCTTTAAGTGCTCGACTTTCACTTGTTGGCAATTTGGACACTTTGCAACAAAATCCGCTATGTCCTTTTTCAGGCCATCCCGCCAAAACACTCCTTTAAAGTCATGATACATCTTAGTAGAACCCGGATGAATAGAGTAACGAGCTTCATGAGCTTCCTCAAGGATCCTAATCCTCAAATCATCCACATTAGGCATACACAATCTACCTTGGTATCTCAAAAAACCATCCCCCCCAAGGAGAATGACTCATTAAACTTACTAAGAATCGATTCTTTCAACTCCATCAATGCCAAGTCAAGGTATTGCTTAGACTTCACCTCAACCACCAAAGATGATTCGGAGTTATGGTGGACCACAAAGCCACCATTAGGGTAATCTTCTAACCTTACACCCAAACGAGCCAACCTATGAACATCTTTAACTAGGTATCTCTTGGATTCTTCCACGTGGGACACACTTCCCATAGACAATCGACTTAGAGCATCCGCTACCACATTAGCCTTGCCGGGGTGATAGAGAACACTCATGTTATAGTATTTCAACAACTCTAACCATATTCGTTGCCGGAGATTCAATTTATTTTGAGTGAATATGCATTGGAGACTTTTATGGTCCGTATACACATCAACATGAACCCCATAAAGATAATGCCTCCATATTTTCAAGGCAAATACCACGGCCGCTAACTCAAGGTCATGAGTCGGATAATTCTCTCATGAACTTTGAGTTGCCTAGAAGCATAGGCTATAACTTTGCCATGTTGCATAAGAACGCACACCCAACCCGACTCGGGATGCATCACAATAGACCACAAAACCCTTAGTACCCTCCTGTAGAGTCAATACCGGAGCGGAATTAAGCCTATCCTTCAATATTTGGAAGCTCTTTTCACATGCCTCTGACCACTCAAATTAACATTCTTTTGAGTCAAGGTTGTCAAAGGGGAAGCAATGGATGCGAATCCATTGACAAACCTTCTATAATAACCGCTAAGAAACTCCTAATATTCGTAGGAGCCAAAGGTCTAGGCCAATTTTTTACCGCTTTGGTCTTTCTTGGATCAAACTCCACACCTTCACTAGAGATGATATGACCAAGACACACTACCGACCTCAACCAAAACTCATATTTGCTATACTTGGCATACAATTGGTGTTTTTTAAGCACTTGTAACACCACCCTCAAGTGATCCATGTGTTCACCCTCATTCTTCGAATATACCAAGATGTCGTCAATGAACACAATGACAAATGAATCTAGGTAACTTCGAAACACCCTATTCATTAGGTCCATCAATGCCGCCGGAGCATTATTGAGACCAAAGTACATTACTAAGAACTCATAGTGACCATATCTAGTTTGAAATCCCATCTTGGGAATATCTTCACCTCTCACCCAAAGTTGGTGATATACCGATCTAAAGTCAATCTTGGAAAAGTAACTCGAACCTTGGAGTTGATCAAATAAATCATCAATCCGAGGGAGAGGATACTTGTTCTTGATTGTGACTTTGTTGAGTTGACGGTAATCGATACACATTCTAAGGGATTCATCCTTTTTCTTCACAAACAATACAGGATCAATCCATGGAGAAATACTAGGACGAATAAATCCCTTGCCTAGTAAGTCTTTGAGTTGAGCCTTCAACTCTTTCAATTAGGCTGGAGCCATCCGATAAGGAAGAATTGAAATAGGTTTTGTATCGGTAGCAAGTCGATACCAAAATCAATTTCCTGTTTGGGAGGAATACCGGGAAGATCATTAGGAAAGACCTCCGGAAATTCCCTCACTACGGGGACCGACTCAATTGGAGGAATTTCAGAGTCTAATTCTTGGACTCTTACTATATGGTATAAACACCCTTTAGAGATCAAACTACAAGCTTTCAAACAAGAAATGATATGACCTCTAGGAATAAAATTTCCCCACTTTCACTCTAACACGGGTTCATCTACAATCTATGGAGGCGAAGCAAGCATGCAACCAATCCATACCCAAGATAAAATAAAAATCAACCATATTGAGTTCTACTAACTCCACATGAGTAACTCTATTTGGCAACATTATAGGACAATTTCTATATACTCTCTTAGCAACAACCGACTCACCCAACGGGGTAGTCACCATAAAAGGTTCATTCAAGATATCGGGCAAAATGTCAAACTTTTTAGCTACTAGAGGAGTAACAAATGACAAAGTAGCACCGGGATCAAGTAAAGCATATACATTAATAGAAAAGACTTTCAACATACCGATCACCACATCGGGAGAAGTCTCTTATTCACCCCTAGAGCGTAGAGCATAGAAGCGGTTCTTCTTCGGAGCATCTACATTAGAACCACCTGATTGTCCACTCCCCTTGTCTAGCCCCTTAAAATTTGGGCGATCTCGAACTTTGTACCCACTTTTACCATAACTAAATCAATTGTCCGTCCCAATGAGGCAATCACCATAATGCTTCTATCCACACTTTCCACAAGTTGACTTATTACTTGGTGAACTAGTACCTCTTCCCTTTTTGAGGTTTATGGTTAGACACCCTATCATCATGAGCCTTAGGAAAATTTGAAGGAACTTGATTGGAGAACCTATTTTTGAACCTAGGCTTGTCTTGGATGTCAAGCCTACTCTTTGAAGAACCACCATCAAAAGACTTGGCCCTATTTGCTTCCTACTCTTCCTCTTCACTTTAGTCTCTTACAGTTATTGCGCATGCACCATGAGACGACAAATGTTCATATTATCATGTAGCATATCCAAACGAAATTCTTCTTTCAAGTCATCCGACACTCCCGTCACAAAGCGGATCATTTCATCTTCAGGGTAGGAAACCAAAGATGGAGCATATATTGACAATTTAGTGAATTTCAAGGAGTAGTAAGTACACTCATACCTCCTTGACGAAGGTTGATGAATTCTTCCAAATTCGCTTCCCTCTTCTCTCTAGGAAAGAACTGGTCAAGAAAGCCTTCTTGAAACCCCCATGTCACCGGTACACCCCTTAGAGGCCTGTTGTCCCTCCATTGGACGTACCAAGTTTGGGCCACATCTTTGAGTTGGTAAGTGGCTAACTCGGCCTTCTCACTAGTAGTCAACCCGATATCATAAAAGATCTTGTGAATTTCATCAATGAACTATTGGGGGTGTTCCTCAACTTTGGACCCATAGAAAGAAGGAGGATTCATCCTAGTGAAATCCCTCAAACGGGAGGCCATGGTGCTAACTTGTTGGTCTCCTTGGGGTATTACCTCCCGATTAGCTTGGGCCGTCATAGCTTGTGCTTGAGTAGTGACTGATTGTTCTTGGGTTGTAATGGCTTGGGCCATTTGGAGAAAATCTGCCCTTATATCCCCATCCGCCATGGGAGGAGGAGCAACCGAAACTTGATCACCCATAGCAACTTCTTCAAGTGGAGGCACTTGGTTGTTTTGTGCTCCCGCATTAGTAATGCCTTCCTCGGTCCTTCTTGCAGCTTCTCTTTGAGTATTCATACCTATAACCACCATACAAGGTTTAGGTGAAAGCACACATAAATTAGACTCTAGAGGCACGACATAGGATTACAAGAAGATGAGATTTTGCTAAGCATCACATAGTTCCTCATTCATAAGTGTGGCACGCTTCACAATTATGAACAAGAATCTACGTAGACGTGGTTTAATGAGACATCAATCCTAAAGATATTCAACCTGATGCTCTGATTCCAAGTTTGTCACATCCGGGGAGCACCCCCTAGATGTTACCTACGTCGGCGTCCTCTTTGAGGACTAAGACTAGTCTCTTAGCATACATCATTACATTCATAGGTTAAAAATGCGGAAAATTTTAAACTTTTTGATTACTTCTAAATTGAGGTTTATATATACCTCTACATACACACTATATATTCATATCGAGTATACATAGACCCTTCGTATAAGAAGATTACATAGTCTTCTACTTTTATTGCACATATATAGTATAAGATAGTCTCATAAGAAGTCTATTACATTGTCTCATATTAAACCATCTAGATAAGAGTATCACAATTTGGGCATAGCCCTTACATCAACAATTATAGCCATATATAGTCTTTACAATTATAGTCCAGAATAAACAAAGTGTCTTTAAGACTAAACAACATCCAATAGGTAGATAATGGTATCGTCCTCAGAAAGTGAGTACCTACCGAACTTAGAAGATAAGAATTCAAGTAGTCTTCAAAGCCTTCTCTAATATCAACGGCCGGATCCTACATTTGTAGTAAACATCAAATATGGGTTAGTACACACTTGTACTAATTATGGGTATATTCACATAAAACAAGTGAAATCATGCTAAAGAGGACATTTGATCAAACCATGCTAAAGTACTTTGAGAAGACTTATGCACAATTAAGAACCCATATAAGACAATAATCACATAGTCCATAAGTCAAACCCATGTACGACACAAGACCAACATCAACAAGTAATAGTCAAGTCAACATATACAAGAGTACATAACATCATAATATAAGCAAGACCCTTACTCATAACCCACCATTTAGCCTACAAGTGCAAAGATCAAGCAAAGCCCCATAACCTTACTCAATCAAGTAAACCAAACAAAGGATCACAGATAATGCCTAACCTAACATAACATAGCATCAATAATAACCATAATCATATTTAGCAATATAAACCAATATCATGTTCATAAATGAAACTAAACTCATATAGGATCATCAACTTGTAAAGTCGACATCTTCATAGCATATACATTATAAGAACACAAGAACAACCTACTAAGGATTCCCTCAAGGCAAACTAGTGCAACGAATAGGCAGAGTCCCTTACACCTACCTAGGCTAAGTCAAACCTCTCAAGTCACCCTAGTTAGTGTATAGTCCATTACTTCATTTTACTTTCGGGAACACTTGCCTTAACTGGCATAGACCACAAAATCTAAGTTTGTAAAACCTTACACAAATAGAAGGCGGAGTACCGGCCAAAGTAGTACCAAACATGAACATAGCATCTAGGTGGATCCACTAACTAGTATTATTATGGTGACAACATAGTTTATGGAGATTAGGATGTCATGGAAACATCAATCTATGCCCTTTTTGGACTATGAGGCTATCCACCCCGTGAGGACTATGGTGAACCCTACCTTCCCTCCTTGGGAAGGCGCCACCCCTCATTTAGAAGTTCACTCGATGCTAAGCTAGAGTCCTTTTTTGAAATGTCTTTCTTTATTAGTCATCACTTAGTTTAGGTCATAGGGTCTATCTCTTGTATATCATAATCATTTATCTCAATAGGTATTGCATGAGTATATCCTTTCAATACAACCCTCATATGTGAGATTAGCACATTAACATCATCATATCATAATAAGGTACATAAGTGTCACATCCCGAAACCACACCCTAGAAGTTAGGGTGCAATCTTAGATTGCGACCGGCGTATTCGACCTCTCGGAGGTCTTATACAAGCCTATCATATCATTCATCGCATATACATAACGAAAAGTAGTGCGGAATTAAAACTTTTTGTAAAACAATACAAAAGTCATAAAATCTTTCATATATGTAGAAATAGGAAAACACTAAGTCTCGATCATCATCTTAAGACACGACAATACGAATTGAAAACATACTACTAAATAGTCTATTACAAAACTTCATTTAGGAAACATAAAATGACATATATGCCCTCGAGTCAAGTGAGGACATACTTCAACTCTTCTTCAATGATCTCCTTGTCCAAGTCTTCTTCCCAAATCTCTTCACCTATTAAGAACTATATATAGAAAATAAAGCATGGAATTAGTACAACAACATGTACTAAGTATGCCATTATGCATAAAAATCATGAAAACGGACTTTATTGGAAATATGCATCTTTCCATTTTATAAATCATATTATAATCATAAGAATAACATTTAAAAACTTAGAAACACATAAGACAACATTTAGACAAATAAATGCATTTTTAGGACCACTTAACAGTGAGCTAATTCACTGTTACAGTGAAGTCTCTTCACTGTTCAGTGAAGTACTTAACCTTCACTTTAGACACCCTTTAGCATGTAATTATCCCACTTAAATATATCCTAATATTCACTTAAGTCACACAAAGAGAGACCGCCCATACACCCTCTCTAGATGTGCCTAAACGACCCTTAAGATTGCTTATAATGAGTAACATACACACTTACAAAGCATCTTAAACATCAAGGTAAGATTCTTCTACCAAAGGTGACTCTAAGTCTCACTTGAGTGAGTTGTGAAGCAACCTCCCATACAATCTTTTACACACACACTCAAGAGATCCAATAGACTCCCTAGGATAGAATCATTCTCACTAAACACACCAACATATAGATGGTAGGACACTCTCCTTCCAAAGGCCATCAAAAGACCTACTTAAGTAAATCAAGAAGATAACGTCCATGATTGACCTATTCGAGATTACCTAAATAGTCCTTATGAATACCTAAGGCTTAGATCATGTCAACAACACCAAACATCTTCCCTAACTAGAGTCATACTCAAGACTTCCAAAGATAAGCCATAAAGAGATCATCCCATATGTCCTCTTCACACTTTAGCTAAGGAGTCCTTAAGTTACTTTAGATTAGGTACTTATTCACTTACATACTTTCTAACATAAGTCATTAGTTTATTAGCTCATTTAGAAGACATACATCACATAAAGGACATTCAATTAATGGTCTTAGACAAGACCTAGGAACTCCAAATAACACCATCAAAGTCTATTGTGCAATGTCTAAGTAGCGTCCCATACCACCACCTAAACCTTATAAACTTCTCTAATGCTAATAGGTATTCCATATGATGAGAATAGAAAATAACCGACATAGACCATGGTAGCAAAGCATGGAATCCAAAGTTCTATCCTACTTCGATGAGGTGTTCTACTTGCCAATGGTAGAACATAATGATCCCATGTAGGCACATGGTTAAGGAATATGAAGGGCGTACTAAGCATTCTAGTCTCTTTCTTAACTAGAACCACTTCCCCCTTGGTCATACTCACTCGGTGCTAGCCTTAGTTCTCATAGATCAATTCAGATTAAGGTTCATATAAATGGGTCCCATATCTAGTTCATGACCCAATTACATTCACCATACCAAAGCAAGGTCCACTAGGGAATATCTCACTATGGCAACAAGAAGCTCATCGCGACTTTCCTAAGGTATGATATGATGCCGTTCCAGCCAATCAACCTTAAGTCCATCACTCATGATATGAAGGATACCATTACGGCTAACTACTTCACGATTTATAACCTTACCACTTGGTTCAAGGTTCCACATAAATGACCCTCTTATCATTAAAGCTCTCACCTATATTCATTTATACAAGATTAAGACCCTTTAGGTTCCTAAGTCAAAACATCACATATTCACCTAAGCATCACGTAAGGGACACAAGTCTACCTAAACAAGACACAACATACTTTCATTTAACACATATAGCTTATCTTCCTTTAGACTCTTAGAAATGACCCTTAACCTTATTTAGTCAATATATTCATTATCTTAACATTATAAATATAACCATTTTAGACTCATATAACCAATTTAAGAACAACCATGTATCAACTCTAAGACTACACACTTAACACATAGTCAAAGCATAACATGATTATCTAGATAGTATCAATAGTCTAACACATACTTTCACATATAGGTAGATATGGTTATACATCACCAAATCAACTACACAAATAGCAATATAAGTTCAAGTAGTGCCGACAAGGCCATGATTATCAATATACTAGAAAGTAACGCTGACAAGGCCACATCAATTCACATAGCACCGCCACCAAAGGTGGCCCAAACCAATCATAAGAATCGAAGTATAAATAACATCAAAATAAAGACAATGGGGAAGCATACCTCCATTCCATCATCAACACTTCAATTCAAGTCAACTTACTCAATTCGATGCCCCGTCGATTGGGGGCGTGGATCCACAATAGTGGTTAGATCTTAGTACCTATTTTGACATCCTCTGACAAAAACCACAGACCAGCAGGATGGTCTATTGGTTGGTTGATGACCCGTAGGTGTGATCGTCGATTGACACCTGTAATTTTTGCAGGTGTCTCAGCAAAGGTTGGGGCATTTTTGGAAATTCACCTCCTATTTAAGTCATGGACAGTTATTTTGGGTCGTGTATTGTATATTAAGTTAGTTAATACTCTAAACCCTTGACTTAGACCTCATTATTCAAAAATAAAACCCCAAGATCAAAAGAGTTCTCTCTAGACTCCATTGAAGCTAGGAGCAAGGTTGAAGCTAGGATTTGGATTTATTCATTGACTACATCAATTTCGTGGATATTCTTTAATATAGGTATGATGTTTCATCCTTGACTATTCTTCCATTCAAGGAGACAATTTCAAAGGCTTTAAAAAAATGTTCAAAAACATAGAAATTCCTATTTTGAATTCTAGCCATGGGTTCTTGCATGAAAGGATTTGAATCAATGTTTTATGATATAATTGATGTTAATTGAATGTTTTAAGATAAAAAACACTATGAACCCATGCATTACATGAATTCCTATTTTTGGCTCTAATGTGGGTGAATTTATCATGGCTTGATCATTTTGAATTCATGTGTAGATTATAGTGGGCTATTGAATTATGTATAGATCATGATAAAATTATCTATGACCTACCTTCTAATGATGATATTCATATTTTATGTTGTTGGATCATTGATATTGATTGGTTGTTGGCTTAGTATTGTGTATATGGCTACTGGTCAGAGCCTTTATAAAGTGAATTGATTGAAAAGGCTAAGGAATGGTGATGATGATGATGGGAAGGTGGTGAGTTGACCTAAGCTCTATATATTGCGTAGAATTTATATTTAATTTTATTGATTGGTATGGTCCACTTAAGGTGGCAGCGTTTATGTGTTATAATTGTTATGAACTTAACCCTGTCAACATTGTTATGTGTGTTGTGCTATGATCATATTGTATCTTGTATAGATGATCAAGGTAAATGATGATAATGTGTATATGTATATGTTAGTTTAAAGTATGATTTCCTCTAAATTATTATATGTGACTATGGTAGACCATGATGAGTCTCTATATGTGCTGATAGGGTATCTTGTTAGGTAGACTTAGTTGTCCTTAGGTGGTACTTGAATGTTATTGAATACCTGATATGATGATATTGTGTCTTGATTGGTAGACTTAGGTCCCTCTACTTGATACAATAAAGTTATGTGAATGTGAACTCTTGACTTAGTAGGCTTAAGCACCTTTGTCATGTATGTGTATGAATGAATATTGAATGAAAGTCTAGGATCGGTAGACCTGAGATGATTTCCTTCTAAGGATAACTAATATAGGTCCTTGAATATGCAAAGAAGGTCAAGAACATAGAACCTTGAATATAGAAAAGAAGGTAAATAGAAACCTTGAAGTGAAAGACCGTAATGGTATCCTTCTTTAGTGGAATGATGGACTTAGGGATAGGTTAGATGGAACGGCATGAAACCATCTCTAAGGAAGTCATAAGAGCTATCCTTGTAGACCTTGAGTGGCAGACCTAGTGGACCCATCCTTTATAGGGGTATTATGATTTGGTAAGACTAAGAAATGGTACCTTCTCATATACCTTTATGTGAATGAACTTACTCTATGAGAACAAAGGCAAAGCACTGAGTGAATATGCTTGTGGTAGTGGATCTACTTAAGGTGAGACTAGAGTTAAAAAAAACCTTGATATTCCTTAACCAGGTGCCAACATGGGATGTGTCCTAGTTCTACCCTTCGCAAGTAAAACACCCTCCTCAGAGTAGGGTAGACTTCGAATTCCATACCTAGCTAGTGTGGTCTATGTCGGTTAATGCCTATTCTCATCATTTGGGTTGCATTCTAGTGTTGGAGAAGTTCTACAATGTGTAGGTAGTGGAATGAAACACTATCTATACATGGAACGAGTAGGATTTGAAGATGCTAGGATGAGGTTCCCTAGGTCCTCCAAGACAATTTTGTGAAGTCCTCTAATTGTTGAATGTCTCTTAAATGTCTTAATGAATATTGTTGACTTATCTAATCTATGATGAATAGAAAGGTTCTCACCTAGGTAGCTTTAAAGATTGCTTAGGTAGGCTTGAAGAGGGTGTATGGGGGGTATCATCATGTCTTACTTAGGTGAGTCTTAGAGTAACTTGAGGTGGATAGTCTAAATGATGAAAAAGGATTACTTAATTAATATAGAACTATGTATTATTGTAATATAAAAAATAATCCTACTTTGGGTAGTCTTAAGGATTACTTAGGTGTGCTTGAAGAGGGTGTATGGGCAGTGTCTTCTTATCTTACTTAAGTGAGTCTTAGGATACCCTTTGGTAGGGAATCAAAATGCGTATGTGTCTTCTAAATGGTTATGGTTGTCTCCTATGGATTACTTGAAATATGTCTTATATGTGTATGTTGTCTTGAAAGTGGTTCTTATACTTATTTTATGAGATTTCTATCAAAAGAGCACAAAAAGCATGTTATAAAGTAAATGTCCGTTTCAGTATGGTTTTATTGCATGTCACCATACTTAGTGCATTCGATGTACTAATTCCATATGTTGTTTATTCTACAAGTATAGGTGGCAAGTGAGGAGTCTCTTGGAAGTGAGGCTTCGGAATAGCATTCTCTCAAGCTAATTTGGGTATGTACTCGTATGATTCGAGAACATAGTATGTTTAATTTCCTTTTTCAAAAGACATTGTAATAGACTTTGGTTTTCCATTTTATTGATATATGGGCTGTGACCCTAAGATTTTCATGTGTCTAAGATGGTCAAGAAGAAACTTAGTCTTTCTTATGTTTCTATAAAAGAGTTTGACTATTGTTGTGAAAAGTTTTAATTCTGCACTATTCTTCACACACACACACACACACACATATATTATATATATATATATATATATATGCGATGAATGATGTCTAAGGGCTTGTATAAGACCTCTGAGAGGTCGAGTACGCCGTGTGGTGACTTAGGGGTGCCCTAAATTCTAGGGTGTACTTTGGGTCGTGACACTTGAACAGCCCATTAATTAACTCATAAAGCGGCAGGCACATTAGTCAACCCAAATGACATAGCCAAAAACTCATAGTAACCATAGAGGGTTCTAAAAGCCGTCTTGGGCACATCATCATGCCTAATTTTCATTTAATGGTAGCCAGACATTAGATAAATCTTGGAGAAAACTGATGTACCTTGAAATTGGTCAAAAATATCATCTATTGGAGGAAAAAGGTATTCGTTTCGAGTGACCCTATTGAATTATCGGTAATTGATATATGTTCTCATACTACCATCATTTTTCTTAACAAACAAGACTGGAGCGCCCCATGGAGAAGCACTAGGACGAACAAAATCCTTATTAAGAAGCTCTTGGATTTGAGACTTAATATCTCTTAATTCTTCAGCGTCAATGTGATATGGAGGGATAGAAATGAGACGAGTGATAGGCTCTAAATCACTTCAGAAATTTATATCTCTATCAGGAGGGATACCACACAAATTAGTATGAAACACTTCTCTAAATTATGACACTAAATAAATAGACTCAATAGATGAAGGCTCAACCTCAACATCCCGGAATGAGTCAAATAAGCCAAACAACCATGCCCACTAGTGTTCTAGCCCAAATAGAGGATATGATCTTATCTTGCTTAGGATTGTAAACCTCTTCCCACTCTAATTTTTCCCTACCGGGAATTTCTACGGTTACAAACTTAGTGTTACAATTAAGAACACCATAATAGGGGGACAACGAAGTCATGCCTAAAATTATGTCAAGTCACTGATATCCAATATCACCAAATCAGCCCAAGTCTGAAAACTTATAAACAAAATAAGACAAGCACGATAGACATGAGTGACTATGACATACTTCTCAACTGGGGTAGATAAATGGATGCGGGCATCACATATATCACAAATTATAGCAAACTCTGAGGCATATATCATAGATACACAAGAATAAGTAGAACCTGGATCGAATAACACATTATCCATCCGATCACATACAAGAATAATACATGTAGTCACTGCGTCAGATGACTCGGTGTCATTCTTGCCTGGAAAGGCGTAACATTGAGCCCTATCCTTATGTCAAGCGACATCCCAGCCTAATTACACGTTACCCTTACATGCGTTACCATTTAATCTACCTCCACGACCTCGCTGATTACCTCCTCGCCCACCTTGTGGATGTCCTTGACTATTATTACCATTTCCCGTAGGTACCTCTACTCTAGACAGTTGCTGCGCGGAATTCAGCACACAAGGGTGGGGATAATCTCTCCTCATATGCCCAGGTTCTCTGCAATTGTAGAAACTACGATCAAACAATGGTGTGCCGCCCGACGAAGGCGCGACTCCATGGCTATCTTGAATGAAATTATGAGGTGTAGTTCCCGAGTAATCATTTGTAGAGGTATGCATAACGTTCTGAATTGTCCTGGATGCATTGTTGGCCTCCCGCCCCTTTTGGAGTAAGAACCTTGAATGTTACCAGAGTTTTTAGTCATTTTAGTTAATGCCCTAGACTAACTATCTCCCCTCACCCCCTTCACTTTCTTAACAAAGTCTAATACTTTATTAAAGCTCTTTCCTGCAGAGGTCATATGAACAGATAATACTTGCAACTCAGAATTTAGTCCCTTAATAAATAAACTGATCCTCTCTTCCTTGGTAGTCACCAATGGAGTAACATATCTAGACAAGGCATGAAATTTGGCCTCATAAGCAGCCACTGACATACCTCCTTGCTCCAAATCCATGAACTCATCCTTCATACGATTCCTCAAAGTCCTAGGAACTTATTTATTCAAAAATAGAGCATGAAATAGGCTCAAGTAAGTTGAGGTAAAACTGAAGATCTACATTCGATTTAAGCTCCCCACCACCGCTTCGCCTCACCTTGAAGCTCAAAAGTCACACACTCAGCCCCATGCTGATGGACAATTCCCAACTTATGATGCCTCTCATCGCAATCTACGATGAAAATATATGCATCTTCACTCTCAGAACCATGGAACATAGGTGATTTCAACTTCAAAAACTTGGTCAATATCTCATGTTCATTACCAGTCAAAATAGGACCCAATAAAAGATGAAAGAAAGCATTATTACCTCCAATTCCAACCGCCTTAGGGACGGTGATAGCAAT
The DNA here is from genome assembly GCA_016801875.1 of Solanum sitiens. Lineage (NCBI taxonomy): Eukaryota > Viridiplantae > Streptophyta > Magnoliopsida > Solanales > Solanaceae > Solanum > Solanum sitiens. The sequence continues at coordinate 352,625 of JABWTJ010000618.1, read as the reverse complement.
ATGAGGATTGGCGGGAGCTTGAGTTATTTTAGCAGAAGGAAGCACTCGAGGACCAAGCAACTTTTTCAAGAATGTCATGATCTATTGATCTAGCATTGGGTCTATGAGAGGAATACATGTAGTCTCAGCTTGCACCTCTTCCTCTTGTCCAACTTCCCAAACATTTTCAACCTCAGCATTCTCATATATCTCTTCATGATGCACGGGTAGGGCTAGCAGGGGGACCGGGATATCCCTACCCGACCTGCGTCCGCCCCGGCCCTCGTCCCGCCCTTCCCGTCCCATAAGTTTTAGGGGGTTTAAGGGGTGGGGGATGAGGGGACCGGTCAGGGTCCGGTTCACCCCTGAGTCCCGGTCGACCCGGACTGGTCCCGATTCACCCCTGAGTCCCGGTTGACCCGGCCCGGTCCCGGCCCGATTGAACCGGCCGGTTCGCGGGATCCCTCCAGATTTTTTTTTAAAAAAAAATTCAAAAATGTTACCATTTCCAGCCGTTGGGGAAACGACTAGTGGTCCCCCCCAAAGGAGTTTTGCCACTTTTTGAGTTCCCTACCACCCCCTACCACCCCCTACTTTTAAAATTTTAATTTAAACCCTCAAGTTATAATAATTACACTTTAACCCATTTTTAATATTATAAATACCCCTCTATCCCTTTCAATTTCTTACAAAATCATCTATTCTCATTTCTCTCATCTATTTTTCTATATCCTCTCAACTCTCAAGTGTCAATCTTAATTTCTATTCCATTTTAATTCTCATATTATTATAATCCATATATTTCAATTTTCAATTCTAAATTTTCATATTGTATCAATATATATATATATATATATATATATATATATATATATATATATATATATATATTATCTCATATTTGTTATCAAGTATTGGTTGGAGTTTCAAATTACAAGTTACAACAAACCACAAGCTTCAACAATCGGTTTAACGTCTGCTATTAACGCATATGTTTGGTACATTCGTTTCATAATATTTATATTTTATTTTTTGTCTTTATTTTTATATTACACTTTATATATAATTAAGTATGAGTTCTAGGAAAAAAAAGCGGTAAGGAAAAGAGAAAGCAAAAGATAACGAAGAAAGTAAAATTTTTAAATTATTTAATTTTGGTAAAAAAAATAGTAAAGAAAAAAAGAGTAGTAAAAGTGGTGGTACTTCATCTAAATCGACGTGTAGAGTTAGATTTAACACAAATGATTCTACTTATGTTGATGATACTCCTTATGATATTAATTCAAATGTTCAACTCGATCATGAAAGTTTAGAACGACGTTATGGTAATATTAATCCTAATGTTGATGAAAATTCAGGTGAAGAAGTAGAAGCTAATTTTGGAGAAGAGGATTTAGAAGATACACCTACTAGTCCAGTGACAGAAGTTCCAATTCCAAATGACATTATCAATTTAATGGAGCAAAATTGTGGACGTCACCCCTTATACCTCCCACAAGGGAGAAGGTGAAGTATCAACGCCCTAAAACTTCTATTCTGTGGCAATTTATGAATTTCGATAAAGAAAATAGTGTTGTTATTTGTAATAAGTGTAAGCAACCTTTTAAACATAAACAAGGTGGGGGTCAAGGTGGGACGGGGGGATTAAATAGACATTTGTTATCTTGTGTGCCGATTCAATATATAGAAGCTAAAACATTAGCCAATAATAAAAAAGGAATTCCAAGTAATGAATTTGATATTACCGGTAATGCATCGGTAGAGGCTTCTAACATGGTTCAAGGAACATTAGATCCTTCTAACCCCGCTGGTCCAATAACACAACGTAAATATAATAAGGTATTAGATCGCGAAAATTTAGCTTAAATGGTTTCAGTTTGTGGTTTGCCTTATAGTTTTCCTTCAAATCCCGGTTTTTTTGAATATATTCAACAAACTTATAATCCGGATTATAGAGGTTTTTCAAGAAATACTGTTAAATCTGATGTTTTTGAATTTCAAGGTAAACATTGTCAATCTCTTCGTTATATATTTACCATATTAGATAGTAGAGTGTCTATAACTTCAGACATGGGTCATAGTGTTAATGGAAATGATTATTTAACTATTAATGCACATTAGATTGATCAAAATTGGAATTTGCAAAAAATGAATCTTAAGTTATAAACTATGTATAGAGAAAAAAATTGGTGCATATTTAGCTTCAAATATTTTAAGTGTTTTAGATTATTGCATGATTATAGATAAAATAATATCTGTCGCATTAGATAATGCATCTAATAAAACAAACACTGCTAAAATGTTAAAAGTTAAATTATGTCCAATTGACAATAATGCTTTTCATGTTAGATGTGTTGCACATATATTAAATTTAGTTGTACAAGATGATATTTTATTATTTGATTGTGGTTGCATAAAAATTGAATATGCCGTTGCCTTGATTTTTCATACTAACAATGCTGCTAGAATTAGGGAATTTAATGAGCGTTGTTTACTATGTGAATTGTCACCTAGAAAAATTCCAAGACATATTAAAACAAGGTGGCATTCCTTTTACAAAATGCTTTCAGTTGCTTACAAATATAGAAAACCCATACAAAAGGTGTTTAATGCTCGTAATGCTGACCCATTAGATAAAATTTGTGATGAAGATTGGGAAGAAACTAAAGAACTATTACAATTTTTAAGACTTTTTTATGATGCTACTACCATGTTTTCTGGAATTTATTATCCTACTATTTCATCCGTATTAATAAATATTTGTGCTCTTACAATTCAATTTTGTAAATATAAAAAGATAGATAAATTTAGAGTTGTAATTGAAGGTATGATTGAAAAATTTAAAAAATATTTTTTTCCTATTCCTCAAGTTTTTTTAACGGCTACTTTACTTCATCCTGCTTATAAATTACAAGGTGTGCAAGGCCTTGTTGACACTTTTTATGAAACTTTAGAAATTTTACTGGAAGAAATTCCAAATTATGAAACGTGTAAGTCTAGCATAAAAGTAGAATCAAAACGATTGTATGAAAAATATAGAACTACGGAAAATTTTCAAGGGGAAGTTGGTCAAACTTCTAATCCTGAGATTGATTTTTCACTTCCAATTTCAACTTATATGCGAGGTTTTCTTGGTCTTAATTCTATTAACCGTGACGATTTTGAAGAACATCTTAATAAATCTTTAGAAACATTGGAAATCAAAGATAGCAATGAAGATTTATTAGGATGGTGGAGTAGGCGAAGCGATGCATTTCCAACTTTGAGCAAAATGGTTCGTGATGTTCTAGGTATTCAAGCTTCATCAGTTGAATCGGAGGCTGCTTTCAGTGTGGCAAGGTTTCAAATTGGTGATCATAGACATTCATTGGCGGAAGACAGTTTGGAAACAATAATTTTATTTAGAGACTGGGTCAATGCCGATAGGAGGAATAATAATTTTCCAAAGTTAAGTAAAAAACAAGCAAGTTGGATCAAAACACAAATTGAATGCAGTGATGATGAATTAGAGGAACAAGAGTTTCTAGCAAGTTTGCCAACACCGGAGGATATCACCATCGAGATGATGTGACAATTAGAATTAAATTTTAAAGGAGAAAACATATATTTTTAGATTACATTCGAGAACTAATTGAAACAGAACCCTTCCTAGAAGGTGGCTGCGTAAAATTAGTTACTCATCTAATATCTATAACAAATATTAGTGTTACGTATAAGAACTTATTGAAACAGAACCCTTCCTAGAAGGTGGCTGCGTAGATTAGTTACTCCACTAATATTTGTTAACTGTAACTTCTAAGTTCTATTGAATAAATTTGAAGGTTTTAACTTTTATTCAAGTTTTTTTTATACAATTATTGTCTGCATTTTAATTTTAATATATACAATTAAATATATACTAAAGTACTAAACTAACTTTAAAATACTTAATTTAAAACTTGTAACTTGACATTTGAAATTTCAAGTTTACATTACTTTAAAATATTTAAAATACAAATTTAAACTTTTCAAATTTGAAATTTAAAACTTTAAAGTTGAAACTTGAAATTTGGAACATGAAGCTTGAAATTTGAAAATTGAAACTTGAAATTTGAAAAATTATTTTGAAATTTGAAAGTTAAAAGTTAAATTTAAAATTTATTAGCTAAAGACATATAATTTCAATACAAATATATAAGTATTTAAAAAAAAAAAATCCCCCGTCCCGTCCCGTCCCCCCAAATCCCATCCCATCCCGTATATATAGTGGGACGGGATGGGACCTATTTATTTCCCCCCAATCCCGGTCCTGGTCCAAATCCCCTTTCCCTGTCCCCCGTCCCGTCCCGTCCCCCTTCGTCCCGTCCCCCAGTCCCCATCCCCATCCCCTTGCCAGGCCTATGCACGGGAGGGCCCTCATTTCAGGGAGAATTTCTGATGGGTAACCCATCTCTAGTAGGTGTGACTCTTCCTCAGCCTCGACCCTTAGCTCTTACCCTAACCCTGTCACAACCGCGACCTCTCGATGTAGATTCCTCAACTGGTGCATTGACGGCAGTTATGGTCCTGATACCATTGAATCTAGTGTTAACCATCTGTGGACAAAAGAGTAAAATAGGTTAGATACCAATTTGAATTGATAGATACCAATTGTAATTAAGTCATAGCATGAAGGTGACAAGAGAAAATAGAGAGATTTCCTAAAATCCTATAGGCTCTTGAAAAAAAGTACAAACGTCTCTGTATGGTTCTGCAAGACTCTACTAGACTCTTTTGTACATTGAGATCAAAGAACTTAGTATCTAATACCAACTTTATTACAACCCACTCCGTCGTGAGTGGAACCCACACTAACCCTCCGGTGGTAGAATCATTACTACAACCCAACTGAACAATCTAAAGCTACGAAAACAGGTTTAAATAACTAAAATTGAAGTTACCATAAACTTCCAAAAAATCTAACAACGAAACTAAACTATGTAGAAGAAATAACCTAGAACTTAAAGTCAATGTACCAAAACATCTAAAGTTAAACCATAAGTCTAAACAAGAAGGGTTACAACCCCAAATTAATGTACTAATAACTAACTAGAATGTCCAAGTCCAAAATGTCTGACACAGACGAAAGAGAACTCATGGCATCCCGTAAGAACTAGCTCACCCTTGAATTCGATCGGTGATCACTGATCTTCTTAGTGAGCTCTGTCAATGGCCGCCTTAAAATGACATGTACTGAACAAAGAAAGAGCAAGTGCAGTATCAATAGAAAATTACCATGTACTGGTAGGATCACATGGTTATCCCACTAAGTGCAACATATATAAGCCATTATAACAATATAATCGTATGCATATATCGAACATATGCAATATTATTATTATTTACAAACAAGGTAGAATTTCACATTTCTCAATATACACAATTATAATAAATCATTGTCCCTCTCATAGTTACTAAACTCAAACTGTTAGCATAGCAACACGTGGTACCCGACCCAATGTATATGCCAAAATATGGAAACGATCCCATAATTATGCCAGAACGTGGTAACCAATCAATGTTAGTGTGTCGGAACGCAACAATAGATTCATTCAACAAGCCACAATCACAAACACAACTATATTCTATAGATCATACAATCAAGTTATGATGCATGACATTCATCAGTCATCTATCTCGTTTACAACAAGTGTGATCAGTAATGCAACATTCGCGTACATACATGTATCATAATGAAGAAAAAACAAAATATACATCAAACAATTATAGAATCAAAACCATCACTTACCTCGAAACAAGATTGAAACCCTTAAGAAACTTGATCCTTCCATTTTCGAATTCCTTTCGCTTGTTCTTAGTTTACAAACAATCATCATAATATGAAAAATAATAAGCATCACTAATTACCCAAATTAAAAACAATTCTATCAACCCTAGATCATGCCCATGATCCCCATACCAAGATTAGGGCTTTCTTCACCATAATTTCTAGATCAAAATGCTTCCCCATCGATAATTACCATTTAGATTACATTCTACGGATCCAAAAAATGATTCGAAGAGTGAAAATCTTATCTTCAGCCTCAAGAATGGTGAAAAACTATCAAGAAATGCCCTGGGTTTGTTCCTTAGCTCTCAACTTCAAAAATTTTAGATTAAAATGTTTTTTGGGGTTTATTTACGACTTTAAGTCGCGTCTTCTCCGCCATGGCGGCACCCACCCTGCTACAGCGGCCCCGCCCTAGCGGCATAAATTCTACGAAGTGGCTTGCACATAACCAATGAGCAAATTAAATAATTTTAATACCCCATTTCACAACACAACTTCCACTAACGACATTCAGAAACTATCTGTTCACGCTAAGATCAATTTCGGGAGTTTTACTTGTTCGAATTCTATTCCGTAAAGTCGTACGAGTTCCTTAACGCCTATTGAATAATGTGATCAAGTACATAATTATACAATCTCATTGCTACCACATTTTCCTAGACTTTAATGATTTCAATTTCGTCCAAATCTGGTCTAGGTTGAGAAATTCTAAGTTACTACGAAAACGTATTCCTAACCAAAAGTTTTGCACGTTAACTTTTCTATAATGACGAAACCCTATCGTTAAAAGATCACCTATAACTCTATCAGCAACATCAATGGCCACTTCATTAACTTCATTTGTAAGGTATTCATCAGTTGCAACAAAGTCTTCATCAACTTCTGCAAGGTCTTCAACAATTGTTGTAATGTTCGCACATGTTGTATAACTTAAATAAAAAATTATAGAAGTAAATTACTTGACACTAACATAATACATACTAATTTACCTTTCTCTTGTTTTTTTTTAATTCTTTCCAATTCTCCTTAATTTTTCTTCCCATACATAAGCAACAACTTCCACCATTGATTGCTAAAAGGATAAAACACGATCACTCAGATTTTCAAAATTCCCATCATTAGAAGTATTGGGTACATTATTGTGTCTACTAGAAACAAAATTCACACAAGGTTGGATAATATTCTACTCACCCATGTATTCATTCATACGCGCTCTCTACTTCTTAAGTGAGGACAGTCACACCTTTCAATTGAGCCTTCAAGACATCATTGACCGTGTCGTTCATTTCCTCTGTATATCGATTAAATATTTTCATGCAATTTTGTTCCATTTCACAGACAATAGGGGTAAGGTATGGGTGCACAATCTTAAAAAAATGAATATAAATGTTACACAATATTCACGTATTTAAAAAATTGTTAGATAATAACAAATAAATGTATACCTTCTTATTTCTTCCTTTGTACTTAAATAGATCACCTTCAACTATATTATCACTCTTTGTTGTGTGCCATCTAAGTAAACACGGAATGGACAACGGAGTATCTAAGTACTTCCTGACATACTTTTCAAGCTATGAAAAAGCCTCATAAATCCAAACCTGAAACCCATAGAACAATAAATAAATAAATAGAGTTTACGAAGTACTACACATAAATAATAGTATATCATAAATTGACTAAATAGTTGATAATAAGTACCAGAAATGTTCTATTAGATCGAATAAGTACATTCAATCTAATAAGGACCTTGTATTAGAATTTAGAAATTCTATTACTCGGATCTTTAGTATTCTCTTATTTAGAAAGAGATTTAGAAATAGAAATTTCTTCCGAAATGAAGGGGACGAAACAAGAATGGAAAGTCGTACAGAGCATAAGATGCATTCTTCTTTTCATTAGACATTTTGTTGCTTCCTCAAATTAATTTGATTCTTCAGATTGATCAATGTTAAATCAAATGCCAATTTTTTCCATGGATAACTTTTGAAGAAATTCAAATCATCTACCATCTTGATGGGTTTGAATACACAATATTAGACCAATCATGGGCAAGGAACATCCAGTGGACGAACCAAACTAAGGAGGAGTTCAATTTCTACTCCTTATTTAATTTGTTACCCTTTATTGATCTCATCAACTTTGCACATGTGATGTTCTTGTTCCTTGTCACCTTGAAATAAAAAATTTCACTTTTTCTAAGGACTTTGTTTAGTTTTGATTCGTGGGGTATGCTGAGCAATTCAGCCCCATAATCAATGTAAATTCTTTTAAGACAAAACATGCATGTTTGTCATTCACACAAAACCAAATATCATAAAACTTCTTCTCATTTTTTACACATTGCAACAACATATAATGGACAATCTGTCCATTGAACTTAAACCAATTTGAAATATGCCTCAAATGTGCAAAACAAGTATCCTTAAACTCATTATAAAGCTTTTGTTCAACCAAACTTTTCATAAAGTCACAATAAACTGTAATCCTTTATCTTATAGTGATATTTGCTGAAAATAATCCTACCTCATCTAACCACTTCGCTAGGTCATACAACTCTCCCAAGATATCTCTCACACAATTTGGCAAGTATAGGCGATCATCCTATTCTCGACTAGTGTCTCTACTACTCTCCTCGCTATAGCTTTCTCCTTCACTACTCTCAACATTATCACTAGCATCAACATTGTGTTATCAATCTCCGCCATTGTTTCAGTTTCTGAATCAGGCTCGGGTTCTTTGACTACAATTATTTTTACAACTTTTCAAACTTCTTCAGCCTTTTGTTTCCAAGAGCGGCAGAAGCAGATGGTTTAGTGCTTCCACCTCTAGTTTTAGCCATACATTATAATTTACAAGCAAAAACATATTTACCAACCACTAGTTTATTAACATAAACAGAGTAATGCTCAAATAAAACATGCAAAATAATTATCAATTCCAACAAATTTGAACAGTGTGATTGACAAAAACGCCACTAAAGTCGATCAATGTTAAAAATTTCAAAATCAATAGGCGAAATAAACATATTTTTTTTAAAAAAAGAATAAGTAACCAAATAGGGATAAATACTAAAATCTACACAAAAATATCATTAGAGACAACAAATACACTGAATACGGTGAAAAAGCGTCATCCCAAAAAAAGATCATCAAGAAAAACAATCAAGAAAATGATGCAATTAAATCATTACACTACAATAACAAAATAAACAATCAAATATGGATAAAAATCACCGAAGAACACAATAACAAAAGATTCAACTTATCAAAGATGAGACTTTAAACTTGGAGAAAAAGATTGAAAAGAATAGATGATGATTTGAGAGGGGTTTAGGATAATGAAAATGTTGTATAAGTTAATGGAAGAGAGTTTATGGGGAAGAGTAGAGTACGATTACACTTGTATCATCTTTCAAGAATAGAAGATGTCTTGGTAGATGAAAATCCCTAGCACTTAGAGAAAAAGAAATGCCGGAGTATATATTCAACAAAGGGTGTCTCGATTTTCTTCAATAAATAATATTTTTATTAGAAAATAATATTTTTAAAAACATATTGGGATTATAATATATTTTTGTTAACTAATATCTTTTGTCAAGTCTTAAAAAAAATATGCAATTTCATGACCCCATATTCACAAATGTACCCTAAGTTTTAAAACGCCAAAGAGACCCATGAACCCAAATTTTCCTTTTAAAAAACCTAGCCCTAGAAAATAACGCAAAAACAAATTCAGTGGGTATGGACTAAATTAAGTTTTGTTGGTGGGTAAAACACCAAATCTTCTCAAGTATATATAGGGAGTATTGGGGAACGAGGAAAGGGTCAAAAAATTGCCCTTAACATATTGAAAAAGGCTAAAAAATGTCATCCTTGCATTTATTAGATAAAAGTGTCCTTCATCCATCTATTTTGATAAAAATGCCCTTAAGAAGTCTAAAACGAATCCTCCTTTTAATAAAAGCAGACGTGACACAAATAAATAATTTAAATTAAACACGTGATATTGTTATTTTATCCGTATATAATTAGATCCAATTTAATTTATAACCACACCCATTAACTCAAATAATTAAAACAAAACCCAACATGTGGAGGTGTAGTGACCATGACAGATCGAACCAACGAAGGCGAGTATTTGATATTATCCAATAATGCATTATGAGATGTTGCCTTAAATAACATCGCGTGTGGCGTGGCTCGTATGTGTTTGCAATCAAGACGACCACCTTCTCCAACAGGTTTACCATAAAATGGCATCACGGTGACTGGCACCGGAGAAAGCTCGTATAAGGCGTGCTAAGATACATCAATTCTATTGACGAAGTTAGCCTTGACGCACATTACTTATAATGTTAGTTCATGGTGGTGGATTTAAGAAAAGATCTATGACATTATGTTCTTATTACTAGTTTTACCATTAATTAGTTACATGTTTAATTAAGAGAAACTCCAATTTTAGGTTTTAATTAGCATGAGTTTGCTAATCCCCTTAAGAACCCAATATATTTTTTTAGAATAGGATTAGGTTGATGGGTGTGATTGTAAATGGAATAGGATCTAATTACACGTGGACCAATAAAAATAATGTCACACATTTAATTAAAATATCTATCTATGCAAAATCAGTTTCTTTTAAAAGGAGGGTTAGTTTTAGACTTCTTAAGGGCATTTTTATCCAAATAGGTGAATTAGAGAGCATTTTTTTTTATCTAATGTGTGGAAGGAGGGCATTTTTGAGTCTTTTCCAATACGCTAAGGGAAATTTTGACCCTTTTTCCATTTGTAAACCCATTGAATTTAGTGTAATTGTGTGTAATTACAGTGTCAGCCTTGTTGGTTGAGCACCTAATTTGGTGTAATTGGTAGGTGGGGATTGCACTTTTCAATTCACATGGTAGTAATTAAATGTTGTAATGAAAAACTCACTATTTTTTTTAATTTCTTCTCTTTATTTTTATTTATTTTTTTCTTTTTCATTTATTTTTATTATATATTTTTTTTCTAAAATATTATTTAAGTTTTATTTTATTATATTTCATTTCCTTCTCATTATCCACTTTTAATTCATGTGATTCTATGCAATTTTTGTATTAACTATTTTTATCTATTTTTTTACATTAGTATAATTTTGTTACTATTATAAATTTTAAATTAAAGTAAAATTCATTATTCAATAAGTTCATGGACTTACCTTTTCCTTGTATTTTAAATCATATTTATATGTGTTACTAGTTTTATGGCACGTGCGTTGCACGCGTGTATCGTATATATAGTATATGATGTTGTAAAATAGAATTAATATTACTATAATAAAGATTTTTAGTAAATAATAATAATTGAACAAAAACAGGACAAGTGTTTTTAAATTATTAATATATATTGTCACAGAGTTACTTTTATTTTCACATCAAAATGATCAAATATCAGCAAAACATTCCAAAATACATTCAAAGTTAAATATTAGAGAAATTGACATTTATTTAATAATATTATTTCTCACTTTACTCTATTTTGTAAACAAATCTAACCAACAAAATAGAAAAACAAATATTCATTCAAAAAATGTCACCTATTGTCTTTCCTTTTACGGTTATGAACATAAATGATGTAAACCATTTAAGTAGAAAACTTTTCTTTAATATTCATACTTTAAATTTAGTATGTGCATGACACTAATAAGAATTACTATAAGTATTTCAATATTTTATCCTTATATGTAACACATCATTTACAAAATATTATTACCCAATTAATATTTGAGTAAGTCTACCATAGAGAGGTAATTTTACTTTGTAAAGTATACTTGGTTGTTATCATGAATGATTATTATATATACTTCATTAGAATTATTTAATGTTAATATATGAATAACATCACCCATGATGAAAAATATTTCATTTCATCAAGTTTCTACCTTATCTTTGTGGAATTGTAGTCTTTTTTTTTTCTTGCCGCATACATTTAATATAGTTGTTGTCTATCGTATCTTATAACATTTTATATCATGATATAATATATTTAAATATTTCAATGATTAAAATTAATAGATGAATAAAATTTAAAGTACTATTTATAGAATTATTAATTTGATTTAAGATCATCTTATGATTAATCACTATTTCCTTATCTAATTTTATATAGCTAGTAAGGAGTGTATCTTGTGACATAAAACATATTATATGGAGAATACATAGACAATGAAGAAGGAAGACGAAAATTATGTCCAAGTTATATTCACTCTAGTGTTCCATTTGATTTAATTCTTTTGCCACCAACACTTTACTTTCTCTGTTCATTTTTTATTTAAATCTCTTGTCACCATCACTTTACTTTCTCCGTTCATTTTTACATACATATCTATTGAAAAATAATTATTAAAATGTCTATGTCATCATATTTTAAGTAAAAGTAAAAATCTATTTTGAAATAGTGAATTTAACATCAAAACTAAAAATTCAATGGACTACGTTGATACCCACTGTTTTAGCAAAATCAGAAAGAAACTCCTTCGTTTGAGGGAAAATAATAAAAAATAAAAAAACAAAGAATAAATATCTTACCCAACTCATATGCTTTTTTCCATATATGTTTAATATTATTGTCTTTCCCATAAATTTCTGTCACTGTTAATTCATGAGAAATGGTAAGAAAAAATACAAGTGTGAATTGATGAATGACTTTCTGAAATTTTTTAACCAACTCTTGTAATGAGGTACCTTGAATTTTGTTGAAATTCAAGTTAAAATATTTTTTGCAAAGAAAACCTGAGATTATTCAAAAAGACAAAGAAGAGTAGAGAACTTAAAGAAGTTATAGTTTAAAAGTGTGAGGAAGAGTAGTAGGAATAGGTGTTAATTTGCGTCTTATCTGAAAGTCACTGCATATTGGAAAAGGCACACCTCATCAGAAAATGCACAACCATTTAGAAAAGTCACAACCCTTCGAAAAAATCACAACCCTTCGGAAAAGTCACAACTCATTGAAAAAGTCACAACCCGTCAAAAAAGTCACAACCCTTTGGAAAAATCACAACTCAATAACAAAATCACAATCACTTAATTTGCAAAGGTATCTGCTTTAAATATAATAAAACTAATTATTACATATGTGTATTGGCTATCGGTAGTTGAACAAGGTAACCATCAGAATTAAATACCCGATACCTCGTATTGATGATTTATTTGATCAACAGCAGGGTGCTTCCATTTTCTCCAAGATTGACTTGAGATCCAGCTACGATAGCTAAAGGTTAGGGTAGAGGATATTCCTAAGACAACTTTTTGAAAATGTTATGGCCATTATGAGTTTTTGGTGATGTCTGGATTGACTAATTCCCTAGCAGCTTTTATGGACTTGATGAACGGAGTGTTTAGATCGTACTTGGATTCCTTTGTTATTGTCTTCATAGATTATATATTGATGTGCTCCCGTAGTAAGGAGGAACACGAGAATCATATGAGGATTGTGCTTGGGATTCTGAAGGAGAAGAACCTCTATGCAAAGTTTTCAAATTTTGAGTTTTGGCTTAGTTCGGTAGCATTCTTGGGACATGTAGTGTCCAAGGAAGGTATGATTGTGGATCCGAAGAAGATTGAGGCAGTTCAAGATTGGGTCAGACTTGCTTCAGTTACTGAGAGTTGGAGTTTCTTAGGCCTTGCAGGTTATTATCGCCGATTCTTATAGGGGTTCTGTTCCATTGCATCCTCATTAACTAGATTGATCAAGAAGGAGGTGACTTTTCAGTGGTTTGACGAGTGTGAGGTTAGTTTCCAAAGGTCCAAGACTTTATTGACTACTGCTCCTATTTTGACCCTACCCATACAGAGAGAGGGTTTTGTTGTATATTATGATGCTTCTCGGATTGGTCTTGGTTGTGTATTGATGCAGAAGGGGAAGGAGATAGATTATACTTCGAGGCAGTTGAAGGTTCATGAAAAGAACTATCCTATTCATGATTTAGAGTTGGCGAATTTTTTGCTTACATTGAAAATTTGGTGGACTTATCTTTATGGTGTGCATTGTGAGGTGTTCACGTATCATCGTAGTCTCCAGTATATATTCAATCAGAGGGATCTCAATTTGAGGCAGCCGAGATGGTTGAAGTTGGTCAAAGACTACGCGTACATGACTATTTTTTATCATCCAGACAAGGAAAATGTGGTATCAGATGCTTTGATTCAAAAGGCGGTGTGGATAGTTTAGCCATGTTACAGGTTGGCGAACGTCCATTTGCTAGGGATTTCAAATCCTTGGCCAATAGATTTGTGAAGCTTGATATTTAAATTTTCTTTCAGGTGTTGGCTTATATGTACGTTAGTTCATCCTTGTTGTAACATATTCGGGCTCAACAATTTGATGATGATGATTTATGTTAGATTAGAGACAAGGTGTAAGAAGGAGAAGTCAAGGACACAATTTTTGATAGTGAGGAAGTTTTGTCACGACCGGGGAGCACCCCCTAATCGTAAACGGCGTCTTCGTCCTCTTAGAGGCCTAAAACAAGACCTTAGCATACATCATTGCATTTCATAGGTAAATAAAATATGGAAGAATTAAAACTTTACACATGAAGTTTACATAGACTAATCATTTATCAACATAGTCTACTATTGTCTAACATATAACAATCTATTACAGAAATACAAGGTTCGGGACATAGACCTTACACTATTACAACATGTCTCATATAGAACTTACAACAAAGTCTCAAAAGATAAGAAATGAACATTGTCTTAGACATAATCAAATAGCTAGAACTAGAATAGTGGGTTTCATCCTCAGACAAGAGACTCACCAAAAACATGGTAACTATCCAAATCATCATTGAAAATGTCCTTGAAACTCTTCAATGGACCAAACCTACATTATAGTAGAAATAGAGAGAATATGGGTTAGTACAAACCACGTGTACTAAGTATGGAGACATATGCAATTGAAACATTTAGAAACATACTAAAAAGGACATTTGGTTTATAAGCATGCTATTTAACTTGAAAGCCTTTATGCACATTCCAAGAATATAGTCAAGTTCATGAAATAGCAACAATAAGACATTTCCATATAACATGTTCATGAGCAACACCATAGTAAAGTTAAAAGCAACATTTACCAAAACATTACAAGACCTTACCCATAATCCCTGTTCAAGTCAACTAGTACAATACCTATGTGAAGCCCCATAGCCCCACATAAGCTTAGTCAACTATCAAAGAGACCACAAACATCTCATTTACATCATACAACCTCATAACAAGTGGACATCATCTCATGCATGGCAACCTAGACCAACAACACATGTATCAAGTGAATGCAATATCATATGAGACCAAAATTATATATAATCAACATTAAGTAGTTCATTCATACCGTATTAATAAAGAAAACCATCCTAATAATCCCCTCAAGGTCTACACATGTTCAATGTATAGGTAAAGTCCCATTCCCTTACCTACACTATTGCACCTCTTAGTTCATCCTAGTTGTCATGCATCATTTTACTTTCATAATTAATTTTACTTTCCAGAAACTTTGCCATAACCAACAATAGACCATGTGAGCTAAACATGGAATCCAGTTTCAACCCCTCACACCGAAAGGAGGGAATACTACTTGCCAAGGTAGGACATATACATCATAATAGCGTCTACGTGGATCCACAAGCTAGTCTTCCTGTGGGGGCACATAGTTAAGGAACTAGGAGATTTTTTCTGGAAACCCTCTTTATGCTAATTTGCACTGTAGTTCCCATCACACTTGGTGAACCTACCTTTTATATTGGAACAGACACCTCTCATTGTCAAGTTCACTCGGTGCTAAGCTACATATTCCCTTTTTAAAGTATCGTAGAGTCTTTCTTAACATTAGTTTATATCATAGGTCTTAAGAGACTAACCCCTTGTATAACATGATCATAGCTATTAGGTAATAGAATGAGAACTCCATTCATCACAACCCAACATTTAGTGAGAACATTACATATTAATCATGGTAATAAGATGCATATAGGAATCACCTTCAATCCCTCATACTAACACCCTATCATCATCTCCCAATTCATCACACCATAACATGATACCATATTCATAATCTCATAATCTTCTTATCATACTCTCATATTAATACTTTAATTGAATAAGCAACATCAAGAATAGACCAACATAATTGAAGTAAAGTATTAATGATCTTGAAAGTCTTACCAATGGCTTCCAAGAATCTCATCCAAGAACTTACCCTCAATTAAATGATCCTTAACCAACAATTCAATCACCATAATCATATCATAGTAGACTATACAAGAATACATTCAATTATATCTTCCTCAATCACAAACCAACCTAGATCACAAGTTAGGGTTAGGAGAAGAAGAGGATTCATGGGTCTTTGTAGAGATTTAGGTAATACATCAATACACACATAAATATACATAAATCATTACTTATAATCGAAGTAATACAACACAAATCAATTTAGAAAGAAGAGCCACGAAATTGGATGAAAACAAGGTTTTTGAAGAACATTGAAATCAAATCTTTGAAGAGCCTATTTTGGAAAAAAGTCCCAAGAGTGAATTCGCTCCATACCTTGAAAATCCTTGAAGAATTATGGAGTAAAACATTAATATTTAAGCCATAGTATTAACTTGTTCTTCTTTTTCTGCAGTGAGGTCTTGGAGTAGTGAGAGAAACTAGAGAGAAGTGGGAGCTAATATGGTTTTGGGATTTATGAAGTGTTAGGTTAGTTTAATGACTTAGGGTCCTTATATAGTCCTAAAATAATCAATACTAACCGAACTTAACCCTTAATTAATTAATAAATCAATTCCCTAACCACCCCCTACTTAACTGTTTTTGGACCGTGAACTGGGGTCCCAAACGACAAGACCCCGTCGGGCCATTGTCCCAAACACAGACCGTCTTGGTCATTCATGGTTTGGGACATAGGCTGGATGTTGGAGTTTAAAGGTGAAAATTCAAAATGTCAACCAATGAGCACCATCGATGGACCGTACTCCCATCGACGGCTCGTCGTTCACCTCGTCGATTGCCCACTGTTTTTGATAACTTTTTATGGTCAAATGTTGGGTCCTCCTCAAGGAACGTTAGGGTGGTCCTTGGGGATTTCCCAGAATGTTTTGAACCTAAACACAATCTAATGTATATCCTAATCACCTTCACTAAATTTCACTTTCATGCGACTCTTTAATCCCCATGAAACACCTAAAGACACACTAGTTCACTTCCACTAGTCTCCGAACGTCGTGGTTGTTTCTTTACGTTATGATTCTAAAACTTCCTAATCAAGTTTTTTACCTTTGTTTAAGCTTAGAAACACTGTTTTAAGGCCTTTCTAATTGAATGAGTCTCTAGACGAGGTCATTGGACTACCAGGTGTAACAATATCCCTCACTTGGGGAACATTCGTCCTCAAATGAAACTTTAAGATCTTTTTGGAATTATGACTCAAGACTAGCAGCCCAACCAACCTAGGAGATATAAAAATAATCCAATTATAAAGTTTCAAAAAACATTAAGACACTTTCAACACAAAAAATTTAGAGAAGTTACTAGCCTCAACTTTGACTAGAAGAGGAGGGAGAGAGATGAGGATATCGGGATTTCATGTCGGCCTTGGCTTCCCAAGTAGCATTATTCACTATTTTGTTCTTCCAAAGAACCTTCATAGAAGCTACCTCTTTATTCCTCAACCTCTTTACTTGCCAGTCTAAGATGTCAACCGGAACCTCTTCATAAGAAATGTTGGAATTGACTTCTAAGCCTTCTAGAGGAAGGATATACACTGGATCACCTACACAATTTTTGAGCATTGGCACATGAAAAACCGGATGGACCGGAGCTAACTCAATTGGTAGTTTAAATTCATAAGCGACCTTTTCGATTTGTTTCATAACCTCATATGGCCCCACGTACCAGGGAATAAGGTTTCCCTTTTTACTAAATCTCATCACCCATTTCATGGGTGATATCATCAAGTAAACCATGTCTCTTAAAATAAACTCAAGGTCCCATTTTCTATTGTTGGTATAAGATTTTTGTCAACTTTTGGCCATCTTCAAAAGATCCCTTATGAACTGGGCTTTCTCCACGTCCTCATATATTGCTTCGTGAACTATCAAAGCAAAGTCACATACATCAAACCACCCAATCCGAGATCTATATCTCTTCCCATAAAGGACCTCAAAGGGTTCCATTGCTATACTTGAATGATAGCTATTATTGTAGGAAAATTCGACTAATTGTAGATGGTCGTCCCAATTACCCTTGAAGTCAATAACACATTCACTCAACATGACCTCCATGTTTTGGATGGTTCGTTTCGCCAAACCATCCGTTTGTGGATGAAGTGCGGTACTAAGTTTCACCTTAGTACCTAACCCACTTTGGAATGCCTTCCAAAACCTAGAAGTAAATTGGGGACCCCTATAGGAGATGATTGACAAGGGGAATCCATGCAAACTCACAACCTCATTAAAGTACAACCTAACATAGTCCTCCGACAAATAACTAGTTTTCACAGGGAGAAAATGGGTAGATTTCGTCAATCCATCAATAATCACCCATATTGAATCATTTTGTTTTCGAGTATGGGGAAAACCCACAACAAAATCCATATTGATATCTTCCCATTTCCAAGTAGGGACATCCATCACTTGATTTAACCCTCCCAGTCTTTGATGTTCGGCTTTGACTTGTTGAAAATTAGGCCATTTGGCCACAAACTCCGCTATATCCTTCTTTAAAACGTTCCACCAATAAACCTCTTGAATATCATGATACATTTTGGTGGCACTCGGATGAATTGAATATCGAGAACCATGAGCCTTTTCCATAATTTGTCTCCTCAAGTCATCCACATCAGGTATACACAACCTTCCTTGGTACCTAATTACACCATCCCCCCTTGGGAGAATGACTCATTGTACTTACTAAGAAGAGATTCCTTCAAATACATCAATAGAGGATCAAGAGTTTTCCTAGTATTCACCTCAACCACTAAAGATGACTCAGAGTTATGATGAACCATGAAACCACCTTTTGGAGAATCTTCTAACTAAACACCCAACCGGGCCAATATATGCACATCTTTCACTAACACTTTCTTACTATATTCAATATGATCCACACTAGGCATATTCATTCAACTCAACGCATCTGAAACCACATTAGCTTTTCCGGGATGGTAAAGGACACTCATATCATAGTCCTTTAGGAGTTCTAACCATCTCCTTTGTCGGAGATTCAACTCCTTTTGAGTGAACACATATTGAAGACTCTTATGGTCAGTGAACACATACACATGCATTCCATATAGATAGTGTCTCCATATCTTCAAAGAAAACACTACAACCGCTAAATCAAGATCATGAGTTGGATAGTTATTCTCATGCCCCTTGAGTTGTCTACATGCATATGCTATCACCTTACCATGTTGCATGAGGACACAACCCAAACCTACTTAAGAAGCATCACAATATATCACAAACCCTTTGTTACCCTCCGGCAACGTCAAAACCGGAGCGTGGTTAGCTTATCTTTCAAATCTAGGAAGCCTCTTTCACAAGCTTCCGAACAATCAAACTTAACTTTCATTTGGGTCAAGGTTTTCAAAGGAGAAGCAATGTATGCAAACCCATCAACAAATCTCCTATAATACCTGGCTAAACACAAGAAACTTCAAATATCGGTTGAAGTCAAAGGTCTAGTCCAATTCTTAACCGCCCCCGTCTTCTTCAGATCGACCTCTATACCCTCAGCTAAAATAATGTAGCCATGAAAAGCAACTGATCTCAACCAAAATTCACACTTACTATATTTGGCAAAGATTTGATGTTCCTTGAGAACTTACAATACTAACCTCAAATGGCCCATGTGCTCATCCTCACTCTTAGAATATACAAAGATATCATCAATAAAGACAATTACAAACAAATCAAGATACTTCTGGAACACTCTATTCATAAGATCCATAAAAGTCGTTGGGGCATTAGTTAGACCAAAAGATATGACTAGGACCTCATAATGACCATACCTAGTCCGGAAAGCCGTCTTAGGATTGTCAACACCTCTTACCCTTAGTTGTTGATACCCTGACCTCAAATCAATCTTCGAAAAGTAACTCGCACCTTGGAGTTGATCAAGCAAATCATCAATACTAGGGAGAGGATATTATTGTTTATAGTGACCTTGTTCAATAGTCTGTAGTCAATACACATTCTAAGAGACCTATCTTTCTTTTTCACAAATAACACCGGAGCGCCTCATGGAGAAATTCTTGGTTGTATAAAACCCTTATCTAGCAAATCCTTAAGTTGAATATTCAATTCTTTCAACTCGGCGGGAGACATACGGTAAGGAGAAATTGAAATGGTTTGAGTATCAGCATCAAGTCTATGCCAAAATCTATCTCCCATTTGAGAGTAATTCCGGGTAAATCATCTAGAAAGATTTTTGGAAAATCCATTACTACAGGGACCGACTCTAATGGAGGTGCTTTAGACCCAAGGTCATTGACTCTCACAATATGATAAAGACATCCCCTAGAAATCACCTTACAAATTTTTAGACACGAAATGATTTGACCTCTAGGGATCGAGTTTCTCCCCTTCCATTCTAAAATGGGTTTATTAGGAAATTGAAATCTACTACCCTCGTTCAACAATCAATTGACGCAAAACAAACATTTAACCAATCCATCCTCAATATGACATCAAAGTACAACATATCAATTTCTACCAAATCAACCAATGTAATTCTATTGGACATTAATATGGGATAACTCCTAGACTCTTTTAGCAACAATGGAGTCACTCACCGGGGTAGAAACCGAAAAAGGTTCAACTAAGACATCGGAGAGTACATCAAACTTCATAGACACTAAAGGAGTCACAAAATATAAAGTGGCACCGGGATCTACCAATACATAACATTAATTGAAAATACCTTCAACATACCGGTAACAACATCAGGAGAACCCTCTTGATCAACCCTAGACTTGAGAGCATAGAAACGGTTCTTCTTAGGAGAATCGAACTAACACCACTTGCTTGTGCTTGATTACCCTCCTTTACTCGATTCTTGGTCGTGGGACAATCCATAACCATATGATAACTCTTTCCACATCCAAAACAATTATCCGTACCCATTAAACACTTACCCATATGCTTCTTACCACATTTGGTACAAAGTGGAACCTCACTTGGTAAACCACCACCTTTCCCTCCTTGAGACCTAGGGGTAGACACCCTATCCTTTCGAGCTTTTTGAACATTAGAAGGAAATTGATTGGAGAATCTCTTCTTGAACTTTGTCTTGTCTTGAATCTGAAATCTTCCCTTAGAAGTACCTCCATCATGGGGCCTTACCCTCTTAAACTCCCTATTCTTCCTCTTGAGTCTAGTATCCTCAACTTGTTGAGCATGCACCATCAAATGAGAAATGTCAACGTTGTCATAAAACATTTCTGCATAACACTCTTCATCAAGTTCATCAGAAACACCCGTCACAACACGGCTCATTTCATCTCTACCATTGGTCACCAAAGAAGAGGCATATTTGGACAACTTAGTGAATTTCAAAGAGTATTCTTGCACACTCATACCTTCTTGACAAAGTTCGATGAGCTCTTCCACTTTTGCCTCTATTTTCTTTATAAGAAAGAACCTATCAAGAAATTCCCTCCTAAATACTTCCCAACTTACATGGCCCCCTCTCAAAGCCCTATTATCTCTCCTTTGAGTGTACCAAGTTTAGGCCACATCTTTGAGCTAATAGGCGGCTAGCTCAGCCTTCTCATATAAACTCACCCCCATAGCATACAAAATCTTTACAACTCATTAAGAAAGTCTTGGGGGTCTTCATTCACCTTAGACCCAAAGAACATGGTAGGATTCATCCTTGAGAAGTCCCTTAAGCGAGAAGCCGTGGTACTAGCATTTTGGTTCACACAGGGTGCAACTTCCCCGTTTGCTTTAGCCGCCATAGCTTGTTCTTGAGTATTAATGACTTGAGCTTGAGTAGTTATGGCTTGATCCAAGTTGATGAAATCCATCCTTATCTCTCTATCTGTCATAGTTGGAGGATTGACCGGAGCTTGGTCACCTTGTGGAGCTCGTTCTTGAAGAGGATCTTGATTGCCTTGGGGAGGATCTTGGTTGTCTTGGCGACGAGCTCCCGCATTTGCAATCTTCTATTCAACTCTTTTTGCTTCTGCCCTTGTAGTAGTCATAGACTATAACCACAAGAAAAAGGTTATACGGAAATGACATATAGATTTAAGACTCTTGAGGCACGACTTAAAATTACCAAAAGAAGTGAGAATTTCCTTCGCATCACATAGCCTATCAATCATAAGTGTAGCGCGCTTCATAATTATGAACAAGACTCTATGTACACGTAGTTTAGTAAGACATCATTCATATGATTAATTAACCTCATGCTTTGATATAAAGTTTGTCACGACAGCGGATCACCCCCTAATCGTAACCGGCGTCTTCGTTCTCTTATAGGCCTAAAACAAGCCCTTAGCATACATCATTACAT
This sequence comes from Solanum sitiens, assembly GCA_016801875.1. Classification (NCBI taxonomy): domain Eukaryota; kingdom Viridiplantae; phylum Streptophyta; class Magnoliopsida; order Solanales; family Solanaceae; genus Solanum; species Solanum sitiens. The sequence continues at coordinate 330,276 of JABWTJ010000618.1, read as the reverse complement.
TTCATAGGTCAATAAAATATGGAAGAATTAAAACTTTACACATGAAGTTTACATAGACTTCTCATTTATCCACATAGTCTACTATTTTCTCACACATAACCATCTATTATATAAATAGAAGGTTTGTGACATAGCCCTTACACTATTACAATATGTATCATATTCTTACAAAAAAGTCTCAAAAGATAAGAAACGAACACTGTCTTAGACATAAACAAATATCTAGAACTAGAATTGTGGTTTCATCCTCAGACATCAGAACTCACCAACAACTTGGGAACTATCACAATCTTCCTTGAAAATGGCCTTGAAACTCTTCAATGGCCCGATCCTACATTATAGTATAAATAGAGAGAAAATATGGGTTAGTACAAACTACATGTACTAAGTAGGGAGACATATGCAACTATGCACATTCCAAGAATATACTAAAAAGGACATTTGGTTTATAAGCATGCTATTTAACTTGAAAGACTTTATGAACATTCCAAGAATATAGTCAAGTTCATGAAATAGCAACAATAAGACATTTTTATATTACATGTTCATGAGAAACATCATAGTAAAGCTACAATCAACATTTTATAAATACATCACAATACGTTACCCATAATCCCAATTCAATTCAACTAGTGCAATACCTATGTGAAGCCCCATAACCCACATAAGCTAAGTCAACTATCAAAGAGACCACAAACATCTCATTTACATCATACAACCTCATAATAAGTGTACATAATCAGATGCATGACAACCTAGACCAACAAAATGTATATCAAGTGAATGCAACATCATAAGAGACCAACACTATATAGAATCAACATTAAACATTTAATTCATAACATATATGGATAAAGAAAACCATCCTAAGAATTCCCTCAAGGTCCACATGTGCAATGTATAGATAAAGTCCCATTCCCTTACCTACACTAGTGAACCTCTCAAGTCATCCTAGTTGTTATGCATCATTTTACTTTCATTCATTCATTCATTTAATTTTTGGAAAACTTTGCCATAACTGACAATAGATAATGTGAGCTAATTATGGAATCCGGTGTAAACCCGTCACACCGAAAGGAGGGCATCCTACTTGCCAAGGTAGGAAATATATATACATCATAATACCTTCTACGTGGATCCACGAGCTAGTCTTATTATGGGGGCACATAGTTAAGGAACTAGGAGATTGTTTTTATAAACCCTATTTATGCTAATTCGCATTGTAGTTTCCATCTCATGAGACACATGTTGAACCTACCTTCTACATTGGGAGGGAAACCTCTGATTGTCAAGTTCACTTGGTGCTAAGCTACACATTCCCTTTTTGAAGTATATTAGAGTCTTTCTTAACATTAGTTTATATCATAGGTATTAGGAGACTAACCCCTTGTATAACATGATCATAGCTCTGAGGTCATATAATGTGAACTTCCTTTCATCAAAACCCAACATTTAGTGAGAACATTACATCATAATCATGGTAATAATATAAATAAAGGAATAACCTTCAATCCCTCATACTAATAACCTATCATATCATCACAATTCATCACACCCATAGCATGATACCATATTCATAATCTCATCATATTCATACTTCAATTGAATCAACAACATAAATAATAGACCAGCATAATTGAAGTAAAGTATTCATGATCTTTAAAGTCTTACCAATGGCTTCCAAGGATCTCATCCAAGAAATTACCCTCAATTAAATGATCCTTAACTAACAATTCAATCACCATAATCATACAGTAGTAGACTATACAAGAACACATTCAATTATATCTTCCTCTATCACAAACAAACCTAGATCACAAGTTCGGGTTAGGAGAAGAAGAGGATTCATGGGTCTTTGTAGAGATTTTGGTCAAAGATTTAGGTAATAATAAATCCACACATAAATATGCATAAATCAATACTAATAATTGAATTAAGACAACACAATTCAATTTAGAAATAAGACCCACAAAATTTGATGACAATAAGGTTTTTGATGAACATTGAAATCAAATCTTTGAAGAGCCTCTTGGGGAAAAGAGTCCCAAGAGTGAATAGCCTCCATTACTTGAGAATCCTTGAAGAATGATATAGGAAAACTTTGATCTTGAAGAACTAGGATGAACTTCTTCATCTTCTTCAATGGGGGTCTTGGAGTAGTTAGAGAAACTAGAGAGAAGTGGAAGCTAATTGGGTTTTGGGATTTATGAAGTGTTAGGTTAGTTTAATGACTTAGGGATTTATATAGTCCTAAAATAATCAATTTTAACTGAACTTAACCCTTAATTAATTAATTAATCAATTCCCTAACCACCCCCTGCTTAACAATTTTTGGAAAGTAAACTCGGGTCCCAAACGATAAGACCCCTTTAACGGACTCCCAACCACTGGCCGTCCTGGTCATTCGTGGTTTGGGACAGAGGCTGGTTTTGGGTGCTTCAAGGTGACAATTATAAGTGTCAACCAACTAGCACATATATAGGCCTTACTCTCATCGACGACTCGTCCTTCACCTCGTCGATTGCCCACTGTTTTTGATAGCTTTTTAGAGACAAATGTTGGGTCCTCCTAAAAAACCCTTAGGGTGGTCCTTGGGGAGTTGTACCTGGAAGTTTCGACGCTAAACACACTCTAATGTATATAATCCCCTTCACCAAATTTGACATTTATCCAACTCGTTAAACCCAATGAAACACCTAAAGGCACACTAGTTCACTTCCACTAGTCTCCAGACGTCGTGGTCGTTTCTTGAAATTTTGATTCTAACACTTCCTAATCAAGTTGATTACCTTTGTTTAATCTTATAAACATTGCTTTAAGGAGTTTTTCATTGAGTGAAGCTCTAGACTAGGTCATTGGAATTCCAAGATGTAACAAGTTTTGAGGATAAAAGGTCGTATTTGTGTTTCTCGAACTGGTGAATTGACTTAATTGATCATGGAGGAGGACCATAGTATGAGGTACTCTTTTCATTCGGGGGCTACTAATATGTATCGTGACGTTAAGCAGAATTACTGGTGGTGTCGTATGAAGGGAGACATAGTCGATTTTGTATACTCACTGTTTGAATTGTGAGCAAGTGAAGTATGAACACCAAAGTCCTGGAGGTGTGAGTCAGAGGGTGGCTATAACTGAGTAGAAGTGGGAGTGTATTTCCATGGATTTTGTGGCAGAGTTGCCATGTACCTTCGGTAAGTTTGATGCTATATGGGTCTTCGTGGATCGACTGACTAAGTCTGCACACATTATACAAGTTCAGACTACCTATAATTTATAGAAGATAGCCAAGATCTATATTCGAGAGATAGTTCCCTTGCATGGGGTTCCCATTTCTATTAATTCAAATCGTGGCACCCAATTTACATCTCATTTCTTTCGGTCTATGCAGAAGGAGTTGGGTACGCGTGTTGATCTTAGTACAACCTTTCACCCTTATACTGATATTAACGGACTATTTAGGTTCTTAAGGACATGTTGCGGGCATATGTGATCGACTTTGGTGGTCACTAGGATCAGTTCTTGCCATGATCGGAGTTTTTTTACAATAATAGTTACCATCCGAGCATTGAAATGGCACTATTTGAGGCTTTGTATGGTAGGAGATATCAATCTCCAATTGGTTGGTTTGATGAATTTGAGGTTAGACCGTGGGGTACAAATTTGTTAAGGGAGTCCTTGGACAAGGTCAAATTGATCCAAGATAGAATTATCATGGCTCAGAGTAGGTAAAAGGTTTATGTAGATCGAAAGGTTCGTGATCTGGAGTTCATGGTAGAAGAGTGGGTTCTGTTGAAGGTTTATCCCATGAAGGGTGTGATAAGATTTGGAAAGAAGGTCAAATTCAACCCAAGGTATATTGGTCCTTTGAGATTCTGGAGCGTATTGGTGAGGTGGCGCATCAATTAGCCTTGCCACCTGGTTTGTCTGGTGTTCATCCCGTATTTCATACTTTGATGTTGAAAAAGTATCATCAGGGTGGCGCTCATGTGATTCAATGGTATTCCGTGTTACTTGATCAGAATTTGACTTTTGAGGAGGAGTAGGTCACCATTTTAGATAGGCAAATTTGATAGTTGAGTTCAAAAGAGATTGCTTCAGTGAAGGTTCAATGGAAGCATCATCCAGTGGATGAGGCTACATGAGATGCCGAGTCATACATGAGGAGTAGATATCCTCTGCTTTTTTAGCGTTCAGATGAGTTCTTTTCTTTTTCCGTTCGAGGACGAACATTTGTTTAAGTGGTAGATCATGATATAACGACCCGCTAGGTCGTTTGAGAACTAGGAATTTTTCTTCCATAAAGATCCTTCCCCAAAGTATTAAATTTAACTTGAATTACTAAATTAATTTTTATTATTTAATGGACAGTTTATTTAGAATAATTATTTTTTTAATGGGAATATGAATTAATTAGTTAATTTTTTTGGAAAAAAATATATCAGAAGTGGGTTATACCCACTACTCACTTCTAATGCTTGTATCTAGGGTAAGAAGTAAAAGGGACGGAGTACTTATTGACATACTCTGACTTAAGGCGAAAACAAAAGAAGGGCACTAAGGAAAGTAATTGCAATTGAAGATGAGGGTTTTAGTAACTTTAGTCAAACCTGTTCATGTATATGTAGTCATTATTGTTGGAGGAGATTCAAAATATTATTAGTTTAGCGTATAAATTGCTGGATGAAAGAAAGTGGATTATGCCGTAATTTTGATTTATAATTGACGTTGATTTCTTTCTAGGAAACATATCTACTTATGAGTAATCATTGCATGAAACTTATAATTTAAGGGAGGCAATAAATAGCCACCAGTGGAGAGATTAGATTGTTAGCAAAATTAAAAATAGTAACTGAAAAGTATGTTTGCATCTTTCTTTCATTGTTAAATCATGTGGTTTCCTTGTTATTAATAAAAAATAGAGTTATAATTAATGTAGTGAAATATACATATATAGTGAGGTCGTGTTTAGTGTGGTAGAGATTTTCTAATGTTATAAAATGTATTTGTTGCATTATGAGTACTTAGGTTGAGTATGATTACGGTATATTAAGGTAAGGATAGTACCACTTCGGGGTTCTTTTCCCTTTTTACTCAAATTATCATTACTCGAAAAATTGTTGTTTGAGGTAGCACAAATTAGTAGAATATCTAAATTGTGCAAATTTGATTAACATCGAATTGGAGAGTTTGAGGCTTACAATAGGCTTGCTTTTTAGGAAAAATAAGACATGACATATTAATTGGCAATATAATTAGGTGCTTGAACTATAGCATTTTGATGAGTTTTTGGTTTAGGTTAGAAGTGTAGTAATATGAGTGTCTATGAACTCGTTTAGTTACAAATATTGCATAATTGGTAGATTGGGAATGTTCTGAAGCTTTGCAAAAAGGGAAGGAAAAATCTTAAGGGTTCATGGCACGTGTTCGGTATTTAAGGTATAATAGGACTTTCAAACTTCTTGGAAGGATGTTTCTAATTAAAATATTAAAAATAAAATAGACCGTCGGTAAGGGCAAAAGAGGAGGGGCGTCTCTCGTATCAATGGTGTGACATACATTGGAACGAGTTCCAGTGGTATAAAGGGAAATTTTATTACTATAGAATGTGGGTTGAAACCCGAGAATGCCAAAGCATAAGGGCATTAGCTAATTTTTTGTTGACTTAACTTTTTTGTGTGATTTTGTTTACTGCACCCGTATAGTTGTGATAATTGAGGTGATTATGTATTATGTTGATATTGATTGATTGAGCTGCATCATCATCCCATTTATTGAAATAATATTGTGTAGATACATTTACATGAGATTGAGTATAAGTTGGGCACGTGGAGATCGTCCGTGCTGGGGATTTTGAGATGTTAAGATTATAATTTGGGCCCATTTATGCGGAAATTGTTTGATTTTATGATAGTGCGTTTAGATCTTCCGCACAGACAGGTGGAGATCGTCTGTGTTAGTATATGCACCTCGCGAGTCCCCTATGGGTCATGAAGTCTCGATGTATTTTTAAGGTGTATCATGTATATACGGTTGAGAGAGTACTCTATTCTGACGCATATGACTTTATGGTGTCATATTGCATTGTATCTCATGACAGCCTTCATTCTTAATGATCACTTGTTTTTATTGGTGGTTGTAAAGTACTTGATATTTGATTAGCTTTATTTGATAAAACTTGATTGGTAAATGTTATAAACTTGTATAATTAAATAATCGGTTTTTGTTATATAAACTCCCATCACTACTTCTTTGTTGTTGGTGAATGAGCTATACTGGGTAAAAGTGGTTTCATACTCATACTACACTTGTTGCACTCTTTGTGGTGCAAATTTGATTCCAAGTACGAGCACATCTCGTGGAGCATTTTGAGTCTGAGCTTGGAGTGTCTTGGAGTTATGGTGAGTTGTTTTGCTGTTCCGTGGCCCAAACCTCCCTTTATATTTTACTTATTTTGTTATTTTAGTATTTAGACAAGATATATCTTATGTTGGATTTGTCATTTTAGTTTCACACTTGCATCGTATTTTAAAAGCTCTTATACTTATAACACAAATTCTTGGGTGGCATTTTTAGCTTTTCCGCATTTCGTATTTATAAAGAATTTAGTGTTGAAGATTTTTACTCATTTTTTACCTTTTTACCTTATTAGTTAGTTAAAATTTGTATAATATGTTGGGTTAGCTTACCTATTGGTTGGGAACATAGTTGCCATCACGACTTGTGAATTTGGGTCGTGATATATAGAAGGTAACTTAAGAAAGAATGGGCAAAGTTTAAACAACACTAATATTCTGATGTTGTGGTTGCTTCTCTTTTTACTTATGATCGGAAGTACAATATTATGCAAGCCTCTTGTGACTCTTGGTTTCCCATAAAATTACATTACTTACCTATCTTGGATAAGAGTCCATATCTCTTTAGGATTTGCATACTCTTGATGGCTTGCCAATTAGCGGATTACCCAGAGAAGTGGTACCTAATGCCATAGAACTTACATGTTTTGATGAAAAAGGCAATGATTTCTTCATTGAACTTGTGAGCATATGTTGTCTACCTTTCATCATCTTAAAGTGGAAAATAATGGTAATAAGGGGTTCTTGCTTAGTGAATTGATACAATTTCGGTGCAAGAAAGATCTTAAATATTAGTTAGCACCCCAAAGAAAAGATATGAAGTCTTGATGCCTGTCATCTACACATAATACAACAGGTTAGATAGCAACTTAGATTATCACATGGTTAAGTGCTCGAGACACGACATTTTCTAAGCTAGGAGCGAAACATGAAAAATATGAGAATTTATCTGATGGTCATTTTGCCATGTTAGTTTTGTGCCTTTTGTATTTCCATCTAAAGAAAATAATTTCATTTTGCCTGAAACATTCAAGATAATAAGCTTGATGGCAAACAATAGAAAGGTTAGCCTTGCGGTCCCAGTCTTAGCGAGCATCTATCATGGCTTAAATAAATTTCAAATACCTCATAGTTAGACCATATAAATGTTTGTTTCCCCATTCACTACATTTTATGGTTGGCTCGCTAATCATATCAAGGCAAATTATCCGCTTGTTGGTGGGCCTTCTCTACCACTAATGGTGGAATATTCTAAGGAAGTGATGCAAAATGTATTGATAAAGAAAAGGCAAGCAAGAATGTTTTGAGGGGAAAACATTGTATGGATCGGAATACAACCATGCTTAGTAGGCCTCACCCAAGCTATTATATTGATAATGACAAATCACTAGAGTTAGAATCAACTTATTTTATGTGACTTCGTTTTAATTATCTTCTATTCAAGAGGGAGGTTTCTTCGACATTTAGCCATATAGTCTGCACCACTTTGGTTGTCAATTTGGTTACCATCAGGATATTCCTAGCTATTTTGAAAAATGGAATTCATGCCGAGTTGCTCAATGAGGGCCTTAGATATTGGCACATTTGCATATCATGTGCTATAATATGTCCTTGTAGTACTGGAAGTGACGTGCACAATGACGAATGTCTGTCCTCTTCGTTGGATTTTCTGGAAGTATCCCATAACACAAATAATTAGTAATGGGTTGTCTCCAATATTTTTTTCTCAACTTCAAAAACAATGACGAGATACTCAAGCTCATTTTCTGTATATTCTTCCTCATTTGGTGGTGCTACTACCCATTTTTGGCAAATAGTAACTTGAATTTGATTAGTAAGGGTTAGCATTGAAGCTAGGGCCACCAACACATCAACTTTCTTATTTTCTGTTCTATGAACATGTTAGAGGGTTACATCTCCAAGCGGTCCTTTCAACTTTTGAGAATAATCATGATAAAGGTGCAATATAGGTTTATTCACCTCATAGAAACCCATGAGTATATTTATCACCAACTGGAAGTCACCAATGACTTGTAAGTGTAATTGCTTCAAATCAACGCGCATTTTGAGTTCAAGTATCAATGCTTGGAATTCAACAACATTTTTGGAGCAATGTTGCTTTAAAGTAAAGGAGAATGGTATACTCTATTCTTGTGAAGTGATGAACACCACCCTATCGCTAGACATCACATCTTCATCAGGGAGCTCATCATCAAACTCCCAATCATTTGGTATCTGGTAGTCTACCAAAAAGTCTACTAATGCTTGTAAACAACTTTCTTGGGGATGTACACACTCTCAAATGTTTGGAATTGGAGGTTCCATCTTGCTAGTCGGCCACTAAGGACAAGTTTCGATAAAACAAACTTGATGGGATTAGCTATAGAAATAAGGTGAATAACATGAGCTAGAAAATAATGATTCATCTTTTGAAATGAGATGACTAGCGCCAAGAAAATTTCTTCAATGGGTGAATAGCTTAGCTTATTTGGTGTCATCATTCTTCTCAAGTAATAAACAAAGTTTTCTTTTTCTTCACTATTCGCTTGAGTTAATAGGGCTCCTAAAGAACTTTATTGTACCGCAATATAGAGTATCAATGTCTTTCCAGGTATAGGGGTTGCAAAAACTTTGAGGTGTCGCTAGGTATAATTTGATACTTTTAAAGGCATAATTACATGTTTGGTACCAATTAAAAAGATTACCTTTCTTCATGAGATGACTGAATGGTTGACATTTTCCATCTAAATTTGAGATTAAACTCCTCAAGTAGCCTAGCTTTCCTTAGAACTTTTTAAGTCATCAATATTTTGAGGCTCGAGCATCTTCAAAATTTCATCAATTTTGGCTTGATCAATTTCTATTCCTCGATGTCTCACAATGAAGACAAGGAACTTGCCAGAAGTAACTCTGAAGGAACATTTAAATGGATTCATCCCTAGTTGATATCTTAAAAGTAACTCAAACACCATTCTTAAGTCTTTCAAATGATCACCCCTCTTTCTCCAATTCACCACCAAGTAATCAAAATATTATTCAATATTTTTATGGATAAAGTAATCAATTATATTTTGCATAGACTTTTGATATGTGGCACAAATACTCTTTCACCTAAATGGCATCACTTTGTAGCAATATATATCCTTAGGTGTTAAAAATTCGATGAGTTCTTCATCTTTGGTTCCATGCATATTTGATTATAGCGGGAAGAACCATCCATGAAAGATTTCTCCTCACAATTAGTGGTGGCATCAATCATCTTCTTTGGAATGGAAAGAGGGAGTTCATCTTTAGGAAATGCATTATTGAGATCTATGAAGTCAACATAAACTAGAATTTAATTGTTGTTCTTCCGCACATGAACAAGAACAATACTTTAAATATCTGTAGGATATTTGACTTCACAAATAAAGCTTGCCTCAACGTGTTTGTGAACTTCATTTTCAATCAATGGAACCAAGTATCGCCTAAAACATCTTTGGGCTATCTTAATAGGACGAAAATAATTACTAAATGTCAACGGATGGACTACTACTTTTTTATTCAAGCTAGGCATTTCTTTATAACACCAAGCAAATACATCCCTATATTCTTTGTGTATATTCATTTTAGTGCTTTTTGCATCAACTTCTAGAAAGGTACTTAGGTAAGTTGGCCTTAGGTCTTCATAAATTCCAAGGATAACTTCCTTTAAGGGATTTATTGTGCTCTTCACTCCTTCTTCTACTTCTAGGGAGCATATCCAACATCTTTCTCTTCTAAAGGATCATTGTCCAACTTGAGGCAATATATTCCAACTCTTTATCAATCTCCGTTTGAGGCAAGACATCATGCTTATTTTGGATTGTAAGTTGATATGATGAGCTACACTTTCTTAATCTTCCTCACCCTCGTTGGTGTAAACAATAGTGTGAGTCTTTGCCTTTAGTTCCTCTTTACAAGATACCACAAGTTCTAGCCATCACCTCACTCTAGAAGGAATCAAACTTTTAAAATCATTTTGGATCATAGGTTAAACAATTATTATTGTCACTCTTAGATAACTTATTTTATACTTGTTATTATTCTTATTCAATAGATCTAACCTATCAAACAGAAAAGTTCTTGTAGTCGATCAAAGTCTGTAGGCTTTTTATTGGAATTAGTGTCACAATAATATGGTTATTTCTTGGCTTTCTTATAGAGATGAAATTGGTGGCAGTTAGATATAGCCTAGGCCTTCAGTGCTTGCCTATTTGTATCTTCGATTGGAGTTACCCTTATATTGATGACTCATTAGGGTTGTATTAAACCTTCACAAATAACTTATAAGCATTGAGATCAAAACCTTCTTGTGTGCGTTTCGTAGGGAGTGTCATAGATTACACTTGATTTTGAGCTATTAACTTTCCAGGTAGCTTTGAAGAAAAGTTTATTGCATCAATCATTTGATAGGAAGAGTTATCCCTCTCAAAGTATTTTTTAGAAGGTTAAATGATTGACCTTCTTCTTTATCCGTCTTTGGACAGTAGGGAAGTACAAACATCAACTTTTTCTTCAAAGACACGATCTTCCCTCAATTCACAATGGGACAATGTACATCTAGTTTCAACTTTCCTTTTCGACAACCACAATATTCTTTTTATTTTTATTTTATAAGACTTGATTGGTTTAACATCATTATATTTCCCCCCTTAACAACATAATTCTTCAAATAGACTATGGATGATCAAGTATGTCTCAAATTCGATGAGAGGACTATCATCCACAACAATTTTACTTTGATTCCAACTTTGAGATACTTCAAACACTGATAGTAAGAAGATTAGACCATTTTATTCTCATTTACCTAAAGACTTCCGAGCAATATGTTGTATGAACTTTTTGCATCGATCACATACATACATGCACTTGATCATAAATCTTTCACATGGATTTCTAATATAGTAGAGACTATGTACCTTATTCTTAAGTCGAGTTCCTTTAATGTGTGAATATGAAGAATGTTTACTCCAGATCCTTCATCTTTTAAGATTTTGTTTATATTTTTCTGTAGTACGTGATCCGTCATATACAAAAGATAATTGTGTTGTGCTTCACTAAATAGAAGATCATTATACGTAAATGTGATTTTTGTATCATATACGTGTACTTCTTGGCAAGAAGGTTTAATAGGCTTTTAAGAAGACGAAGGAGACATCATTGATGATACTTGTCTCAATGTTTCTTCTTCATTAATAGGAGACACCTTTGGTGATGATTCACTCATAATTTCTTATTTGTAAGTAGAAGACACCTTTGCCGAGGTTTCCCTGGTTGTTTCTTATTTTTCAACATTCAAACATGATGCCTCGACATTGTCTTGAGTAAACATTGTGTTGAACCAACTTCATAATAATTTATGTAGAGTCATAGGATATTAGGGGGGGGGGGGGTTTCACAACTGAAGGAACACCCTAGATGTTATATGGCATATAAGAATCCCAAAGGCCTCACACAAGCCACTTGACATACATCTACACAACATAATAAAGAAAAGCAAGAAATTTCTTATGAATGTAAAGAGTTTGAGGTAAGAGAAAGTACATCAAAGTAAAGACAAGCCATCTATTACATGGGAAAAATGACAAATATACCTACAACACTATTTTAAATGGTACATAAATACCCTCCGTCAAACATTTTGGACAATGATACCCCTTCCATAAAAAAATAAGTGCATATTTGCCCTTTGCTATAAAGGAAGAATAATTAGAGACACGTGGAAAAATTGTACGACTAAACCCATTTTGATCAATTAACTATTTAAACATTTATACATGCACCCAACGACCCGTTTAACCCACCTGATACACCAATTAATCCTACTGATACTAACCTTTTTTAAATCACTCGCTATCATGAAGCTAATGAAGGCATCACACCAGCATCAGCAAATAAGAATAAATCCACCTCCTTCCCCACCGTCGTTGATGTCGCAAGGATGAAAGAAACAACCCCAAAGAAGAATGTTGCAGTGAAGAAAGCCAAACAATCAGCAACAACACCATTAAACAACGCAAAAAAGACAGTTACTACTCCAACTAAAGAAAAGGAAACTATGGTGAAGAAAGTTGTAGTTGCTAAAGTGAAGAAAACTCCGACGAAGAAAGTTGTGAAGAAGACTAATACTATCAAGTCTCCGACAAAGAAAAAGAAGAAATGAAGAAACGAATATCAATTGGGTGTTTGATTACTTTTACATTTCTTTAATTACTTTTACATTTCTTTAGTGATGATATCAAATTCACCCTTTTTTTTTGGTGTTGCATTTTTCTTCTTCCCATTTCCCTTCCATTTGCAGTTTTTACTCGTTCTCCATTGTTATGGTTTATTTATTTTAGGAGTATGATTTGTGCTCCATCGTTTTCATTGAATAGTAAAAGATTTTTAAGATGACATGAAGGATTAAGCAGAAATTTAGGTTTTTACATATATTAGTATTAGTGTGAGTAATGGGCGTATCAGGTGGGTTATAGGGGTCATTGGGCGGATATTTGAATTTTGGGTTAATTAATTGGTCGAATCAGGTTAAAGTGTAGTATTGTGCCACGTGTCCCTAATTATTCTTCTGTTAGAGTGAAGGGCAAATATACTCTGATTTTTTTAAAGGAGGGGTAACAATGTCCGAAAAGCATGACAAATGGTATTAATATATTATTTACGATAGTTCGAAGGCATATTTCTCTTTTTCCCCTATCAAATTAGTGAGAGTGGTCGGTAGGTAACCGGTACACCACATACAAATTTGAAAAATAAAAACATAAGAAAGAAAATAGAAGCAACATACTCCCTGAAGCATGAGGGCTCACCAATTCTTGATCTTCGAATCGTCATTGAGATCGAACAGAGGGAGATGGATTGTCTCGCACTATAGTAGTGAAACAATGTAGGCATAAGTATGCTTTAGTACATAGAATATACTAAGTATGTGGGAATGCAATAAAAAATGAGACATGATCATAAGGGGACTTGATTAAATATATGATATGCACGACAAAGCTAAGCATAGTGTAATTATTTAAGAAGAGTCGTAAGTCATAAACATTGTAATTGCATAATAAAATCATAAAGAAAGCTCCATTAAACATTTGTAAGTAACTTAGTTCTTTTTCTGGGATATTAGACATTAGACCATGCAAGCTATAACATGGAATACAATGTAACTCCCACATCGAGATGCGATAGTCTACTTGCCAAGGTGTAGCTCCGTACAATATCATATGCTATATGTGGATCCACTATCCAAGCCAATCCAAGCACACCTACGGGGGCATCTAGTTAGGAACGAGAGGTTCCTGTTGCAGACTACGCTATTTGAGCCTCCACCTCAAAGTTCGCTCGATGCCAAGTTAAATCTCAATAGAATTGTTATTTTTATAAGGTCATTATCGTCCATGGAAAAGTATAGTTCAGTTACCAATACAAGCTAAAACAAAATAGAGTAGCTCATTAAATTTTGAATTAAGTCTAAGTGAGAAAACCTTTCACCAAGCCATGATCCCTTAACATGTGAGAAAACCTTTCACATTTCAGTGATGCTCATCTCAAAGTAAACTAAATCATAAATCATTCCTTCTTTATAAATCATGCATAGGTTCATAAATCATCATTCATTGATTCATATTGTTTCCTCAAGTTCATGCAAATTATTGTTTGAAGTCAAAACTATGATCAATGCATGAGTTCACATGGAATTGATTAAAAATATATAATTGACAACTAAATAATCATAATTTGATCGAAATCAAAAAAGTGAATACATACAAATAGAACCAATGAGGAATTGGATATAACTCTAACAATTGAAATTGAAATTGAATTGGAGAACAGAAGAATCTTTCTGGACTCAATGGGGGAATGGAACCCCTTAATGAACTCCCTACATACCTTGATTGAAGCCATAAAAATGATGAATAAAGAAGACATGATATTCAAGAATCCTAGCTTACTCTTCCTTTATATAGAGAGAAGATATTTTGAGAGAATTTAGGGATTTAATTGAATGAGAGAGTTGGAGAACTTCTAATCGTAAAAGGTGTAGTTATACAGATTAGATTTAGGGTAAAAATGATGTATCATATGCATTAAATGCTTAGGAAAAGACCCAAATACCCTTTAAAATAACTGCCGAATTGACCTATGGTTCCGACCTACATTCTGTACAAAAACCTACAGCCTGTCTTGGTGGACCGTTGAACCAACTTCAGAAACCAAAATATTCAATAATTTCCCGCGAGACCATTCTATGGTCCGTAGAATTAATCTGTAGAACTCCACTTTCACTTCAATATTTTACTACCTCTTGTACCTTTCTGTGGGACCCCCCTATGGAGTATAGACCAAATGAAGACCCATCAAGCCCCTCCGTAATATTGAGGTCCTAAATCAAATCTCTAAATAAATCCTATGGGTTCCATTTGTGGCTGCCAACCATACTACGGTTCATCCTGTCAAGTCGTAGGTCAAAACTTTATAAACTTAATTTTCCAAAACTCAACCTAACTTTTATGGTTTCCCTCCTACAACCCATAGGTTATCCTACTATCCGTAGATGGGATTGGTGGTTCACTATTGACAATCAAGTTCTACATTTTTCTTTCCTTTTCGACTTCAACTTTTTGGGCATTACAATATCTCCCCCTTGGAAACATTTGTCCTCGAATGAGACTCAAATTTTCATGAATACAGTTGGAGAGAAACTAACAACACAACATGAATGCAATTTCCTCAAAATGCACAGAAACATTGAAAATTATTACAAGCTAAATCATAACATAATAAACATGCATATGGCAACTTGAGAATTCTTAAACGCATGAATCCAAGAGAATGAACCATGATGGGCTAATACACAATCTAGAGTAGGAGATAAGGAAAAGAAATGAGGATATCGGAACATCTTATCATCTTCAGCCTCCTAAGTAGCACCCTCAATTGACTGATTCCTCCAAAAAACCTTCACAAAAGAAACTTCTAAGTTTCTCAACTTCCAAACTTATAATACTCTTTGTAGTAGCGGTCCTTATATATCGTATTAACAATCGAAATATGGTCGAAAGAAATAAACTCTTAACTATGAACTTCTTTATAAGAAAGATTCTTTCGAACTACCTAACCTTTAAAAGAAAAAATAGATGTCGCATCTCCAACACACCTTTTCAACAAAGAGACATGGAATACCGAATGCACTGGTGCTAATTATTAGGCAACTCAAGTTCATAGTCATCCTTGTCAATGCACCTCAAAATCTTATAGGGGCCCTCATACTGGGGACTATGCTTCCATTTCATTTAAAACTTCATACACCCTTCATGGGTGAAATTTTCAAGTAAACCCAATCATCAACATCAAATTCTAGTTGTATTCTTCTAACAAAGAAATATGACTTTTGTCGACTTTGAGCCGTTTTCAACCTTTCTTGAATAAGTCAAACCTTTTTCATAGCCTCATACAACAGCTCACGCCATATCAAAGATACCTAGCCTACCTCAAACAAAATAATACGATAGCTACACCTCCTACCATAACGACCCTCAAATGGTGCCATCCGAATGCAAGAATGATAACTATTATTATAAGCAAACACAATCAAAGGCAACTGATCATCCCAACTTCCTTTGAAGTCAATTACTAAGATCACAACATATCCTCAAAAGTCTGAATGGTGCACTCGTCTTGTCCATCACTCTGAGGATGAAAAGTCATTATAAGTTTCACTCGTGTACCGAGATCCTTATCAAAACAACTTCCAAAACTGAGATCTAAACTAAGTACCTAGATTGGAGATAATGGAAAATACACTCCATGCAACCTTACCATTTCTCTAATATAAATCTTTACATAATCGTCTAATGAGAATGAGGTCTTAGAGGTAAGAAAGTGAGCTTGTTTCATCATTTGGTCCATAATTACCAAAATCAAATCAAACTGTCAGCATGTGTGAGATAAACTCGTAATGAAGTACATATTAAAATCTTCCTACCTTCATGTAGGAATGCTAATTTCTTTATCCAAACCACCTTATTTTTTATGATCAACTTTCACTTGTTAAAATTCAGATATTTAGCCACAAATTTAACAATGTATTTCAAATCCCATTCCACCAATAGACCTCCCAAAAATCATGGTACATCTTAGTTATTACTGGGTGTATAGAATACTGCAAACTACGGGCATCCACCATAATCTTATTTTTCAATTCATAAACATTAGGAACACATAACCATCCTTGATATCGAAGGGCACCATCATCTCCCCCTTAAGAGAAAGCCTTAATGGATTTTTTGGAAACTGACTTGTTTTAAGTCAACTAACACTAAATCAAGATCATGCTTAATTTTCACCTTTGATACAAAAGATGATTCCAACCATTATGGAAAACTTCACCTTCACTGGAATCAAAAAACTGAACAAGCAACCGGGCCAACGTATGATCATCAGAAACTAACTCATTCTTGTCTTCCTCAACCAGAGCAAAACTTCCCAATGAAACTCGGCTAAGAGCATCCTCCACCATATTCGCCTTATCGGAATGATAGAAGAAACTAATGTCATAATTCTTTAGAAATTCGAGTCACATTCTTCGGACAAGATTTAGATTCTTTTTAGTAAACTAGATTTATAGCTCTTGTGCTTAGTTAACACATCTATATGAACTCCATACAAGTAATGTCTCCAAATCTTAAGAGCAAACACCACCGCATTTAACTCCAAATCATGAGTCGGGTAATTCTTTCATGCACTTTCAATTACTGTGAAGCATATGAAATGACATTCTGATGTTACATCAAAACTCAACCAAGACCAACCCGTGAAACATAATAATGGGATAGAAAACCATTTGATGCTTTTGGTAGTGTAAAAAAAGGGGCCGAAGCGAATTTCAGTTTTAATTTTTTTGAACTCTTCAAAAAGCTTCGGACCAGAGGAATTTCACCTTTTTTTTGAGTCATTGTCTTCATATGCGAAGAAATAGAGGAGAATCTTCGACAAACCTTTTGTAGTAATCGGCCAAATTCAAGAAACTCTGTATATCATAAGCAAGCTAAGGTTTAGGACACTTCTTTACCTCTTTAGTTTTCTTAGGATCAACTTAGTACCTTCACCGAAGACAATATGACCTAGGGAAGCAACATACCTTAATCAAAATTCATACTTGATAATTTAGCATGAATTCACGATCCTTGAGGATTTGTAACACAATAATAAAATGATCAACATATTAATCCTCATTTCAAGATTTAATCATGATATCATCAATACATACAATCACAAACATTTTAAGATATTGCTTCAAGACCCTATTAATTAAATCCATAAACAACACAGAGCATTAGTCAAACGAAAAACATTACCAAAAATTGATAATGACCATATCTAGTTTGAAATGGCGTCTTCAGAATGTCCCTTTCTTTCACTCTCAATTTTACATAACTTGACCTGAGGTCAATCTTAGAGAAGTGAATCACACTATGGAGTTGATCAAATAAATCATCAATCATTAGAAGAGGATATTTATTCTTAATGGTAACCTTGCTTAATTTACGATAGTCAATGGAAATTCAAAGAGAGACATCCTTCCTTCGAGTAAATAAAACTAGAGCCCTCCATAGTGAGGTACTCGATCTAATGAAACCCTTATATAACAAATCATTCAATTAATTCTTTAAATCCTTATGTTCTTCCAGGGCCATACAGTAAAAATGAATATAGATAGGGTACATATCTTGGAGAAAGTCAATATCTAAGTCTATTTCTCTTTCAAGAGAAATGTGTGAAAGATCATTGGGAAACACTTTTGGGAACTTATTTACAATTGAAACCGACTCAGAAGTAGGGGTCTCAAAATCTATATCCCTAACTCAAACAATAAGAAATGCAATTCTTAGAAATCCTTTCCATAGCCTATTGACAAGTAACGAATTGACCCTTAGTCATAGAATTTCCCCCCTTCCCATGAAATTATAGGCTCATTCAGAACCTTGAATGTGACCAATCAGGTTCGACAATATACAAAAGCATAAAATGAATGAACCCAATCCATCCAAAGAATATCATAAACTCTAACTTGTCAATATTTAAAAGATCAATTTGATTGACTATATCAGAAATAAAATTAGGAAGATTACTATAGCGTCTTCTAGCCACGATAGCATCACCCACGAGAGTGGAAACATGAAATGGATTAGAAAGGATTTTTAGGAGAAACATGAAATCTCATGGACACATAAGGAGTAAAAACATAAGGTCGTACAAAGATCAAGTAAAGCATAAAAAAAAAAAGGTGAAAACCTTTCCACATACTAGTCACTACATCTAGAGAACCCTCATGATCCTGTTGAGTTTGAAGAGCATAGAATCTTATTTTCTTTTGAGTACCCAATGCAGAACCACTAGGTTGAAAATTCCTACCTTTTTTGAATTGCTGGCTTGAAAAGGATAATCCTTAGTCAAATAAGGTTTAGTTAATTATTAAAAATCTGATTTTTATTTTTATTTTAAATCATCTAATGAATAATAATTATTAATTAATTACATTAATTCAATATCTTAAATAAACAATCATATAAATTCATTGCTTCCACTTAGGTTCGAACCCGGGTGGAGCAGGACTTAACTTCAAGAGCTCCATTTCGTCTCTCTCTCCCCAATTTGCCCCTCCACCTTATTAAATAATTAATTAAATATATATTTAGGATAATTACGATATTACCCTTAGCCTGGTAAAAGACCATTTTACCCCTAGACCCTCTAAACTTAAGATTTCCTCTCTTTAAGTCCGGTAAAGACTCCTTCGAGTAAATCTTCATATTCGAGAGCCCTACATGGTTGTTCCCAACCTTTCCTAGCTCAACTAACTCCCCCAGTTAGTTGGATTGGCTGTACCGAAGGTTCCGAGGTCTGGTTCTACGCGCATCAATCCGTGTGAATCCTGGTCTAATCCTAGGCATTCTTGGCACATTAAGCATTACTTAGCATATCTATTATTAGGGTTGTTACATATAGCTCACTGTAAAGTGAGTTCTTTAAATGGTATTTTTGGTTAATTGTTATCTTATGTGTTTCATTATTGCTAAATGATGTTCTTATGTTTAAACTATGATTTCCAAATGAAAAGATCCATATTTCCAATAAAATCCGTTTTCATGATTTTTATGCATATAGTCATACTTAGTACATGTGGTTGTACTAATTCCATGCTTTATTTTCTATCTATAGTTCTTGGTAGGTGAAGAGCTTGTGAAGTGAAGACTTGGACTTAGAAGATCGTTCAAGTAGAAGTTGAAGTATGTCCTCAATTGACTCGAGGGCATATGTCTTTTATTGTTTTCTTTGAAGTATTGTAATAGACTATGTCTTTCTATTTTCGTATTGAAGTATGGGCCGTGTCCCAAGTATTCTTGTGTCCTAAGATGATGAGATTGAGACTTAGTATTTTTTCCTAAATTTCTATTACTTTTATATGAAAGAGAATTTTTAAATACTATATTATGTTTTGTAAAAAGTTTTAATTCCGCACTACTTTTCATAATGTATATGCAATGAATGATATGAATGAGGCTTGTCTTAGAACTATGAGAGTTCGACAATGACCGTCGCAATCCGAGATTGCACCCTATCTTCTAGGGTATGGTTTCGGGTTATGATGTTGAAGTTGGTATCAGAGCATAGGTTGGTGAAAGTAGTATTAGGTATCAAAAAGTCTCATCAAGTCACGTCTAGTAGAGTCTTGACCATCGGTGTGAGTTTCGACACATCTATGGACGAGAGGCTATAGGACGATAGTGTTTCCCTTTATTTCTACTCATATGTATCGTGCGGTAGAGTAAATGTTATGATTATCCTTCTTATGAGTTTCCTTGTGTTTGATAGGAGATGAATACTAGAAGGATGGCCGCTAGAAGGTTGGAAGAGGAGAGGGTGAATGAGGAGATTCCTCAAGTGGAGCAAGTGGAGCAAGTTGCTCAAGGTGCTCAAGGAGGACAAGGTGCTCAAGGTGATCAAGTGCCTCCTCAAGGTGATCATGATCCTAATGTAGGAGGAGGTGATGAGGTGCCAGAATTGTCTAATAGGGTGATTGGAGAGGCTTTGCTTGCTTTAGCCCAAGCTGTAACGGCTCAAGCTAACTTGAACATGATGCCTAGGGTTAATGCTATGGAGATCACTATGTCATGTAGGTTCAGAGACTTTGTGAGGTGGAATCCTCCAATCTTTCTTGACTCTAAGGTGAATGAGGATCCCCAAGAATTTCTTGATGGTGTGTACAAAGTTTTGAGTACTATGGGGGTTACATCTAGGGAGAAGGCGGAGTTGGATTCTTATCAATTGAGACATGTGTCTCAAATTTGGTACACTCAATGGAAGGACAATAGACCAGTGGAGTCGGGTCCTATTGAGTGGGAACAATTCAAGGAAGCTTTTCTTGGTAAGTACTTTCCCCGTGAGAAGAGGGAAGAGAAGGTAGAAGAATTTGTCAATCTCAAGCAAGGCAATATGAGTGTTGAGGAGTACTCTTTGAAATTCTCGACTTTGTCTAGGTATGCACCTTCACTAGTGACTAATTCAAGGGATGAAATGAGTCGTTTTGTGACGGGTGTAGCCGATTTAGTGAAGGAGGAATGCCGTACGGCTATGTTGCATGATAATATGACTTTGGCTAGACTCATGGTGTATGCACAATCAATTGAAGAGTCTAAAATTAGGAGGATGTCAAGGAACTTGAAAAGGAGTGTTGCTAGTGACCAAGTGCAACCTAGGTTCAAAAAGAGAGTTCAAACTCAAGATGGACCTAGTGTTCCTAAGAAGAAGTTTGATAATAGAGGTGGTTCTAGGAATGAAAAACCTTTATGTGCCACTTGTGGTAAGAGACATTATGGTGAGTGTTTATTGGGTGCCGGTAGTTGCTTTGGATATGGAAAGGATGGGCACAAAGTGAGAGATTGTCCAAACATTGCTTCTAGGAATGAGGGCAAGAGGGTAGAGCCTAGTGTTCCAAAGGAAGATGCTCCAACTAAGAGGCGTTTCTATGCACTCCGTACTATAATTGAGAAGTTGGGTGATGGTGATGATGATGTTGGTAAGTTCTTGTTTCTCTTTTGATAGTATGAGTTCCTTCTAAGTGGGGGAGTATGGTTTGTAGATGGGATAGAATTCCTTGATTTGTTGCATGTGCATGATGTTTAGAAGTTTGGTTGAAATTGAATTTCATTTACTTCTTGCATTGTGTGATTTATGAAACTTTGAGCATGTTGTATGATGTGTTTAAATGATGTTATCTTGCATATTAGCATGTCTATATAAAGAATTGCCTAAAAATTTCATTTTTGGAAAAGTTGTTAAAATCACTTTTGCTTTATAAACTGCTCACTGTAATATTTTTGTAAAAATGGCTACTTTATTCTTTGGTCTAAAATTTGTAGTAATGTGGTTAGAACTGATGTATATGAGTATGATGTTGAATATAAAATGAGTTTTTGCTATTTGGATTGAAGCATGTGAGTTTTGTAGCATAATGAGTTATAGAATTGTTTTCTAGTTTCTTGTTGTGTTGAGAATATCTTGACTATGTGAAGCTGATGATTTCTTCTTAGATATGTGTTGTATCGTTTGGTTATGTGCTGCTAGTTGAATGTCTAATCTTGGAAGTGTTCGGAGAGTGGCAAGTGTCATTCGAGGACGAATGTTGTCCAAGTGGGGGAGATTGTAAGACCTCGAAAATGACATAGGTTAACCATAGCCTAACATGTTGGTCTTGGTGTTCTAAGGTCCTATATATGTTTAATATGTGGTATAGAGGCAGTAGCTAAAATATTAGAGGTGTTGGAAGTCAAACGTCAAGGGACAACTAAGACGTTTGACGACTAAGTCAACTAAATATCTCTTATGTGGTTTTATGTGTTTATGTGTGTTTCATGGTGTTTTAAGGTTCTTAATAGAGTTAATATAGCATGTATAGTCAGTGGTTAAAGTTTCGTGAAGTTTGGAGGTCAAACGACCAAGAACGTCCAAGGCATTCGAAAGATATGCCTTTAGTCGACCTTGTACGTCTAGGCGAGTTTCATTGAGTTTTATGTGTTCGTTTTGGATGAAATTCATGTGAGGGTGTTAAAATTATAGATGATCATATTTGGGTTGGAAACGTCCAGGAAATTATCCCCAAGGACCATCGAAGGATCCTTGAGGAAGGACCCAAAACTGATGTGCAGGTAGTCCCAGGCAGCCTTGGTGATGGAGCTGTCAACGGCCAGTAGTGGCTGTGACGCCCCGTCACAAGGGTCTCGTAGTGGGGGAATTGTCCAAGGGTGTAGAGGGAACCCTTGTCAAGCTACTGTTGCTTGCAACGGAAGGCCATGATGCCCCGTTTCAGCCGTGACACCCCATCATGGGCAGGTCGTCATGGGCTGTTCCCTGCGTGCAGATTTTTCTGCCAAGTCAGGGGTGAATTAGTAAATTCACCCCACTTACAAATAAGAGTTTAGGCGGTTTATTAAGGGTCTTATGGGTATTTTAATTAACTATATAAGTAGTTAACACCCTAAAGACTTCATTCTTCCAAATTGAAAACCCAAAAATCTTAGAAATATCCCCAAAACCTCCATTGAAGAGGCAGCTTGGTGAGGGGTTCTTGTGTGGAAATTCTTCATCAAAGTGAAGTATTATCATCCTTGAGGTATGGATTTTGACCCTTGAAACTCGTTTCATCAAGGAGCCCAACTTTCAAAGATGTTTTCAAAGTTTTCTAAAGTGAATTGTCCAATTTCGGGATTCTACCATGGGTTCTTGCATAAATGATTTCTAAACATTGAATTATGATCTAATTGATATTGTATTGATGATTTCAACATAAATTACCTATGAACCCATGTGAATTGATGAACCCTAGTTTTGACTACTTTTTGGGTTACTTGATATTAAGCTAATGTTGATGAATTGTTGTGTAGTTTCTTATGGGCTTTCTAATGATATAAGAATTGTATTCAATTGATATATAAATGATCTTATATTATTAAACCTAGATTGAATTGATGTAGATTCATTGAGTTTTATGGTTATTTCTTTGAATTGTTGTTCATGTCCATGGGTAAGGGCCTTGTGATGTTGAATTGGTTGATTTGGCATTGAATTGAAGTGTGGATATGGGGATGAAGGTATGCTGCCCCGTTTTCCTTAATTTGATATTAATTATACTTTAATTCTGTTGTGTTTGGTATGGTCCACTTATGGTGGCGGTGTTATGTGTTTTACTTGCAATTGATGTGGCCTTGTCGGTGTTACTTTATGTAATATTATGAGCATGGCCTTATTTGCAATTACTTGAAGTTATGTGGCTAATTGTGTAGTAGTTGATGTGAAGTATGGCATTACCTATCTACATGTGAAGTTATATAGTCATGTATGTACTCTTCTAGTTATGTTGCCTTAAGTGATCTTGTTAGACTTTGATTTGACATTATGAATGTAGTGTTAGGTTAAGTCTTGGTTATTCCAACTTTACTTTATGAGTCTATGTGGTGTATATTAATGATGTTATGATGATATATAGGATGAATTGAAGATGTTAGGTTGTTTTAGAGGTGTTTCTAGAATGGCTTGTATTATGTGTTAAGAGTGAAGTATGTGATGTCTTATCTTGTTTGACTTGTATCTCTTGCTTGATGTATATATGATTATGGATATGTGATGTCTTGATTTAGGGTGTTATAACTCTTAGTCTTGAATAAATAAATATAGGTGAGGCATTAATGATAAGAGGGTCATTTATGTGGAACCTTGAACTTAGTGGCGAGGTTATAAATTATGAAGTAGTTAGCCGTAATGGTATCCTTCATGTGATGAGTGATGTACTTAAGGTTGATTGGATGGAACGGCATCATATCATACCTTAGGGAAGTCATTATGAGCTTCTTTATCACCATTGTGAGGTAGCCCTAGTGGACCTTCCTTGGTAGGGTAAATGTGATTGGGTTATGAACTAGATATGGAACCCTATTATATGAACCTTAATGTGAATTAATCTATGGGAACAAAGGCTAGCACCGAGTGAGTATGGCAAGGAAAGTAGTTCTAGTTAAGTGTGAGACTAGAATACAAAGAAATCCTTCATATTCCTTAACCTTGTGCCTACATGGGATGTGTCCAAGTTCTACCATTGGCAAGTAGAACAACCTCATCGAAGTATGATAGAACTTCGGATTCCATGTCTTGCTATCATGGTCTATGTCGGTTATTGCCTATTCTCATCATGTGGAATACCTATTAGCATTATATAAGTTTATGAGGTTTAAGTGGTGGTATGTGACGCTATCTAGACATTGCACAATAGACTTTGAAGGTGTTATGTGGAGTTCCTAGGTCTTGTCCAAGACCATTATGTGAGTGTCTTATGTGATGCTTTTTGTGAGTGTCTTATGTGATGTATGAGTCTTAATGAACTAATGAACTAATGACCTATGTTAGTAACTAATTAAATGAATGAGTACCTAATCTAAAGTGACTTAAGCATTCCTTAGCTAAAGTGTGAGGAGGGCATGAAAGGATGGTCTCTTCATGTCTTATCTTTGGAAGTCTTGAGGATGACTCTAGTTAGGGAAGTTGGTTAATCTTGTTGACATGATCTAAACCTTAGGAAGTATTAAGGACTATTTAGGTAATCTTGAAGAGGTCACTGCACTATGGACATTATCTTCTCGATTTACTTAAGTAGGTCTTTTGATAATCTTTGGAAGGAGAATGTCTTCTAATCTAAGTGTAGGTGTGTTTAGTGAGAATGATTCTATTTGAGGTAGTCTATAGGATCTCTTGTGTGTGTGTGATAGATATTGTATGGGCGGTCGCTCCACACTCACTCAAGTGAACTTTGGAAATCACCTTTGGTAGATGAATCTTACATAGATTTTTATGATTGTTTTCTAAGTATGTATGTGACTCATTGTAGGTAATCTTAAGGGTCGTTTAGGCACATCTAGAGAGGGTGTATGGGCGGTCTCTCTTTGTGTGACTTAAGTGAATCTTAGGATGACTTTAAGTGAGGGAATTACATGCTAGGAAGACTTAAAGTGAGGGATGAAGTGCTTCACTGTAATAGTAAATTAATTCACTGTACAGTGAATATAGCTCACTGTAAAGTCAGTTCTTTAAATGGTATTTTTGGTTAATTGTTATCTTATGTGTTTCCTAATTGCTAAATGATGTTCTTATGTTTAAACTATGATTTCCAAATGAAAAGATCCATATTTCCAATAAAATCCGTTTTCATAATTTTTATGCATATAGCCATACTTAATACATGTGGTTGTACTAATTCCATGCTTTATTTTCTATCTATAGTTCTTGGTAGGTGAAGAGATTGTGAAGTGAAGACTTGGACTTAGAAGATCGTTCAAGAAGAAGTTGAAGTATGTCCTCAATTGACTCGAGGGCATATGTCTTTTATTGTTTTCTTTGAAGTATTGTAATAGACTATGTCTTTGTATTTTCGTATTGAAGTACGGGCCGTGTCCCAAGTATTCTTATGTCTTAAGATGATGAGATTGAGACTTAGTATTTTTTCCTAAATTTCTATTACTTTTATATGAAAGAGAATTTTTAAATACTATATTATGTTTTGTGAAAAGTTTTAATTCCGTGCTACTTTTCACTATGTATATGCAATGAATGATATGAATGAGGCTTGTCTTAGAACTCTGAGAGTTCGACGATGCCGGTCGCAATCCGAGATTGCACCCTATCTTCTAGGGTATGGTTTCGGGTTGTGACATTATTCCACCATTAAAAGTACTCACACAAAAGTTACAATTAATTAAATATTTCGTTGCTCCTTGAGTACGATAATTCCATCCAATGTTCCTCTTTTTTCTAGCATCCACCATCGGATTTAGTCAATTCACTGTTTTATGGACAAATGGATAAATAATTATAGAAGAATTTTTTTTTTTAAAATTACAGGTAGTAAGTAGTGACACTGTGACAATGAACTGTGAACAATAAAACACACGAAAAAACAGAGCAGTGAAGGTAACAAGCTACTGTATCTCAAAAAGAAAGAATAAAGAGAAACAAAGAAGAGGAATGAACTCTGAAGAAAACAAATGAAAAAATAAGAGAATATGAAATTTGAAGAAGAGAACTGAAAAGAAGAAGAAAAAAAAGGTATAACTGGCAGCAACTGAAGATGGAGAAGAGATCGCAAGGGGAAGAGGAGCTGCAACTGAAGGTTAATAAGAGACGCGAGGGGAAGAGGAGTAGCTACTGAAGGTGGAGAAGAGATCGCAAGGAGAAAAATGTGACTGAAAGTTTGAAAGTAGAAAAAAAAATCCCTAATATAGAATAATATTATTAAGTCAATTCTTTTGAAAAATTAAAATCAAAATGGTGCCTCCATTTACGCCGCCATCTGGTCGTCTTTTTGATGTCGCCGCGCCTCAGTGTAGAATGGCAAGAATGGATCGCCCCACCTCTCCATATTGTCTAATGGCATTTGCCATTCATAACACTTAGCTCAATAGCATTAGTGGTGATTCCTCATTCTTCAAGGACGACAAATATGTTTCTTATCTACTTTTAGTCTTTAGTTTCACTATTTGCTATTTTAGCTGGGGCATGTCCCAATATCTATAGTCAGTTAGAGGCTTATCTTAGATATTATTAGATTCAACTTTAGCAATAGACTTTTATTTGAGCATCTTAAAGTGTTCTCAGTTTTTCATATATA
This sequence comes from Solanum sitiens, assembly GCA_016801875.1. Taxonomy (NCBI): domain Eukaryota; kingdom Viridiplantae; phylum Streptophyta; class Magnoliopsida; order Solanales; family Solanaceae; genus Solanum; species Solanum sitiens. Next base: position 303,192 of record JABWTJ010000618.1, on the reverse strand, counting down.
TTCAGACTTAGTATGGGTATTTCCCCATCATTTGAGTTTATCTTATGATTTAGCTTCCACAAACAATTTCCTTACATCAGTTTATTCAGTATGCTTATGATATAGCAACAATATTAGCTTTGGGTAACTCATGATCTTAGGTCTCGTTTCCCTGTCCTGGGTAATTTTGGAGTGTGAAAAACTTGGTATCACAACAGTAGGTTTAACAGTCCTAGTATGTCTGAAAAGCAGCACTAAAAAAAGTAATTTTCATAGGTCTGAAGTGCACCACATCTAATGAGAGGGAGTATACAAAGTGTTTTAGGTAAACTTCACTCTCTTTATTACTCTTACCGTGCATGAGGTATGATCCAATTTCTTCGTTCTAATCCGTCGTTATGCTCTTAAGGTCGTGCCTCCTCGTAGAGCTTACGCAAGGAATTCTAATGCCCACAATGCTAACACAGTTTCTATATTCCTCGACAATGATGTTCTAATGTAGAGTTTTGGAATTTTATCCAACCTTTGGATTAGAGTATGACCAACGATAACAATCAGTAGGTTCCAGTTCCTACTTATAGAAATGGTGGATTAGTTGCAGCTAGGGTTTGATATTTTGTTCGGATGAATTCGCTTAAGTTTTTAGGGTCACAAGCTGGTGAGGACCCAATAAACTTCATTGATGAGGTTAATAAAATCTTTGGAGTAAGGCAAGCGACTAATAATGATAATGCAATGTTGGCATCCTACCAGACTTAAAGATGTCGCTCACATATGGTACACTCGGTGGAAAGATCCAGGGGCTACTCTGTAACGTTCCTAAAAATGATCTAGGTTAAACTAGATCCTAACATGTTTGTAATGATAGTTTAAAGTATTAAAATGGTTAATAATGTTGTTTAGAGGCAGTATATGACGTTTGGAAGTGTTTGGAAGGCAAACATCCAACAAAGTCCAAGACGTCAGGAAACTAGTCGAAGTTGAACTAGTGTGTCGTAGTGTTTTGTAGTTAAGTCTTGGGGGATGGTTTGAGGGTAAAATTGAGTACATGCGGTTCCTACGTGTATAATAACATGTAAAGGGTCGAAACGTCCGAGAATGGATCCTCGGGGACCAACCTATGGGTCCCCGAGGAGGACCCAAAGTTTGCCAACAAAGCTGCCGCGCTAGCCAAAATCTGGCAGTCGATGCGCATCGCACAGCTTGCTCTAAAATGGGCAAAAATCTTCAACTGCAATGCAGGGCTGTCAGAAACCATTCTGTCTCGAAATATTCCAGAAAAAAGATTTGAAAATGCCTCCGCAACGCATAGTAAACTCCTAGTTTTGGTCGCGTCGTTTTTAAGTCAACTTTAAATTAGTTAAAATGTCTAATAAGTGCAGGGGATTTTTGGGTAATTTTGAGGATGACTTAATGATGGTTATGGAGTCTTTTTAAACCCCTAAACTCACCTATAAAACCAAAACCCTCAACTCAAAAACAAAGCCCCTCCATTCTTCTCTCTGAAACCTCCATTGTTGACGCTTGGGAGCTCCAAGGAAGAAAACTGTTTTTCTAAAGTTTTCTCCCTCAATCTTGTGGGATTTTGCATCACAATTAAGTTATGGTGTTTAATACTTCAAATCTCTTTCTTCAAGGAGTTAATTCCAATGATGTTTCAAAGATGATCAAAACATGATTCCTTTTATTTCAACTTCTAGCCATGGGTTCTTGCATGAAATGATTTGAAACAATGTTTTGCGATATAATTGATGTTAATTGAATGATTTTACATAAAATCCCTTATGAACCCATCCAAAAAATGTAATCCTTATTTTGACTATATTATGGGTGAATTGATCATGTCTCTAAACTATTGAATTCATATGTAGTTTACTTTGGGCTATTGAATTTGGGAAGAATTATGTTAGAATTATGTGTAGGCTTTCTTAGATTGATAAATTCATATTGTTTTACTTTGTATTCATTGTATATTAAGATTATTGGATTGAATTGGTGATCAAGGCTATGGGTAAGATCCTTTGAGTAATGAGTAGGTTGAATTGGTTATGGATCAAAGTTGAGAGATTGAATTGGTGGTACGCTGCCCTGTCTCTCTCTATATTATGTAGTATATGTATTGAATTGTGATGATGATTGGTATGGTCCACTTATGGTGGAAGTGCTTAAATGTTATACTTGAGATGATGTGGCCTAGGCAACATTACTTTCAGAATTGTATCGAACATGGCCTTGTCGGCATTACTTTATCAATGGTGATTTTATCATGTTAAGACTTGAATATGAGCAATGTGAAGGACTATGTGATATATGTGTGTGTGTGAGATTGAACTCTCCTAATTGACTATATGTGATCTTGATAGACTAGGGTGATGTCTCTAGTTGAGTTACTAGTGTGTCTTGGTAGGTTAACTTGGTTATTCCTACATGATACTTGAACACTATTGTAAATGTGATATGGAGATGATGTGTGTGTCTTGATAGGTAGAGTATGTTCCTCTTCTTGATACATGAAAGATATGTGAATATGAACATCTTAGTAGGCTTATTCACCTTTGTCTTGTATGTGTATAGATGAATGTTGAATGAAAGTCTAGGATCGGTAGAACTAAGATGGTGCCGTTCTAAGCATGACTAATATGTGGAACCTTCTATATAAAAAGAAGGTTAAGAATGAGATATCCTTATTGACCATTGAGTGGCATCCCTAGTAGACCCATCTTTGGTTGGTGCAATATGACTAGGTAATGACTAAGAGATGGTACCTTTTCATATGCCCTTTATTTTTTATTGAACTTACTCTATGAGAACAAAGGCTAGCACTTAGTGAATATGTTATGTGTTGGAGCTCTACTTGAGAAGGAGACTAGAGTACAATGTAGCTGTACTTGAGAAGGAGACTAGATTGCGTAAAAGTCCTTGATATTCCTTAACCATGTGCCTACATGGGATGTATACTAGTTCTACCCTCGGCAAGTAGAACACCCTCCATCGGAGCAGGTTTATGACTCCGAATTCCATGCCTAGCTAGTATGGTCTATGTCGGTTATTTCCTATTCTCATCACGTAGGATTCATTATAGTATTTGATAAGTTCTACGACGTTTATGTAGCAGAATGAGATGCTATCTAGACATGGAACAAGTAGGCTTTGATGGTGCTAGAGTGTAGGTTCCCTAGGTCTTTCGAAGACCATTACGTGAAGTCCTTAATGAATGAAATGTCTTTTAATTGACTTAATAAATGATTACGACATTATGTAAATGTATGTTGAATTGAATGGCCTCTATATAGGGTAGCTTGGAGGGTTGCTTAGGTAAGCTTGAAGAGGTTGTATGAGCGGTCTCTTCTTCTCCTACTTAGGTGAATCTTGGAGTAACCTTAGGTGGTGACTAAATGAATGGAAAAGGGAACAACCTTATATTAGGTAGTATTAAGGATTGTTTAGGTAGGCTTGAAGAAAGTGTATGGGCGGTCTCTTCTAGTGTTACTTAAGTAAGTCTTTGGATAACCTTTGGTGGGAGGTGTATACGTTCATATGGGTTGAAGTGATGTTGATGTTGTATTGTGGAATGTGACTTATATGCATATATGTTGACTTGTAAGTGACTATTATACTTGTCTTAAAAGGTTTTCTCAAAAAGAGCATATTTCATACAAAAGTCCGTTTATCATGATTTTATGCATTATGCCATACTTAGTACATCCATTTTACTAATTCCATACTTTTTGTTTATCTTTAAAGGTGTAGGTGGCATTTGACAGGAGTCTCAAAGTGGAAGCTTGGATTAGTGTTCATTCAAGCAAGAGTTGGTATGTCCTTAGTAGATTCGAGGACATCTTAATGTTTAGATTTCCTTATTCAAAGTATCGTAATGTAGTTAGCAATTTTCCTATATGTTGAAGTATTCGAGACTTATCCTTTCATTATATTTTTCTATAAAAGAGAGGTTTTGAAGTATTACTATTTTGTGTGAAAAGCAAAAAGTCTGAACTACTTTTCATACATGTATGCAATGAATGATGTCTATAGGCTTGTACAAGACCTCTGAGAGGTCAAGTACGTCGTGTGACGATTCGAGAATGCCATAACTTCTAGGGGGTTCTCTCGGGGCATTACGAACTTGGTATGAGAGCATAAGGTTAAGAAGTAGTTCTTAGGAATCGAAAAGTCTCAAAAAGCCACATATACTTTCTTATGTAACACTAGGTGGAAAGATCCAGGGGCTACTCTTTCCTTTGTAACTCCCTATATAGAAGTCAACTTAAATGTTATTCCAGAAACTATCTCAAAACTCTTCTTAGTCTCTACTCTAGTCGGTGACAAGTTATAGCAACAGAGGTATACAAAAATTACCATTTCACAGTCTCCTAGAAAGTTAACTCAACTTATCTCGTAGATTCAGAAATGGTAGACTTCAATATAATTCTTTGCATAGATTTGTTACATTCTTTTTATACCTGAGTTGATTTTAGAACTAGGATAATTCGTTTTAAGTTTCCAGATGAGCCAATCTTAGAATGGAAGGGTAGTTCTCAGAGCATTTGGGTCGATTCATTTCTTACTTCACGTAAGATCGATGATCTCTAAGGGGTATCTCTATCATCTAGTATGGGTTAGGAAAGTGATGCCATGAGAATAACATACCTCATCATACTTTTCGAATTTGCACACAGCACATAACATTTATACATAGCACATATCATATAGCACACAGTACATTTTGCATGTAGCACATAACTTCTTTCATATCATTCATTCATATGCCATGAGACCTTGGAATCATGGACTTGACATTAAAACATCCCAGAAATGAGGGCTCAACAGATGGGACCTCAGCTAGGGAATCTTCATTAGCAAACACAGAGTCTGCTTCATTCATTCATGCGCACTTCATTTCATTTCATTCATAGGCCAGTGTAACCACCAGCTATACCTAGGATGTAGTTTAAGACTATCATGAGGTTCGTTGTGCAATGACCAAGAATGACCTAATGTCATTACTTGAATCTAATTCACCTTTGATTATCCTATCCTAACACCTTTGGTATTATTCATTTCATTATGTGCATCATTTGAGGCTGACCTTTTTCATTCATTGGGAACTTTAACTTTAACCGACATAGATCATGTGAGCATCATGAAATCTAGTGTCTCCCCCACACCGAAAAGAGGTGGAATCACCGGCCAAAGTGATCCAATAACATGCTAGCGTACATGGGAATTTAACCCCGCCAGATTTCTATATTGGCAGTATAGGTTCGAAGACTAGGAGATATAAGAAGACCCATACCCGGCATGCCGGACAGTCTCATCTAATGAGAGTTACGTGAACCTCCGTCCTTCCCGAAAGAAGGCATCACCGCTCATAGCTAGTCTATCGGTGCTCAGTATAAAGTTCCATTTCATTTATCTCATATGTCATGGAATCTGCCTTCTAGTATGAGGACATCATAGCTCATTAGATGATTTCTCATCTCATCATTAGTATTAAGTGTGTTAAGCTCAATACCTTCATTAGAGTGTTCATAGAGTCTGGTCTCTTCATTATCTTACACTCTCATAGGTGAGTACGTATTGGTAACATTTATTTAGGCTCATTTGAGATTACTCTCATCATTTACATTAGCCTTATATCATGTTGTCACCACATTCATTATCATTAGCACCTTTGATTTTCATAGTTACTCACCTCTTATTACGTGAATGTTTATTTCATCATATGCCAATGCACTTGGCCATTTAGTGTATCTTACACTCATACTTAACCCTTCTAGGGTTCATCAATTCATTGCATACTTCTTAGATTCACTTACTTTGAACATATATTAGACTTATGTGTCTATACATACAAGCCATGAGGCTTCATTCATATTTCGTCTAAGTGATTCATATCTTTCTAAGATTATGTGATACAAGACTTATGCATCTTGTATGTATGCCAAGATCTTGATTTCGATCTAAGTATGTGGCATTATTCTAGGATATTTTATTCACGTATGACTTATGTATCAATACGGAAGCTTGGGCAAGTAAACCCAAGGCTTGAATCAATTGGATATCATTTATATTTTTAATTGATTTTATTCTAATATTCATACCATTATGACTCTATGTTAAATCACAATATTAACATTGAAGGATTAATTTTCTCCCTAATAATACTCCTAAGTTGGCCGAAGGATTGTGGGTTCGAACCCCCACAACCCCTTTTTAATTTTTTATTAACCTCATCTTGTCCATTCTCGCCTAAACCAAGAGGTTGTGGGACCAAATCCCCACAGCCTCTTTTATTTGTGTCATTTAATTCGCATAAGTAGGGAGGTTGTGGGTTCGAACCCCCCACAGCCTCCTTATCTTTAATTCAATTTCGCTAGGGGCTGTGAGGTGGTGGGTTCGAACCCCCACAGTCCCATATATTTATTTTTTAATTTTTCGCTAGGTTGAGGGTACTTGGCAGTGAGGTCGTGGGATCGAACCCCCACAACCTCACTTGCTTTATTACTCATTTTTGCCCCCTCTCTATTTCCAGCCTTGAGGTCGTGGGTTCGATTCCCACACCTCACATTTTCTTTTTTTTCTTTATTTTTCCTCTTCCTTTCTTCCCAAGCGTTGCGTGTTCGATTCCCCCCCCAGCCCCATTTCCTTTGTTATTTTCTCGCGTCAACAGCAGCTAAGGGGTTCGAATTCCCTTAGCCCCCTTACAATTTTTTTTAAAAAAAATTTCAGCCTCTTGGTCGTGTGAGGTCTTGGGTTCAATTCCCCTTGACCTCAACTCTCCCAAAACTACAAGCTGCTGGCCGAAACCAACATCAAAGTACTGGAATTTTTATCACTTTTTTGCAGCCTATTTTCTCACCTCTTTAACGTTAAATGTTCAAGCGTTTGGAGTAGTTTTTAGTGAGTCCTTTAGGTGTATTTTCATGGATACATTTGTCCAAGAGTTTATCATCAAATTCAGCCACATTACACTTAAATGAACATCACCATTTACATACGTTTGTGCACATAAAATAATAACCATAACATTTCATTTTCAAACTTGAATCCGAGAGTGTACATTACAGCTACACTTTGCACACACATCATTTTTCACTTAATTTCGGGCAACATGCTCAATATTCACATAATTCCGAACATACATACATAAACATAATCCTCACGAAAACACATTATATCCCTAATTTCTATCAGCAAACACACCCAACCTATGATTCAATGGGAGCTAGTGACAGGGACATGCAATGGGGAACAACCCTAGTTTTCGGAATAGATTCGTCTGAGTTCTAAGGGTCTCTTGGGAAAGGGACCAAGAGTAAGAAGACCCATACCTTAATTTTCTTGTTCAACCACGAAATTGCTGTCCAAAATCCTCTCCACAAATCAGTCCAAGCTTCCTCAACGTCCACACCACCCGACAACAACTTCTATTTGCCTTAACGTTTTATTTACTTTGTTTTTCTTAAAATTTCGTGTGAGTTCTTCAAGTGTGAAGAACTCTTGATGTATTTTCAGTTCTTCACCTTAATTTTGCAGAGAATAAACGTGAAAGAGAAGAGAGATGTTGACGTGAGAGAAGGAGAGAGTTAAACGTGCAAGGTAGTTTAGGCTTAGGTAAGGACTTAGTCAACTAGGACTCTTTCAAACTTTTAAATAAAAATCTTATTTTTTTAAATCAGCTAATAAATATTAATTTATTACATTAATATACCAACATAAATTAAAAACAATTTAATCATTGCTTCTAGTGGGGCTCGAACCTGAGTGACACCCCATTTGCGAAAATGGGTCACTTCGGGTCGCCCCAACCCGAATTGCTTTATTTAATTAAATTAATTAATTAAATAATGAATTCTTCAGGGTAATTACAATATTACCCTTGGACTGGAAAAGACCATTTTACCCTTGGACCCTCAAAACTTGAAATTTCTTCTTTTAAGTCCGGTAAGGACTCCTTCGATTAAATCTTCATTTTCGTGAGCCTCACATGGTTGGTTCCAACCTTTCCAAGATCAATTAGCTCCCCAAGTTATTTGGCTTGGTCGTAGTAAGGGTTCTGAGGTCTGGTTCTACGCGTATCAGTCCGTGTGGACCTTGGTCTAATCGCAAGCATTCTTGAAAACCTAAGTCTTGATCCTATTCATTTTTAGGGTTGTTACATTATCCCCCCCTTAGGAACATTCGTCCCCGAATGACACTACTACTTCACGTTGTAATGCCAGTCAGATCATAATAAAATCACTATATCTAGTCAATCAATAGCACTAAATACGGGGCGATAAAGAAACATAAGTTTAAGAGTATAAAGTCCAACCTCAAGAGATGAACAGGTGAGGGTAGCGGGCTCTCATGTCAGCCTCAGCCTCCCACATAGCACCCTCAACAAGATGATTTCTCCACAATACCTTCACTGTGGCAATCTCCTTGTTCCTCAGCCGCCTGACCTGTCTGTCTAAGATCTCAACAGGTACCTCCTCATAAGACAAGTCTTCACCAACCCCCAAACCTTCAACAGGTAAGATTGATGCTGGATCACCTAGGCACTTCTTCAACATAGAGACATGAAGGACTGGATGAACAGAAGCTAGTTCTGTAGGCAATGCTAACTCATAGGCCACCTCACCCACACGCTGTAGGATCTCATATGGCTCAACATATCTCGGACTCAGCTTCCCTTTTCTACCAAATCTCATCACCCCTTTCATAGGCGATATTTTCAAGTAAACCTGGTCACCAACATCAAACTCTAAGGGCCGCTTTCTGTTATCAGCATATGACTTCTGCCGACTGTAAGCAGTAGTCAACCTGTCCCTAATCATTCTGACCTTCTCTAAGGCCTCATGAATGATCTCCGGACCCAAAATGGATGACTCTCCAACCTCGAACCACCCAACTAGAGATCTACACCTCCTACCATACAGTGCCTCAAACGGTGCCATCCCAATGCTGGAGTGATAGCTATTATTATACGAGAACTCTATCAAAGGCAGATGGTCATCCCAGTTACCTCTGAAGTCAATCACACACGCTCTCAACATATCCTCCAATGTCTGTATGGTGCGCTCTGCCTGCCCATCTGTCTGAGGGTGAAAGGCAGTGCTAAGCTTCACCTGCGTGCCCAAGCTCTTCTGGAAAGATCTCCAGAAATGAGAAGTAAACTGAGCTCCTCTGTCTGAAATAATAGACAAGGGAATCCCATGCCATCTCACAATCTCATCAATGTAGAGTCTCGCATAATCCTCGGCTCTGTAAGTAGACTTCACAGGGATAAAGTGGGCAGACTTAGTCAATCTGTCCACAATAACCCATATAGAGTCATGCTGCCTCCTAGTCCTCGGAAGCCCAACCACGAAGTCCATATTAATGGCCTCCCATTTCCATGTCGGAACCTCAATAATCTGAGTCAGACCACCAGGCTTAAGATGCTTTGCCTTAACCTGCTGACAATTAAGACACTTGACCACATATTCCGCAATGTCCTTCTTCATGCCATCCCACCAATAAATCTGCTTGAGATCATGATACATCTTCGTGGAACCTGGATGTATAGAATATCTGGAACCATGGGCCTCTGCAATAATCCTGGTCCGCAAATCATCCACATCTGGCACACACAGCCTGTCCTGATACCTAATTATGCCATCACCTCCCAAAGCGAAAGACTCATTCATCTTCATCAGCACTGAGTCCTTCAGCTCCATCAACACGGGATCTAGATGCTGACCCTGCTTGACTTCAACTACCAAGGATGATTCAGAACTAGGATGAACTGAAACATACCCACGAGTGGAGTCAACCAAACGCACACCCAATCTGTCCAGTCTATGTACATCTTTTACCAGCTCCTTCTTCTCATCCTCAATGTGAGCTGTACTTCCCATGCTCATCCTGCTCAAAGCATCAGCTACAACATTAGCCTTACCTGGATGATAGTGCACATTCATGTCATAATCCTTCAACAGCTCCAACCATCTCCGCTGATGTAGATTCAACTCCTTCTGTGTGAACACGTACTGGAGACTCTTATGGTCTGTGAACACATCTACATGCACTCCATACAGATAATGCCTCCACAGCTTCAGTGCAAACACCACAGCTGCCAACTCCAGGTCATGAGTGGGATAATTCTTCTCATGAACCTTGAGCTGTCTGGATGCATAGGCTATCACCTTACCAACCTGCATAAGAACACAACCCAAACCAACCCAAGATGCATCACAATAAATAGTGTAATTCTCACCACACTTAGGCAAAGTAAGCACCGGGGCTGAAGTGAGTCTGTCCTTGAGTCCTTGAGCTCCTGGAAACTCTTCTCACAACTCTCCGTCCATTCAAACTTGGCTTTCTTCTTAGTCAAAGCTGTCAATGGGGCAGCAATGGAAGAAAAGCCCTCCACAAACCTGCGGTAGTAACCAGCCAATCCTAAAAAGCTACGGATATCAGTAGGAGTAAGAGGCTTTGGCCAGTTCTTCACAGCCTCAGTATTCCTGGGATCCACCTCTACGCCCTGATCGGACACAACATGACCCAGGAAGGTCACTGATCTCAGCCAGAATTCACATTTGCTGAATTTGGCATACAACTAATGTTGTCTAAGTACCTGCAAGGTTAGTCTCAAATGTTGTTCATGCTCTTCCTTGGTCTTAGAGTAGATGAGAATGTCATCAATGAATACTATGACGAAAGAGTCAAGGTATTCACGGAAGACCCTGTTCATGAGATCCACCAATGCAGCAGGTGCATTCGTGAGACCATATGACATGACTAAGAACTCATAGTGACCATAGCGGGTACGAAAGGCTGTCTTTGGGATATCTCCATCCCTAACCCTAAGCTGATGATACCCTGAATGAAGATCAATCTTAGAGAAGAAACTAGACCCTTGGAGTTGATCGAACAAATCATCTATTCTGGGAAGTGGGTACTTATTCTTTATAGTGACTTTGTTGAGCTGCCGATAATCGATACACATTCTAAGGGTTCCATCTTTCTTCTTTACAAACAACACTAGAGCGCCCCAAGGGGATATGCTCGTCTGAATGAAACCCTTGTCAGTGAGATCTTTTAACTGCAGCTTCAACTCTTTGAGTTCAACTAGAGCCATTCGGTAAGTAGGAATTGAGATTGGTTTAGTATCGGGTTCTAAGTCGATACCAAAGTCAATCTCTCGAAGGGGAGGGACTCCAGGCAAATCATCAGGAAACACATCTAAGAACTCATTCACAACAGGTACTGAGTCTATGATCTAAATCATTAACACTCACAAGATGACACAATAACCCCTTGGACATCATTTTATTGGCCTTAAGGTTAGAAATCAAGGGGTTAAGACGACTCGAATTGTACCCCTCCCAGACTAACTCTTCTTCATTAGGGAAGAGAAATCTCACCACTCTACTACGACAGTCCAAGCAAGCGTAACAACTGTGAAGCCAATCCATGCCAAGAATAACATCAAAATCATTCATGGGCAACTCAACCAAGTTTGCACACATAGTTTTTCCACTGACAACTATTGGGCAACCCTTGTATACTCTATCAGTTCTTACATTTTCTCCTAAAGGTGTACTAACCACTATAAGATCATGCAGAACTTCTGTCAATGTATCAAAAGTAAGAGCAAGCAGAGAAGTTACAAAGGAAAGTGTAGACCCTGGATCAAGTAAAGCATAAACAGAAGTTGAGAACACTTGCAGCATACCTGTGACCACATCAGCGGACTTTTCCTGCTCCTCTCTGCGTTTCAGGGTATAGAACCTGTTTCTCTTAGGAGTCTCGGCTGCTGCTGCACCTTGTGGATTAGGCCTAGGCTGAGTATTACCTCCAGCCTGACCTCTGTTCTGTGGACAGTCTCTGACCATGTGTCCACTCTTACCACAACCGAAGCAGGCATTAGTGCCCTGTCTGCATTCTCCATTGTGAGCTCGGCCACACTTAGCACAATTCTTCTTAGGACGCTGCATCTCACCTCCATTGCCCTTCTTGGGCTCAGGTCTGCCTCCTCTAGGTGTAGCACTCCTCTGAGGATTAGATTTCCCAGAACTCTGTTGCCCCTTTTTGAACCTTGGCTGCTCACGGACGCCAAAGTTGTTCCTGTGGCCTCCATGACTGGGTCCTGCCTGATCTTGAGGCCTAGGCCTCCTAGCATCACGAACACCTCTCTTTCTGCGGCTGTCCTCTACCTGCAGGACATGCACCATCAACCTGAAAAGATCCGTATTATCATGGAGCATCGCAGATCGACACTCCTCCTCCAGGTCCCCATTGATTCCTGTGAGGAACCTGCTCATCTCATCCCTGCTGTTAGAAACCAAGGAAGTAGCATACCTGGATGATTTCAACAAAGTTCAGTATTCTCCTCATTCTTGATATTAAATACTAGGGAAAATAACATACCTTGACAGCTTAACAAACTTCAGGGAATACTCCCTGACTGTCATAGAGCCTTGTTTAAGGTTGATGAATTCCTCAACCTTGGCCTCCCTCATCTATCTGGAAAGAATCTCTCCAGAAATATTGTCTTGAACAGCTCCAACGTGACTGGCCCTCCACCTAAGACACGGCTATGTTGCCACATCTTGCACCAAGTCTGTGCAACATCCTTGAGCTGATAGGAAGCCAGCTCAGCCTTCTCAATATCAGTGGCCCCCATAACCACCAGGATCTTATGAATCTCATCCACAAACTCCTGGGATCCTCTGATGCCCTAGACCCTGTGAAAATAGGAGGATTCATCCTCGTGAAATCCCTCAATCTGTCGGCCATGCTACGAACCGGTGGGTTCTCCCTCTGAACATCCTGCCGGTTGACCTGGGCAGTCATAGCCTGGGCCTGCATAGTAATGGCCTATGCCATCTGGGCCAAAGATGCTCTCACCTCACCATCAGTCATCCCAGGTGGATTAGCTGGCACAGCCACTCCTTCAGCTGGAGCCTAGGGTGGAACTCGGTTACCCCCAACAGCCGCTCTTCCTCTCCTCTGACCATTAGCTCTCCTAGTGTTCATTCTCTGGAAACAACAAAAAGGATTGATGTTAGACACGCTCATAACACCAAGAACTCAGACATTAGGAAAAGCACGATAAGATCAGAAGAAGGGAAATTTTCCTACGCATCATGCAGTCTCTAATTCAGGATAGTGGTGCACTTCACTACCATGACTTAGAAACTACTCAATGTGGTTGATGTGAACTTATTATTTTCGTAATTTAACCTAATGCTCTGATACCAACTTTGTCATGACTGGAATCTAGACCCCAGACGAGACCGGCATCGTTGACCTCTCAGAGGTCGCAGACAAGCCTACTTAAGTCATTCTTACTTTACATAGGTTAATTTTAGCGGAAAATTTGAAACTTTTTGTTTCCTAACATACTTATAAAAACATTCTCATTAATACGTAATTGTTCACCATTAACCATCTAACATTAAGAGATAAGCAACTGAAAGAAATAGTTCAATTCTTATAAAGCGTATAATTGCCAAAATGGCACCAATACATAATCTGAATAAAAGCAGGAAAGAAACGCTAGTGGAACATGCTCCACTAGCTCAACTCTAAAACTAAGCTAGAATATAAAACAGTAGCATCCTCGAAGACATGAGGACCTACCAAAACCGGATGAATGCTGGACGTCCGGATAACTGCAACGATGATCCTGTAGCTCTATCGTCCACCTGTGCCTGCACCTAAAATAGTAGAGTTTGTATATGGTTAGTACACACTTGTACTAAGTATGGGTATATGCAAGCACACACCAAGGACATGCATGAGAAAGAATAGCTCTTTCCGAACACATGATTTTTGGAAAGTCAAGTCAGTGGACTTGCCAAATTGAGATTAGGAAAATTTCCAAATTTGGATTAGGAAAGTAAATGAGCTTTCCAAATTTGGATTAGGAAAGTGATGCCGTGAGAATGACATACCTCATCATACTTTTCACATTTGCACACAGCACATAACATTTATACATAGCACATATCATGTAGCATACAATACATTTTGCATGTAGCACATAACTTCTTTCATATCATTCATTCATATGCCATGAGACCTTGGAATCATGGACTTGACATTAAGACATCCCAGAAATGAGGGCTCAACAGATGGGACCTCAGCTAGGGAATCTTCATTAGCAAACACAGAGTCTACTTCATTCATTCATACGTACTTCATTTCATTTCATTCATAGGCCAGTGTAACCACCAGCTATACCTAGGATGTAGTTTAAGACTTTCATGAGGTTCGTTGTGCAATGACCAAGAATGACCTAATGTAATTACTTGAATCTAACTCACCTTTGATTATCCTATCCTAACACCTTTGGTATTATTCATTTCATTATGTGCATCATTTGAGGCTGGCCTCATTCATTCATTGGGAACTTTAACTTTAACCAACATAGATCATGTGAGCATCATGAAATCCAGTGGCTCCCCCACACCAAAAAGAGGTGGAATCACCGGCCAAAGTGATCCAATAACATGCTAGCGTACATGGGAATTTAACCCCGCCAGATCCCTATATTGGCAGTATAGGTTCGAAGACTAGGAGATATAAGGAGACCCATACCCGGCATGCCGGACAGTCTCATCTCATGAGAGTTACATGAACCTCCGTCCTTCCCGAAAGAAGGCATCACCGCTCATAGCTAGTCTATCGGTGCTCAGTGTAAAGTTCCATTTCATTCATCTCATACGTCATGGAAGTTGGCTTCTAGTATGAGGACATCATAGCTCATTAGATGATTTCTCATGTCATCATTAGTATTAAGTGTGTTAAGCTCAATACCTTCATTAGAGTGTTCATAGAGTCTGGTCTCTTCATTATCTTACACTCTCATAGGTGAGTACGTATTGGTAACATTTATTTAGGCTCATTTGAGATTACTCTCATCATTTACATTAGCCTTATATCATATTGTCACCACATTCATTATCATTAGCACCTTTGATTTTCATAGTTACTCACCTCTTATTATGTGAACGTTTATTTCATCATATGCCAATGCACTTAGCCATTTAGTATATCTTACACTCATACTTAACCCTTCTAGGGTTCATCAATTCATTGCATACTTCTTAGATTCACTTACTTTGAACATATGTTAGACTTATGTGTCTATACATACAAGCCATGAGGCTTCATTCATATTTCGTCTAAGTGATTCATATCTTTCTAAGATTATGTGATACAAGACTTATGCATCTTGTATGTATGCGAAGATCTTGATTTTGATCTAAGTATGTGGCATTATTCTCGGATATTTTATTCACGTATGACTAATGTATCAATACGGAAGCTTGGGCAAGTAAACCCAAGGCTTGAATCAATTGGATATCATTTATATTTTTAATTGATTTTATTCTAATATTCATACCATTATGACTCTAAGTTAAATCACAATATTAACATTGAAGGATTAATTTTCTCCCTAATAATACTCCTAAGTTGGCCGAAGGATTGTGGGTTCAAACCCCCACAACCCCTTTTTAATTTTTTATTAACCTCATCTTGTCCATTCTCGCCTAAACTAAGAGGTTGTGGGATCAAATCCCCACAGCCTCTTTTATTTTTGTCATTTAATTTGCATAAGTAGGGAGGTTGTGGGTTTGAACCCCCTACAGCCTCCTTATCTTTAATTCAATTTCGCTAGGGGCTGTGAGGTGGTGGGTTCGAACCCCCACAGCTCCATATATTTTTTTTTAATTTTTCGCTAGGTTGAGGGTACTTGGCAGTGAGGTCGTGGGATTGAACCCCCACAACCTCACTTGCTTTATTACTCATTTTCGCCTCCTCTCTATTTCCAGCCTTGAGGTCGTGGGTTCGATTCCCACGCCTCACTTTTTTTTTCTTTCTTTTTCCTCTTCCTTTCTTCCCAAGCGTTGCGTGTTCGATTACCCCCAGCCCCATTTCCCTTGTTATTTTCTCGCGTCAACAGCAGCTAAGGAGTTTGAATCCCCTTAGCCCCCTTACAATTTTTTTAAAAAAATTTTCAGCCTCTTGGTCGTGTGAGGTCTTGGGTTCAATTTCCCTTGACCTCATCTACTTAAATTCCTTTTTAAACTCTCCCAAAACTACAAGCTGCTTGCCGAACCCTACATCAAAGTGCTGGAATTTTTATCACTTTTTGCAGCCTATTTTCTCACCTCTTTAACGTTAAATGTTCAAGCATTTGGAGTAGTTTTTAGTGAGTCCTTCAGGTGTATTTTCGTGGATGCATTTGACAAAGAGTTTATCATCAAATTCAGCCACATTACACTTAAATGAA
The DNA here is from genome assembly GCA_016801875.1 of Solanum sitiens. NCBI lineage: Eukaryota > Viridiplantae > Streptophyta > Magnoliopsida > Solanales > Solanaceae > Solanum > Solanum sitiens. The sequence goes on along the minus strand of JABWTJ010000618.1, from coordinate 286,943 downwards.
CATCACCATTTACATACGTTTGTGCACATAAAATAATAACCATAACATGTCATTTTCAAACTTGAATCCGAGAGTGTAAATTACGGCTACACTTTGCACACACATCATTTTTCACTTAATTTCGGGCAACATGCTCAATATTCACATAATTCTGAACATACATACATAAACATAATCCTCACAAAAACACATTACATCCCTAGTTTCTATCAGCAAACACACCCAACCTATGATTCGATGGGAGCTAGTGACAGGGACATGCAATGGGGAACAACCCTAGTTTTCGGAATAGATTCGTCTGAGTTCTAAGGGTCTCTTGGGAAAGGGACCAAGAGTAAGAAGACCCATACCTTTATTTTCTTGTTCAACCACGAAATTGCTGTCCAAAATCCTCTCCACAAATCAGTCCAAGCTTCCTCAACGTCCACACCACCCGACAACAACTTCTCTTTGCCTTAACATTTTAGTTACTTTGTTTTTCTTAAAATTTTGTGTGAGTTCTTCAAGTGTGAAGAACTCTTGATGTATTTTCAGTTCTTCACCTTAATTTTGCAGAGAATAAACGTGAAAGAGAAGAGAGATGTTGACGTGAGAGAAGGAGAGAGTTAAACGTGCAAGGTAGTTTAGGCTTAGGTAAGGACTTAGTCAACTAGGACTCTTTCAAACTTTTGAATAAAAATCTGATTTTTCTTTTTCTTAAATCAGCTAATAAATATTAATTTATTACATTAATTTACCAACATAAATTAAAAACAATTTAATCATTGCTTCTAGTGGGGCTCGAACCCGAGTGACACCCCATTTGCAAAAATGGGTCACTTCGGGTCGCCCCAACCCGAATTACTTTATTTAATTAAATTAATTAATTAAATAATTAATTCCTCAGGGTAATTACAATATTACCCTTGGACTGGAAAAGAACATTTTACCCTTGGACCCTCAAAACTTGAAATTTCTTCTTTTAAGTCCGGTAAGGACTCCTTCGATAAAATCTTCGTTTTCGTGAGCCTCACATGGTTGGTTCCAACCTTTCCAAACTCATTTAGCTCCCCAAGTTAGTTGGCTTGGTCGTAGTAAGGGTTCTGAGGTCTGGTTCTACGCGTATCAGTCCGTGTGGACCTTGGTCTAATCGCAAGCATTCTTGAAAACCTAAGTCTTGATCCTATTCATTTTTAGGGTTGTTACATTAACTAATAAAGAAAGTTATGTTTAAGTGGTGAGATGATCGTGAGAAAATATTTGCAAAATTGAAAATTAGGTTTCTACAACTCCTATTTTGACTCTACTAGATGGTTCAAACAGTTATGTGATCTATTGTGATTCCTCTAGTGTCGGGCTAGGTTATGTGTTGATGCAGTGAGGTAAGGTATATCATATGCATCTAGACAGCTTAAGGTGCATGAAAAAGAACTATCCATCTCATTACCTCGAGCTTTCAGTAGTGGTGTTTGCACTTAGGGTTTGGAGACATTACTACTATGGTGTTCATGTAGATCTGTTCATAGACCATAAGATCCTTCAATCTGTGTTAACCAAGAAACAATATCATTGCTAGAAGATATGACTTGAGTTCCTCAAAGATTATGATATGAGTGTGAAATAGTATATTGGTAAAGCCAATGTAGTAGCAAATGCTCTTAAGAGACTATCTATGGGTAGTGTATCACATGTTGAGGAAGAAATAAAGGAACTACCAAAGGATCTGTACAGGCTTGCTCGCTTAGGATTTCATGTTATGTGAATATCAAATGGTAGCGGAGGTTAAGGATAAGCAAGACAATGACTCCACACCACATCAACTAAAGGATGTAGTTCACCAGTAGAGAGTTGACGTTTTCTCCCAAGGGGAAGATGGTATACTTCGCTATTAGGGAAGATTATGTGTTCCTAAGGTGGGTGACTTGAGACAATAGATTCTTGCAAAATCCCATAATTCCAGATATTCTATTCATCAAGGCACCACTAATATGTATTGTGGTATGCGAGAAGTCTTTTGGTGGAATGGTATGAAAAGGGATATAAAGGATTTTGTGGCTATGTGACCTTATTGTTAGCAAGTGAAGGTAGAACATCAGAAACTAGGAGGTATGAATCAAGAGATCAACATTCCTACTTGGAAGTGGGAAGTAATCAACATGGACTTTATTGTAGGATTACCTCGTACTCGCAGACAACATGACTCCATTTGACTGATAGTTGATAGAGTTACTAAGTTTGTGTACTTTATGGGTATTAATACTACAAATTCGGTAGAGGACTACACCAAGCTATATATTAATGAGATAGTAAGGTTCCATGGAGTTCCTTTTTATATAATCTCACATAGAGGTCCTCAGTTTATCTGTCATTTTTGGAAGTCTTTTCTGAAAGGTTTGGTACTTAGGTTAATCTTAGCAAAAAACTTCATCCACAGACGGATCGTTAGGCAGAGCGTACTATTTACACCTTAGAGGAAGTGTTGAGAGCTTGAATGATCAATTTCAATGGTAGTTGACTATTCCAGCATCCAGATTTTCCTTATGAGGCATTGTGTGGGCATAGGTGTAGATCTCCAGTTAGTTGGTTTGAAGTATGTGAAGCAGCCTTGATAGGTAAAGATTTGGTTCATGATACCATCGAAAAGGTTCAGCTTATCTGAGATAACCTTAAGACAACAAGAGTTGCCAGAAGTCCTATGCATATATAAGGAGAAGAGACTAAGAGTTCCTAGATGATGATTAGGTTTTCCTCAAAGTGTCACCAATGGAGGAGGTAATGAGATTTGGCAAGAAAGGGAAGCTCAGTCCTAGATATGTAGGCCCTTACAAGAATTTGAAAATAGTTGGTAAAGTTGCTTGTGAGTTATAGTTGCCAACAAAACTAGTAGTGCTGCATCTATTATACTATTAGAAAGTGTGTCTTGGGCAGACTTTTAAGTCAGGGGTCGTATGGTATTTTCCTTATGCGTTGACCATTAAACTAAGTATTTTTGGTAAGTTTTAGCATATTAAATGATGCTTCTACTGTGATCATGATCAGCGACGCTAGCCTACAGAGAGTCTATGAATCGAAGAGAGTATAGTAAACCAACCAAGGGTTGGGTTCGTGTCCCAAGGGAGCGATACTAAAAATAGTAGCTAAACTAGAATTTCCGTTCTAGTAAGTAATATTTTGAGAAATAATTGAATAAAATCAAAGTAAATTTATTTTGTGACACTCAAGTGTCAAATATTAAATTAAGGTTTTGTCACAAGTATTAAAGATGATAAAAATAACAAAGGGAATCAAGTATGGGGATATGTTCTTGGGGTGTGACCGCAATATATGTTCAAGTAACCCGTTGGGTACATGCTTTTGATTAGAAATTGATAATGATGACTAGGCTATGCTTTAGGTGAACAACTTACCCTATATCAAATGAGTTCCTCTAGGACACCCAATCGTCTAATGAAGATCAGCCCCCCGCTCCTTAGGCCATTATTCAAGTGGTCTTGGTTTTGCGACCGCTCTCTCGAGAAAGACAAAAACTCATGGGTGGTTTTTATTTGAAACTAAAAACCCATTAACTTAAACTACAACCACTAGGTGAAATCACCATGAAAATACATCTGACCTATGAACAAGCAAAACCCAACAAAAATATAAAGACATATTTTCTTAATCACACACCAAGAATGGTTTTTTTTAGCCACACATCAAGAAATAACCAAATACACCTAAAATGATAAATAAATAAAGTGGCTATAACAAATTACACCATAAAATGAGCAAAGGAAGAAGAACGGAGAAGACCCACTTCCGATTTGAGGAAGAAGAGCTCCTTTCTTCAAGTCTCCCACAAAACCCTCTCCAAACTTGAGAGAAAAATATTAATCTTAAGAGATAAGTCTCAAGATTACAAAATTATGTCTCTACTTTCTAATTCACCTCTAAAAATAATAAAGATTTAGTGTTAATAGACTTCAGAATTTGTGTTGATAAATCTATTCGGCTAGGTTAGTCACGAATGCCGAGTGATTTGGCAATTCACCCTTCTTTTAGATCATCGTTGTTTGTGATTTGACTTCAGCGTCTATGCATTCTGTACCATCGGGTGGAATAATTTTGCTTCGCAAAACTATCGAAAAAGCTCTGACTGCTTTTTTTCATCGCCTTTTTGATCCATTTCCTTCCGGGCTTCGCTTGCTAGATCAAAGGGCAATATACATTGTTTAGGCTGATCACTAAGTATGTGTTCCTCTTCAACTCTTTTCATCATTTTTTCTCATTTTGCGCCTAAGTGTCCATGCTTACACGAAAACTTCAAATACCTGAAGTTTAAGAGATTTCATCAGATATTGAGATAGAATGATCATTTGAGGACATTATTTTCATGAAAATAAGGCCCAAAATAAGTCCAATCTAAGGACTCATCAACACCCCCAACTTAAGATTTTGCTTGTCCTTAAGTAAAATTCAAGTTCATCAGTGCAAATAGGATGTCTCAAATACTGCTACACAAGACTTAATCATGAATATTGATACGCTCAAATTACACCATCCTAAAATAGTATAAGCGGCCGTAATAGAGTAGAGAACCTGTTTTATGGTTTAATGAGCATGTGTGAAGGTGAACTTTGAGATATGTTGAGGTGATTCCATTTATTCCTATATATTTGATTTATGAGATATGGCATGTTATGTGAAGATTTATGCTATGATATATTTATAACTTGTTAAAAGTTGTTATAGTTGAATTGAGTTTCTTTTTGGGAATAATGAGTTTCTTTATGAGTATGCATGATGGTAGTATAAAGTTATCGTTTGAGTTTGAAATGCTTTGGAAGGAATATGTTAAATGGTAAGAATGCATGTTGCCATTGTATCTGTTTAATGGTTCAATGTTGCCCTTTGTACATGTGTGATTCTTCATAGTTGCCTTTTATGGATTGGAGTCCTTTGTATGGGCTTGATCCTAGAAATGAAGGTAGTGTGCTTATCTTGTAGGGTGATGTTGTTGGTTGGGATGACCTAGAAGTTACCTTAACCTAGTGTTTAAAGAAAATGAAAGAGGGCTTATGGCTAAGTGTGACACCTCTAAAATGACTTAGATGAAACTAGAGCCTAACATGGTTTTCATGAGGGTATAATGTCCTAAAATGGTTTATAATGTTGTATTGAGGCAGTGTCTAAGAGTTTAAGTGAATTGGAAGTCAAACGTCAAGGGACGACTAAGACATTGGACAACTAGTCACATATGTGCCTCATGCGTGTTTTTGAGCTCATATGTGTGTGTCATGAGCTTATGAGGCTCTTATATGAGTTATAATTGTGTTTAAAGTCAGTGTGTCAAGTTTCATGAAGTTTAGAGTTCAAACGTCCAAGAACGTCCATGACTTTCAAAAGATTTGCATTAAAATGACATTTTGTGTCTTTTCATGTTTAGTCTAGTTTTACGTGTTCATTTTCGATGAACTTGATATGGGAGGTCCTAAAATTGTATACGATCATATTTGGGTTGGAAACGTCCAGGTGAAAGTTTCCAGGGACCAACCAATGGTCATTGAGGAAGGACCCTTCAAAAAGCCAAAGACTGTCAAGACCAGCCCCAATCGACTGAGGCAATCGACGACCAGTAGGCTGGTCGACGCGCCATTGTTGGTGGACTTTGGTCAGGAATTAGGAGTGGGGAAGATGGCCACCCAAGTACCAGTCTCAAACCTAAACCACGGACTAGCAGGACGGTCTGTCGATGGACCAGTCGTTGATGGCCTGCAATTTTGCAGGTTCACTGTTAAGTTGGAGGGTGAATTGGTAAATTCACCAAACGTCAAAATAAGAGTTTGGACGGTTACTTAGGGGTAATTTAGGTATTTTAAGTGGTTATAAAAGTCTTAAATACCTAGATGAATTCATTATTCCAAATCAAAAACCCGAAAATCTCTAAAAAACTCTCTAGAACTCCATTGGAGCCAAAACTCAAGGAAGAGCTTGGATTGGAGATTTGATTGGTGATTATTCATAAAATTGGTGGATTAACTTCATTAAGGTATGACTTCTTCATCCTTGAAACTCTATTCATCAAGGAGTCAATTTCAAAGTGATTTTCTAAAGTCTTCTAAAGATGAACTAATCCAATTTCATGATCTAGCCATGGGTTATTGCATAAAACGTTTTAGATCGTTGTTTTATTATTGAATTGATAATAATCATGTGATTCTACCTTAAAATCTTCATTAACCAATGCAAAACATAATCTCTTCAAATTGACTATATTTTGGATGTGATGATCTTGTCTTAATGCTTATGAATTCTACTGTAGTTTTCTATGGGCTATTGAATGATGTAATAATTGTATTGAATTAATGTGTAGGCTGTATTATATTGATAAATATATATGGAATTGACTTATATTAATTGAGTATTGTGAAGAATTGTATTTAATTCATGATCATGTCCATGGGTAAGGGCCTATTGGTATTAAATTGGATGATTTAGGTATAGATTGAAGTGGTGAGAATGGATTGGTGGTACGCTACCCTATTTCTCTTTATTTCATGTAATGTAGCCCTTAAATTATGTTTTGATTGGTAGGTTCACTTATGGTGGCGGTGCTATGTGATATAATTGTGAAGGATGTGGCCTTGTCGGCGTTACTTTATGTATTATGATGATCATGGCCCTGTTGTCACTACTTGAAGTATTATGATTATTTGTGTAGTTGATTATGTGAAGTATGATTATATCTACCTACATGTTAAGTAATGTGAAAGTATGTGTTCTTCTATTAATGTTGTTAGGAGATCATGTTAGAATATGACTATGTCCTTATATGCGTAGTCTTAGAGTAAATGCATGATTATTCCTAATTGGCTATATCAGTCTATGATGGTTATATTGCTGATTTTATAGTAGTGTGTAGGGTGACCTAAAGATGATGAAGGTTGTGCTTCTGTGAATCTTGAATATGATATGCTATATGTTGTGAAGTGAAGTATCTAAGTGTCTTGTTTGGTAGACTTGTGTCCCTTGATTGATACCTATGGAATGTATATATGAGATGTCATCACTTAGAATGATAAAGCCTCTTAGTATTGTATGAATGAATGATACGTGGCCTTGAACATAGAGAAAAGTTCAACTTACGTGTATCCTTTGAGAAATAAGTTTAAGACAAGATTGAAGTCGAAAGCCGTAACGGTATCCTTCTTGTGTGAGTGATGGACTTAGGAATGGTTGGCTGAAATGGCACGAAATCATTCTTAGGAAAGTCACTAAGCTATCCTCTTCGCCATTGTAAGGCATCCATAGGGGACCTCTTTGGTAGAGTGAATTTGATTGGGTTATGAACTAGATATGGAACCCCTTCGTATGATCCTTTATGTGAATTACTCTATGAGAACAAAGGCTAGAACCGAGTGAGTATGGTATGGGAATTATATCTATTTGTAATATGAGAATAGAGGACGAAGAAACCCCATCATATTCCCGAACCATGTGCCTACATGGAATGTGTCCAAGTTCTACTATTTGCAAGTAGAACACCCTCCATCGGAGTAGGTTACAACTTCGGATTCCATGTTTTTCTACCATGGTTTATGTAGGTTATTTCCTATTATCATCATATGTGATACCTACTAGTATTTGAGAAGTTCTATGAAGTTTAGGTGGTGGTATGGGACGCTATCTAGACATTGCACAATAGGTTTTGAAGATGTTAGTTAGTGAGTCCCTAGGTCTTTTCCAAGACCATTACTTGAATATTCATTATGTGATGAATGTCTATTAATGAACTAATGAAGTAATGACTTATGTTAGAAAGCATGTGAATGAATTAATATCGAATCTAGAGTAACTCTAAGGATTTCCTAGTTAAATTGTGAAGGGGGCATAAAGGATGATCTCTTCATGTCTTACCTAGGGAAATCTTCAGAATGATTCTAGTTAGGGAAGTTGCTTGATAAAGTAGACATGATCTATTATTAGGTAGTCTTAAGGATTATTTAGGTAATCTTGAATAGGGTGTATGTGCGTTCTCTTATAGAATTACTTAAGTAAGTCTTTTGATAACCTTGGTGAAGTGAATGTCATGTTGTACATGTTATGTGTTTTGGTTTATTATAATTGTCTTTATCTCATTATAGGTAGTACTGAGGATCATTGAGGTGTGCTTATAGAGGGTGTATGGGTAGTCTCTCTTTGTCTTACTTATGTGAGTCTTAGGATAATCTTAAGTGAGAAGATTGCATGCTAGAAAGGGGTCATTGTGAAGTTGAGGAACTTCATTGTAACAGTGAATTAATTCACTGTAACAGTGACCTAGTTCACTGTAATACAATTAAAAAGTTATAAAATGTCTATGTGTTAGCTTATGTTTTTCTATGGTATTAAATGTTGTTCTTATGCTTATACTATGAGGTTTTAATAAAAGAGCATATTTCCATTAAATGTCTATTACCATGATTTTAATGTATTAAGCCATACTTAGTACATGTGTTTGTACTAATTCCATATCTTTATCTATCTCTAAAGTGATTCATAGGTGAAGGGAGTATTGGAAGCGAAGCTTGGATTATAGGATCATTCAAGCAAGTTAAAGTATGTCCTCACTTGACTCGAGTGCAAAAATGTCATTGATTTCTTTTATTGAAGTATTGTAAGAGACATATAGTACTATATTTCGATTGTATGGGCCGTGTCCCAAGTATATTCGTAAGTCTAAGATTTGATCATATGAGACTTAGTTGCTTTGATTTTATATGAAAGATATTTTGAAAGACTATTAGAATGTTTGTGAAAAGTTTTAATTCCGCACTACTTTTGATATATGTATATGTGATGAATGATGCGAAAGGGCTTGTACAAGACCTCCGAGAGGTCATGTACACCGTGCCACGACCTAAGAATGCCCTAAATTCAAGGGTATAGGTGTTGCTCATGACACTAAGTCTCCTCTATTGTTTTCCCCTAAGGTTTTATGACCCTTGGTAATTATGGTATAGTTGAGACCTTATGTGGTTGGGTAGTATGACCTAACTTAATTGTTATGGATTTCCTTTGGGTGTTAGGCCTAGAGGAATTATTATGCTTGAGATATTGCCCTTGATGATTGATTTAGTAGGCTCCTTGATGTAAGATTAGGAGTGAGAACCTTCAAGGAATGTAAAATATTCTTGAGTGAAGAGTATGTAGGGTTGGTTTTGGACTTACCTTGACATTGGAGTTTAGGGGCATGATGTAATTAGGTTTACCCTAAGTGGGGTATTGTGAAGTGAGTAGTAAGGTGGTAGATATCCCTATCTTGTCCTTCTATTTTTACTTGAGCTTGAAACTAAAGAGTTTCTACAAGCTTGTTCATCATAGGAGTCTTGCATAAAAGTATGAGCTGCATGTTCTCCATATGTTATGTATGTCTTAAATGACACTATGTTATGCATGTTTTGAAGGTTCTAAATTTCATGAAAAAGGATTTGTGATCAAATTCATGTTTTCTCATGTTGATTGCGCATCTTGATATGCTACTTGTGCATTTCACTTCATGAGATTGTGTAAGAAGCATGTTTGAAGTCACTTTTAATGCGTGATGTTTTAAGCCATCAATGATAATTTGAGTCTCCTTAAAATGAAAAAAATGATGAGTTTCTTGAAATTTATGTGGCTTGTATGATTTGGCAAGTGTGAATGTAGGCTCACTCTTGAGAAATGAAGGCATGTCTAGCTAGTGTCCTTGTGTGTGCCTATAATGTAAGACCCCCAAAATGAGTTAGGGTGTCCAGAGCCTGAAATGTTCGTCATAAGGGTTTAAGGTCCTAAAATGTGTTATAAGGTTTTAAGGAGGCAGTGTGTAAAGTTTGAGGTGATTTGGAAGTCAAATGTCAATGGACGACCAAGACGTTTGACGACTAGTCACCTATGTGCCTCATGTGTCTATACGTGCCTATATTTGTATGTTATGAACTTATGAGGTCCATATATGATTAAGAATGACGTTTATAGGCAGTGTACTGATTTTCATGAGGTTTGGAGGACAAATGTCTAAGAACGTCCAAGACGTTCGAAAGTTAACCCTTGAGACGTTCATGTGTGTGTCTTGAGAGTGCCTTGCATGTTTAGATGGGTTTTATGTGTTCATTTTGGGGGAAAATTGCATGGAAGGTGTTCAACATTTTAAGGTGTATATTTATGTTGGAAACGTCCGGGTATGACTTCCCAAGGGCCCCACAAAAGGGCCTAGAAGAAGGACCCAAAGGCTGTCGAGACACTGCCTTGGCAGTGTCAATGACTGAACAAAACGACACCCTGTTTGTGGACAAACGGCCCGTAAATGGTGGTGTCGTCAATGGAAACTTAGCCTTGATAAGGCTCAGCCAAAATACAGCCCAATACCCAATCGACGGAAGCCACCGACGGTCCGTCAATGGACCTACTAGGCATTGATTGTGGCCGTTGGTGCAGGCTGCAACAGGCTGCCTAGCGACTGCCTCATTTAAGGGGTGAATGTTAAATTCACCCCACGTCCTAACCTTACCCTACTTGATTTATTTGGTAATTTTTGGGTGTATATAAGTGATCAAAAACGTGAACAACCCATTCCCGATCCAATTCACACAAATTAGACTTTTCCTCTAAAACCAATCCTCTCTAGAAACCTCCATTGAAGGTGAAGCTCAAGAACAGCTTGGAGCTTGGATTCCCATGGATTCTTCATCAAGTTTAATAAGTCTTCTTCTAAATAAAGGTATGGTGATCCTTCATCTCTAGTTATCCTTCCATCTAGAGAGTTAATCTCAATGTTTTCAAAATAGATTTCATGATCAAACTTCTCCTTCATAAATCTAGCCATGGGTTCTTTCTAAAAACGTTTTTAAAGGCTTAATCATGATGAATTGATGATATTACATTGGTTCCAATTTCATTGTGAACCTATGTCCCTTACCAAACACCATTTAGCCCTTGCATGGGCATTCTGATCGTTGCTTGTTATTGGTTGAATTGTGATTCTATTACGTTGAATTGCTCATGTATACTGTTATTTAAGTATATTGATGATGAGTTATTGATGAATGATCCAAATGGATCAATGTATGAATATTTGAACATGACTAGCCTATGCCTCTATGTGTTCACTGTAACATTGATCTTAAAATGTATTAAAGTAAAATTAGATTATGTTAAGATGCTTGTAGTTACTGCCTTAGGTTAATATCATGTTTGAATTGTGGGTATAATCTTCTATGATCAAAGTAAAGAAGGCTTGGTATGAATTGATCTAGGTTCTTCTAGTCTATGAATTGATAATGTTATGTATGTAATGTGATCTCGAGTATAGGTTAGATGAAGCATGATTCCTTTTGAGTAATGATTTCTTTAGATACTGACTAACATGTACAATATGGATAAAATATGATTGATGATCAAGGCTTTGGGGAATTGGTAGGATTGCTTATTTCCTGTACTCTCTATTGGATTGCTAGTTTAGTGCCTATGTTGGTATCATGATCTGGTAGGGATTTGTGTATTGTTTTGTTTATGTTAATGTATGTTTAGCTAATGCCTTGTACTTGAATTGTTGATGAAAAACTTGTCTTGATGAAAGGTGATCAAGGGTTAATGAATTGGTAAGAATTGCTCTTTCCCTCTACTTTTCTATATTATTGTAGTTGATGAAGCCTTGTATGGAATTGTGTGGTATGTACACTTATGGCGGTGGTGTTTACTTTATTGTCGTTATATATGTGTTGACTATGTCCTTGAAGGAAAACTTATGAATATATGAGTGTGTGGTTATGATGATCACCTTATGTAACTTGTGCCTAGTCTTCTATTCTAGTTGTGAATATAGGTTATGTTGCTAAGTGTATAAGCTTATGAATGAATATCTTAGGGCTATGTGTAGGTGTTGCGATTAATAAAGCACTGATGTCCCTTACCTATGTACCCCTATGTGAATGCATGAAAAGCTAAGGGTACGAGTCTTAAGTGTAGTATGAAGTTAGCTTATCTCCTATGCTATTATGTGTTGCGTGGTCTATGCTTGGTTGTGTATTATGTCCTAAGAGGGTGTCTGAAGCAGTGTGTTGTTAATAGCGATTATGTGATCATGTTGACCAATGCACACACACCCTCACTCTACATGCACGCTTACAAGTAGTGTAGGTCATGGTGTCTAAATGAAAGGTAGTTCTCATATTCACTAATGTCTACTATTATGCATGCTAAGTTTAATTCCATTAAAATATGTTATGTATCCCTTAACTAGGATGACTTGATAGGTGTAGTAGTATGGGCAAGGTATGGGACCTTGTTTATGCATTGCACATGTGTACCTTGATAGTATAGTTCCTAGGTTTGGTCTCTTATGTACATGTATATGAATGGATGAGTATGTTATGAACATGTCTTATATGCTATAATGTGAAGTATGTGGTATGATGAAGTATGATTATACCTAGTGCCTAAATGTGTTTCTATGAAAGCATGGCTCATATAGTTGCACTTGTACACTTATGCATGAATGAAATGAAGTATGAACATGTGTGGCTTTAAAGTGTTATGTGAAAGGATTGCTCACATATATTTATACACACACATGTAATATGATCTAGTCAAAAGAGGGACACTTGGAAAGTGTTCCCAAGTTGTACGCTAAACTAGATAGTTCTTATGATATATGCAATGTCCATGTGAAAGGGTTGCTCACATGATTTAGGTTTATGAACTCTCATCTATGACCTATGAGCTAAGAATATGAGGGTATGACTCTCCTAAGCCAAATTTTATAATATAAAGTAAATAAAGGGTTTTCAATAAGAAGGGAACTTAGCTTAGCACTGAGTGAACTTGAAGATTAGGGGTGTCCCATCCCATTGTAGGAAGGTAGGTCACCATATTACTCATGAGGCGGATAACCACAATGCGTCAATAGGAATAAATAGGGTTTCCATAAGTGAATAACCATAATGCCCCATCTTGGCATAAAGAGGGTTTTCACATATACCTCCAAGTTCCATAAACTATGATTTCCACATAGGATCTAGCAAGTGATATCACTTAGTATGCTAGCATGTGTTAATGTTCTACCTTGGCTAGGTAAGAACACCTTCCTTTGGTGTAAGGCTCTACAACACCAAATTCCATGTTTAGCACCAATGGTCTTAGTGTCGGTTAAGGCTTAACTTCCTTAATGTAAAATGGACAATGGATTTAAAGTAAAGTAAAGGAACCTAACTAGGATAACCTAAGAGAAGATACTTAGGATAGATGGAAGTAATGAACCCACCTAGACATTGAACAAGTAGATATCTAAGGGAGTCCTAGTAAGGTGTTCTAATGTATGTACATATGGTTATGGTCCTCTTACATGACAATATTTTAGTGTATACATGATGTTAAGATATGCATAATATGGAGTTCTAATGAAGTGCGTGTCATGTCTATGAAGTGGTCCTATGATTGTATGTGTTGAGTTAAAAGGTTGTATGTATGGTTTCCTTGTGGTCTTAAGGTGATGCTTGAGCATGGATAGTGTTATGGTACATTACTCATGCATTTAACCAAGTATCACTAGAAGGATTACTTGGGAAAGTCAAGAAGTTGGAATAAAAGGAGTTAACTGTAAAAAGAAAGTAGTTCGCTGTATAGTGAAAGGAGCTCACTGTAAAGTAACCTCAGTTGTGGCTTAAATTGTATATGTGAATTTATATGATGTTTGGACTTTGAATATGTCTATATGAAGTATGTGAATTATATAAATGCCATTGTATCAAGGTTTTATGAAGTTTTAACAAAAATGCATAATACATGATTTCAAGTAAAATGTCCCTTTTAAATGCATGTTTTTGTATTGTTGTCATACTTAGTGCATTCTTGTATTAACGCCATTCTTCTCTAACTTTTTACACAAAGTGTAGGTTATGGATGCTTAAAAAAGGTCTATAAGGTGAAGGGTTTGATATGATATTCCCAAGCTCAAGGAAAGGAATCCTTAAGTCCAAGGATTCCTAAGTCATGTCTTTACTGTAAATTCAATGTATTATTGTACTTATGTGTTAGGTTAGAAAGGGTGTGTCCCTAATGTACTCTAATGATGTTGAGTCAAAGATGGCAAAGAGACTTAGAGTCTAGCTATGTATTATGATATTTTATATATATATTGAAAGTAAAGTCTTAGCATATGATTTGCTAAGAATGTTTTAATTTGTCCGCTAATTTACCTATGACAATGCAATGAATGATAGCTATGGGCTTTTATAAGACCTCCGAGAGGTCACGTATGCCATGTTATTTCTAAGGGGTGCTCCCCGGCTGTGACATATAAATTGTAAGATTTTCCCATATTGATGCTTGCTTGTGAAGGCTATTGTCATGCTAGAAATTGAAATCTGTGTGAAATGACTTCCTATTTTTGTAATGTGGGTTGTTCTATTTGCCATTTTGACTTCACTAGGAAGGAAATATGAGCATGCTTTGGTTAAAAGTTGAGAATTTCTCATTAAAAGTGAATTGACTTTTGTGCATTACTTGTATATGAATTCATGAGACATGTTAGTGTGTTGGGGACGAGGAAATTCCTCCTTAAACATAAATAAGCATGGTAAGGTTGAGTATGGCCTTCATGGGACTATATATAAATGATGAAGATCCTAGTTGATCTACTTGACTCAAGTCAATGTGCATTGAAGTATGAGTTCTTATTTGGTTCTTGAGTAATTTTGAACTTGCCTAGGTTTGACTTAAAAGGTTGTTGCATAATGAACTTTTAAAGAAATGAAATGGAAATACCATGATATGATTAGGAGAAGGATGATCCTCCTATGAACATGATAAAAGCCTATGTGTTTGATGCATGAAAAAGTGAGTGAATAGAGGTTTTGCTTGCTTGTGTGCATTAAGTGCTAAATGGTTTGAAGATTGTGTTCCTTGTAAGTTTGGTGCATTGACTTCTATGTGATGATGTTATAAAGGTTTTGAGTTGCTCTATGGGTCATTGAAGTCCTTGTGTTCAAATTGTTCCAAGTGTCATTCAAGGACGAATATTCCTAAGTGGGGGATATTGTAAGGACCCTCAAAATGAATTAAGGTGCTTAGAGCCTCACTTGTGTCTAAAAAGGTTTAAAATATGATAAATAAGTTTTTTTTACAGAATAATTGTTTAATTTGAAGTCATTTGCAGGTCAAATTTGCAAGAACATCTGATGACGTTTGAAAGTTAGCCTTGAGACGTGCATGTGTGTCTTGGCATGTTTACGTGTTCATTTTGGTTGAAACTTATGTGTAAGATCCCTAACATGGTAATGAGTGTATTTACGTTGGAAAATTCTGGGTACGACTCCACAAGGGCCCCTCAAAGACCCTCAAGGACGACCCAAAGGCTGCCTACACACTGCCTTGGCAGTGTCCATCTACGCCTTGCAAACAACGCCCCGTTAGTGCACCTATGCCTCGTCGATAGGAAGGCATCGTTTCATGCTTAGCCTGGGGAAATCTCAATCCAAAGGACAACCATCAGACCCAGATGACGGTTGCTAGTACGGCCCGTCAATGGGTCTACTGGGCGTCGATTGAGGCGTTTATACATGTTGCACTCAACTGCCAGTCGTACTGTTTCACTAAAGGGTGAATGGGAAATTCACCCCACGTCCTAACCTGACCCTAGACAGTTAATTTAGGTATTTTTGCGTATATTGAGTTTGTTATTAAGATCAAAACCCCATACACAATTCATTATTCTAAATTAGACTTCCGTCTCCAAAAGAAACCTCTATAGAAACCTTCATAGGAGATGATGCTCAAGGAGAGCTTGGAGATTGGATTCCCATGGATTCTTCACCAATATTTTGTTTTTTTTCTCCTACAATGAGGTATGGTGATCCTTAATCCTTATTAAACCTATCTTCAAAGGAGTTCCTTCCAATGTTTTCAATGGAAGTTCATGATCAAACCTACTATCTTTCAATCTAGCCACGGGTTCTTTCTCAAAATAATTTCAAAAGCATGCTTAAGATGAAATGATGTTTATATACTGATTTTGTGTTGAATTCAATCCAATTTCATGGTGATACCATGATCCTTCCAATTCTCAAATTAGCCTATGTTATGGGCATTGTGATCTTTATTATATGTTAATTGAATTATTATTCTAGTAGGTTGAATTAGCTATTTCTACTGCTTTATATTCAAATTGATGGTGAATTGTTGATGAGTGATCCATGTGGATCAAGGCTTTAAGATTTGTTAAGATTGACCTATGTTCTCTTTTATAGATTGATAATGCAATATACATAATGTGATCTTAATTCTAGGATAGTTGAAGCATGATTTCTTTATGTTAATATACTTTTAGCTACTACCATATAATTGTATTAATGATGAATTAAGTGTATTGATCATTGATGATCAAAGTAAAGGAGATTTTGTAAGATTGCTCTATTCATCTACTTTTCTATAGAATTGCTAGATGATTGGCCTTGATGGAATTGTGTGGTATGGTCCACTTATAGTGGCGGTGTTTACTTAATTTTCAATATATATGTGATGTGATCATGGCCTTAAAGGCAATTTTATTATGAAGGTGTGGTGGTGATGATAATCCAATGTGAAGTATTATATCTAGTCTTCCATTTTAGTTGTGTTATAAGCATGTGAATAACTATGTTAGGTGTAGTTTAGGTACTTCCATTAATGATGTAATAATGGTTAATGAACCCTACCTATGTACCCCTATATGAATGTGTGATTAACTCTCCTCGTGTTTGCCTCCTCTCGAGTGTACTCAACCTCTATACGCCGGATATCTGTGGAGGATGTTGTAACAACCCTAAAAATGGATAAAATAAGTAATGCTTAATGTGTCAAGAATGCCTACGATTAGACCAGGGTTCACACGGATTGATGCGCGTAGAACCAGACCTCGGAACCCTTGCTACAACCAATCCAACTAACTTGGGGAGTTAGTTGAGCTTTGAAAGGTTGGGTCCAACCATGTAGGGCTCTCAAATACGAAGATTTACTCGAAGGAGTCTTTACCGGACTCAAAAAGAGGAAATGTTAGGTTTGAAGCGTCTAGGGGTAAAATGGTCTTTTTCCTATCTAAGGGTAGTATTGTAATTACCCTAAATATATAATTAATTATTTAATTAATAAGGTGGAGGGGCAATTTGGAGAGAGAAGGCCGAAATTGGGCTCTTGAAGTGAAGTCTTGCTCCACCCGGGTTCGAACCTAGGTGGAAGCAATGAATTAATGTGATTTTTATTTAAGCTATTGAATAAATGTAATTAATTAATAATTATTATTCATTAGCTGATTTAACATAAAATAAAAATCAGATTTTTATTAAATAAACAAAACCCTATTGACTAAGTCCTAAAACTAGACTCCTAAGCCTCCTACAACTCCCACTCTCTCACGTTTATCTCTCCACTCTCACGCTCAATATCTCTTATAATTTCTCACAAAAATTCTCTTCCAAAACAATATACAAAAGCAGAAAAATAAACCAAATTCTTCACACTTGAAGAACTCACACGAAATCACAAGAAAACCAACGTTAATCGCACACTGGCCTCAGGGAGGTTGTCATTCGAGTGGAGTTGACATTGAGGAGGCTTAGACGTGTTCTTGGGTGAAGTTTTTGGTCAGCAATTCAAGGTTTTAACGTCAAAAAGGTATGGGTTTTCTTCTCTCTTGGTCCCTTTTCCAAGAGACCCCTTAAGGTTCATATTATTCATCCGAAAACTAGGATTGTTTCCCCTTTTTCATGCCCCTGTCACTAGCTCCCAATAAATCGTAGGTTGAGTATGATTGCTGGTAGATTTATGTGTATGTTATATTTTCGTGATGAATATGATTATGTTTGTGTACTTGAAATCATTTGAAAGATAACCATGTATTCGAAATTATGTGCAAGTGTGTGCGTGTGAAAGTATGTTACTGTGAATGAGGTTCTCGGGTTAAGGCTTCAAATTGGATAATGTTTTGGTTGTCATTTTACGCGCACAAACCTATGTAAATCTTGATGTTCATTAAAATGGAAGTGTGGTTGATTTGAGTATCAATCTTTTGGCTAAATGAATCTATGAAAAATGCACCCCAAAAAGTGTTAAATGATCTATGAATTTCCCTAAGAATTCAAGTGAAAATGTTGGTGAAAATAAGCTAAAAAAATGACTAAATTTCCAGCAAACTTACAAGTTTAGTTTAGGCTAAATGTAGAGGAATAAATCTAGAAATTTATTTGAGTATAAAGGAATGAGGCCACAAGGATTCGAACCTGTGACCTCACCCGTATAATGCCTTAAAATCGCAAAAAGGGAAATGGGGTCAAGGGGGATCGATACTGGGTGTACTGGCTGAAAATGTAAGGAACAAGAAAGTTAATAAAATAAAATGGGAGGCGTGGGAATCGAACCCACGACCTCCAGGCAGCGAGTGAAGTAAAGGAAAAATAAAAGAAAAGAAATGTGAGGCGTGGAATCGAACACACGACCTCAAGGTTGTGAAGGAGATTAAAGGAGAAAGGGAAAATAAAAAGAAAAGAAAGGTGAGGCATGGGAATCGAACCCACGACCTCAAGGCAGTGAAGGGAGTTAAGGAGAATAAATGAAAATAAAAGAATTGTGAGGCGTGGGAATTGAACCCACGACCTCTAGGCAGGCTGCTAAATTAAAGAAATATAAAGAGAGGATGTGGGGGTTTGATCCCACAACCTCATGGTCTATGCGAATGAGACAAGAGAATTAAATGAAAAAAATATAAAAGGGGCTGTGGGGGTTCGATCCCACAACCCTTCGGCCAAATTAGAGGAGATTCCAAGGAGAAAAATAAGAGGGAATGTTGATGTTGGGGCTCGATCTAGGGTCCCAATGTCGTGAGGACTAAAAATAAATTCAAGGAAAAATATAAGTGTTAACCAAGGGATTCGAACTTGGGTTCCCTTACCCAAATTTCCGTATTGATACATAAGTCATACGTGAATTAAATGTTCAAGAATAATGCCAACTACTTAGATCAAAATCGAGATCTTTTCATACATACAAGATACATAAGTCTTGTACTACATAATCTTAGGAAGATATGAGTCACTTAACGAACTATGAATGAAGCCTCATGGCTTGTATGTATAGACCCATAAGTCTAGCATACGTTTAAAAATAAGTGAACCTAAGATGTATGTAATGAAATGAAGTAACCCTAGAAGGGTTAAGTACGAGTGTAAAACACACTAAATGGCCAAGTGCATTGGCATACGATGAAATGATTACTATGTAATGAAATGATGAAACCCTATAAGGGTTAAGTAAGAGTGTGAAACACACAAATGGCCAAGTGCATTGGCTTATGTGAAATGAACATTCACGTAAAAAGGGGTGAGTAATTATGAAGAGAAATTGTGCTAATGTTAACGAATATGGTGACTACATGATATGAGGCTAATGTAAAAAATGAGAACAATCTCAAATGAGCCTAAGTAAATGTTACCAAAACGTACTCACCTATGAGAGTGTAAAGTTAATGAAGAGACCAGTCTCTATGAACACTCTAACGAAAGTATTGAGATTAACACACTTAATACTAATGATGAGATGAGAAATCATCTATTAAGCTATGATGTCCTCATACTAGAAACCAACTTCCATGACGTATGAGTTGAATGTAATGGAACTTTATACTGATATACTAGATATGAGCGGTGATGCCTTCTTTCGGGAAGGGCGGAGGTTCACGTAACTCTCAAGTAATGACACTAGGTTATTCTTGATAATTGTACAGTAAACCCGATGAAAGTCTTAAACTACATCCTAGGTATAGATGGTGTTCACACTAGCCTATGAACGAAATGAAATGAAGTACGTATGAATGAATGAAGCAGACTCTGTGTTTGCTAATTAAGACTCCCTAGTTGAGGTCCCATATGTTGAGCCCTCATTTTGGAAAGTCTTAATGTCAAGTCCATGATTCCTAGGTCTCATGGCATATGAATGAATGTTATAAAAGATGTTATGTGCTATATGCAATATGATATGTGCTGTGTGTAAGATGTTATGTGTTGTGTGTAATATGATAAGTATGATGATGCATGTTACTCACATGGCATGACTTTTCTAATCCAAATTTGGAAAGCTCACTGACTTTCCTAATCCAAATTTGGAAAGTTCACTAACTTTCCTAATCCCAATTTGGCAAGTCCACTGACTTGACTTTCCATAATTATGTTGTTAGGAAAGAGCTATTCTTACTCATGCATGTCCTTGGTGTGTTCTTGCATATACCCATACTTAGTACAAGTGTGTACTAATCCCATACAACTCTATATTTTTAGGTGCAGGCACAGGTGGACGCTAGATCTTACACGTTGATGTTGCAGCTATCCGGACGTGGAGCTTTCATCCGGACTTGGTAGGACCTCATTCTTTCGAGGATGTCTAACGTTATTATCTAGCTTAGATGTAGGCTTTAGCTAGTGGAGTATGTTCCACTAGCGTTTCTTTCCACTTTCATTTCATACTTTGTATTAGTGCCATTTTGGCAAAAGTACATTTAATGCAATTATGAATGATTTTTTTCATTTGATTATCTCTATATTAGATGGTTGATTTGTGAACGCCTATGATGTTAAGTTTAAAAAGTTTAACATGAAATAAGAAAACAAAAAGTTCAAATTTTCTGCTAAAATAAACTTAGATGAAGTAAGAATGACGTATGTAGGTTTGTCTGCGACCTCTGAGAGGTCAACGACGCATGTCTCGTCTGTGGTCTAGATTTCGGTCGTGACAGATGTAGGAGTTAGCTCCAAGTCTCTCATCCCATCACGAGGAACTTCATCATGCAGACACAACTCTGTAATAAAAACCAAGAATGAAAGGGATGTCTGGCTTTGCTTGGCCTTCATATCCATTACCTGCTCTATAATAAGTTCCATGTTACTGCTCCTCTGGTATATGATCGACCAAAGGCAGTTTGCCTTAGGGTGGCGGAGGATGGACTCGGTCTGGGACATTATGATTGAGTTGTTAATACAACCTAACCAGTATCTAGCAACAATATTAAGGTTCTTCTTCTTGATGGGGCATCCTGGCTTGATCCACCTTTGGTTTTATCAGAAATAAAAGGTGGAAGGCAATCCTTATGACATCCAAGGATTGAGTAATAGGCAAGACCTCATATGGAAGTGTAGCACCTAGAGCCCTGTCGAGTACAATATTAATGTGATCTCTACTGCACCCTACATCCTTCCCCCAGACCATGAAATACTTCATTGTTATGAAGGCACTGACCTTGTTCTTTACCTTAGGCACCAACTTATAATATGCTATTATGAACTCCCAGACTTATGTAGAAATATAAGGGCCTCGGGGCCTGGTTAACTACTCGAACCGCTGAAACTGTAGTGTGTCCCTCACATCGGAGTATCTACCCACTAAGACCGCCGTGGATAGAAGCTTCTCCTCTAGAATTATCCTCAACTCATCGACTTTTAATGTGTTCAGTAGACAAGGACAAGGAACCTTTATCGGTGGCACTGGGTCCACGGGCGGTGTCGGAGCTAGCATTGTATCTATTGTAGGAGGAGTGGATATTGTAGCTCTTGATGAGTTAGGATGAATCTAGCACGAATCTGCACTCACGTGGACTGTAGTGGTTGGCAATCATCTGGTTCGGAGAATGCAGCTTGGGAGTCAAAGGACTCTCCCTTGCTGCTGGAGTTGTGCTCTGCAACCTCAGTCATGGGCCTTATTCCCTTGCCCTTACCTCCCTTTAGAGGGTTTTACCTTTCCTTTTAGGAGGATTGACTCCCGCTTCATTTATCACTATTCCCTTTACTCTTTTATGGAGTAGAATATCGAGGTTGGTTCTAGCCACATCTGCATAAATTAAAAAATAGTTAGATTCGTTTCAAGAAATGTCATAGAAAAGAGTTGTAGACAGACTTGCCGAAACAATCTGCGAGTCCCCAAATCACTTTGGCCAGCAAGATAAGGCTCGCTGAAACAATTGCCTGAAAAATTCACAAAAACATTGGTATGTGGCTGATGGAAAGGAATTTCGGCAAATCGATGACAACATTCGGCGAGCAAGGACTAGGCCATAAAACGTTACAATGTTTTTTTGAGGGTTAGGAAGCAGAAATGATGATCAAACAAGACTCTCGGCGAGTCAACTTGTGCACTTTTGTGAACTCAGACTTCTCGCTGAAAGTTACAGAACCCAAACTCAAAATTCACATGAAAATAAAGGTAATCTAAGGGATTTTGGTGAACCGCTGAGTGGTTTGGCGATCTCGATCGAGCTCGTTAAACTAAACAATGTGACTATTTTCACCACGACTCCAAAAATTGACCTTTTAGACCCCGAAACAAAATTAAACAATACATTAGAATAATTAGACTTAGACCCATAAGACCTATTCCCCCGATATACTCATACTTGTAAGACCCCCAAAATGAGTTAGGGTGTCTAGAGCCTAACATGTTATTCATAAGGTTCCGAGGTCCTAGAATGTTTTATAATGTGGTATTGAGGAAGTTTCTAAAGTTTGAGGTAATTTGGAAGTCAAATGTCAAGGGACGACCAAGACGTTCGACGACTAGTCACCAAAGGGGCCTTAGATGCTTTTATATGTGTATGTGCGTTTAATAAGTTTATGAGGTCCTTATATGAGTTATAATGGTGTTTATAAGCAGTATACTATGTTTCATGAAGTTTTGAGGTCAAACGTCGAAGAACGTCCAAGACGTTCGAAAGTTAGCCCTTGAGACATTCATGTGTGTCGTGAGTGGGCCTTGCATGTTTGAATGTGTTTTACGTGTTCATTTTGGATGAAACTTACATGGAAGTACTTAAACATGTTAAGGTGTATATTCACGTTGGAAATGTCCGAATACGACTCCCCAAGGGCCCCGCAAGATGCCCTCAAGAAGGACTCAAAGGCTATCGAGAAACTGCCTTGCAGTGTCAATCGATGGAGCTAAAGGACGGTCTGTCAGTCCACCAACGCCTCGTTGATGGTGAGTAATTGATGGAATCATATCCTGGGGAAGTCTCATCCAAAGGAAAGCCTAAGAACCAAACGACGGAAGCCACAAACGGTCCATCGATGGGCCAAAGGGGCGTCGTTTGTGCCTGTCGATGGTGCCTGCAACTGCAGCCATGCACGCTGTTTCATTAAAGGGGTGAATGGGAAACTCTACCCACGTTCTAACCTGACACTACATGGTTTATTTGGTTATTTGTTTGTGTATTTAGGTGATAAAAAATGTGACAACCACATTCCCAATTCAATTCACACAAATTATATTTCCCTCGAAAACCAAATTCTCTCTAGAACCTCCATTGAAAGTGAAGCTCAAGAACAGCTTGGAATTGGATTCCTATGGGTTCTTCACCAAGTTTTAGTGGTTTTATTCTACATTAAGGTATGGTGAACCTTCATCTCTAGTTAATGTTCCATCTAGAGAGTTATTCTCAAAGTTTTCAAAGAGATTTCATGATCAAAGCCTCCAATCATTCAATCTAGCCATGGATTCTTTATCAAAACATTTTTAAAGGATTTATCATGATGAATTGATTATAATGTGTTAGTTTTAATGTGAATTTCAATCCAATTGTATTATTAACCCAAGTTCTTTTCAACTCTCGATTTAGCCTATGCATGAGCATTGTGATCGTGAATTTGTATTGATGGAATTATGATTCTATTACGTTGAATTGCTTATGCCTACTGTTTATTATGTATATTGATGATGAATTATTGATGAGTGATCCATGCGGATCAATATATGAATGTTTGAACGAGACTAGCCTATGTTCTTCTATCTGTTCACTGTAAGTTTGACTTTATGGTAATTATTGTAGGATTTCGATAATGTAAAGATAATTGTAGATACTGCCTTAGGTTTATATTATGGATGAATTTTGGTTATGAATCCTTGGTGATCAAATCAAAGGAATCTTGGTATGAATTGATCTAGGTTCTTCTAGCCTATAGATTGGTAATGTAAAATATATGATGTGATCTCAATGCTAGGTTAGATGAAGCATGATTTCGTTTGAGTAATGATCTCTTTAGATACTTCCCTACATGTATATAGTTGATAAATTGTTATTGATAATCAAAGCAAGGGAAATTGGTGAGTAATCTACATTTATCTAATCTCTATTGAATTGGTGGTTTGGTGTATATGTTGGTAGCATGATCCTGTAGGGAATTAAGTATGATTTAGTTTATGTTAATGTATATTTAGCTACTTCCCTGTACTTGAATTGTTGATGAAATACTTGTATTGAACAATGATGATCTAAGGTTGATGAATTGGTAAGAATGGGTCTTCCCTTCTACTTTCTTATAGTATTGATAGTTTATTGTAGTCTTGTATGGCATTGTGTGGTATGGTCCACTTATGGTGGCGGTGTTTACTTTATTGCCAATATATATGCGACAAGAATATGGCCTTTTAGGCAGTTGCATTATGAATGTGTGATGGTGATGATCACCCAATGTGAAGCCAATGCCTAGTTTCCTATTCTAGCTATGATGTAGGTTGTATGGCTGATGTTATGTGCATGTAAGTGGTTATGTTAACTTTATTTATATGCGCTGCCTATGATGAGGTCCTATAATGCTATATGTGAGGTAAAGTAGAGGTAGGTGCATAAAGACTAGATCTTACTGTAAGGATGTTGTAAGTCTTGAATAAATTAGTCTTATGTTATGCTATCTACTCTATGATGTTGTGTGATGTATCATTCACTAGGATGACTTGATAGGTGTACTAGTATAGGCAAGGGTATGGGACCTTGTCTATGCATTGCACATGTGTACCTTGATAAGATAGTTCCTAGGTTGGTCTGCTAAGTACATGAATATGAATGCATGAGTATGTTATGAACATGTATTATATGCTATAATGTGAAGTATATGGTATGACGAAGTATTACTATACCTAGTGTCTGAATGTGTTTATATGAAAGGATTGCTCATATAGTTACACTTGTATACATATGCATGAATGAAATGAAGAATGAATATGTGTGTGTGGCCTTAATATTTTATGTGAAAGGAATGCTCACATATAAGTATACACATACACACGAATGATGATCTATTCGATAGAGGGGCACTTGAAGGTGTTCTATAGGGTACCCTAAACTAGATGGTGCTTTACATATGCTATGACCATGTAAAGGGATTTCTCACATGATTTAAGTTGATCAAATATCATCTATGACCTATGAGCGAAGCATATGAGGAGTCAATCTCCTAAGACTAATTTTATAAAGTAAAGTTATGAAATGCTTTCCAATAAATGGAACTTAGCTTAGCACCAAGTGAACTTGAAGATGAGGGGTGTCCCTTCTCATTGTAGGAAGGTAGGCCACCATAATCCTCATGAGGTATAAAGAGGGGTTCCAAAAGTGAATAACCATAATGCCCCATTTGACATACAGAGGGCTTTCACATGTACCTCCAAGTTCCAGAATTATGCTTGCCACATAGGATCTAGCTAGTGATCTCACTTAGTATGCTAGCATGTGTTAATGTTCTACCTTGGCTAGGTAAGAACACCTTCCCTTGGTTTAAGGTTCTACAACACAAATTCCATGTAGCACCCATGGTCTTAGTGTCGGTTAAGGCTATAGTTTCCCTAAAGTATAGTTGACAATGGAAGTAAAGTAAGGACCCTAACAGGATAACCTAAGGGTAGTTGCGTAGTGTAGGTGGGGGTATGGGATTTCACCTATGCATTTCTCAAGTGGCTCTTGAGGGAAGTCCTTGGAAGGTGTTCGAATGCATGTTTCTATGTATATGTTCCTTATTCACGACTTTGTAGTATATCTCTACTTGTTATGAAGATGTGCATGCTATGAGTCTATGTGATGTGGTCTTGTTCTTATATGCACTATGTTGGTCTTAATGACTATATTATGAAGGTTTTGCTTGGCATGAATGAAGTTGTCTTCACTTACTATGTTGATGCATGAATTGGATGTTAAGGCTTGTGGTCTCATGATAGGTTTACTAAGTATATGTGAGGTTATGGGGCTTCACATGTACATTGCACTAGTAGACTTAGATTGGGATTATGAGTAAGGTCTCATTAGGTTCTATGTGAAGTGACATTAGTATATGTGCAAAGTAAATAGAGTTTACTGTAATGTCTTAAGGGTCTTAGACTTAAAGGTGTCTTGTGGTGTATTATATTTCCATGATGGTATGTGTTGGATTATGTAGAATGTATGTTTGACTTCCTTGTGGCCTTAAGGTGATGCATTCACCAAGTATCACTAGAGGGTTACTTGGGGAATGAGAAAGTAAGAAGAAAAGGATTCACTGTAAAACCATATAGCTTACTGTAAAGTGCAAATAGGTTACTGTAATGTGACCCCAAATGTGGCTTAAATTCTATATGTGATTTTATATGATGTATGATCATTTAATAGGCCTATAGTAAGTATGTAAATGGTATAATGCTTATGTATCAAAGTTTTATGAAGATTTTCTCGAAAAGGAATGAAGTATGATTTCCGAAAAAAATATCTCTTTTAAATGCATGTTTTTTGCATGGTTGTCATACTTAGTGCTTTCTTGTACTAACTCCATTCTTCTCTACTTTTTACAAAAAGTGTAGGTTATGGATGCTTAAGGGATGTCTT
Organism: Solanum sitiens; assembly: GCA_016801875.1. Classification (NCBI taxonomy): domain Eukaryota; kingdom Viridiplantae; phylum Streptophyta; class Magnoliopsida; order Solanales; family Solanaceae; genus Solanum; species Solanum sitiens. The sequence goes on along the minus strand of JABWTJ010000618.1, from coordinate 260,335 downwards.
TAAAAGATGAGGAGCTTGATATGTATTCCCAAGCTCAAGGAAAGGAATCCTTAAGTCCAAGGATCTCCTAAATTATGGTTTACTGTAAAGTGTAGTACTATTGTACTTATGTATTATGTTGTATGTGCCATGTCCCTAAAGTGCTCTTACGATGTTTAGTCTAGGATGGCAAAAAGAGACTATAGTCTAAATATGTACTTATGATATTTTATATATATGAAGTCAAGTTTCTAGCATATGATGTGCTATGAGAAGTTTTAAATTTTCCGCTAAATTTACTATGACAATGCGATGAAGGATAACTATGGGCTTGTATAAGACCTTCGAGAGGTCAATTACGCCATGCTACTTCTAGGGGGTGCTCCCCGGTCGTGACAATACTTCTCCTGATTTTGCCAAAGTTGGGTGACGACTTACACCCTTGGAAATGGCATAAAATGCTCCATCATCAAGAAAACTACGTCATTTAGCACAATATTGGGTTACTTACATTTCACCCAACTAGATCAAACAACAATATAACACAACCCAATAATTTGGATCAATTATAAGCATTAAAATCGGGAAATGAATCATTAGGCCATAAAAACAAGATATTAAAATTAAAAATCGAGAAATAAATATACATTCATGCTTTCAGAGAGGCCCGACACACATCACTAAGATCAAACAATTGCAATCGAGTCAAAATCGCTAAATATAAGTTTAGGGTTCGGAAAAAACAACCTTTTGATGCCGAATATATACTCTGAAAAGCTAGGAGCTAAAGAATTCCAAAACCGAACACATAATCGAAAACTATGAATGAATAAAAGTACAAATATATAGGAAAATATAATGCGGGTGTGATTTTGGGAAGTTAAGAAGTGAGGGAATGTGAAAGAGTTTGAACTTTTGAAGCTTTGGGCTTTAAAACTATCCAGTTCTTTCCCTTTCAGTGACATTAATTGTGCTCACCGACCCACTTGGCAACTCGCCGAGGGGGCACTTAGCTTGTGAAGTTTTACAGGACCTCCAGTTTATGTGGGGGTCTGAATGACGGACTAAGTCGTGATCGCCAACCTGTTCGGTGACACACAATTTGCTTTTGAGCCCACCGAGTTTTACAAACTCTAACCTATAATTTCTTAAGTCCAATGACGGTCCAAGTTGGGCTTGCCGACCTCTTTGTCTTTTGCCAACTTGACATGTTGCTTTCCAACCTGCACTTTTCAAACACATTCTACACTTAAACCTACAAAATAAATAGATGATTATTTCTAAAACAAAAGGAACAAAAATAAAATCTTGTGTTGCCTCCCAATCCGTACCTTATGTAATGTCATGGCACGACAAAAATCCTCACTAAAACTTTATTATTGGGCCATAGTGCCACTAGGAAACCCCCTTACTATCTTCGGTTTAAATGAGAGGAAATTTGACCTATTTGGGTCTTCACCTATCGATAGAGATGGAATGAGAAGTGACAGTCTCACTAATGGTCGATACATCTTCCTTCATATATTTCAAAATTTTATAGAACCCCTCAACCATCTTGAGAATACTGGAAAGCATATTGTCGGGCAACCCTCAGATTCATTGGACTTTTGACACTCGTGGGGAAAAATGTACTTGTCCTTCTCTATTACAACCCTCAAAATATATTAAGATGAATTAGAGTTTCACATGAGTTTTTTGAGTTAATAAATTGATAAATTAATGAAATATAGTATTCAATAATAAGGATGCAAGTTTTAGAAGTTAAACATCATGGAACGACCAAGACGTTCAGAAACAAGTCTTTTGTGTGCTAGAGTGCTAGTGTGCTCTTGCATGTATTATGTGTTTTGGTGTGTTATTTGGATCTTAAAATTATGGGAGGTGACCCTACAATCTATATTGTCGTGTTTAGGGTCAAAACATCTTGGCACGACTCCCCAAGGACCACCTTAAGGGTCCTTGAGTAGGACCCTAAGCTCAACCCCCAAAGCTGCCAAAATGTGTGACCTACCTCCGGTAGATCATTTGAAGAAGCGTCAACCCCCTCTGTAGGTTATGACATAACCTAGGTAGCCTTATCTCCCATGTCCAAGTCTTTTAACCAAATGATGACCAACAGAACGTCCCGTCACACCACCTACTGTCCGTAGGTGGTAGCCGTGTTGGTCAAGATCTGCAATTGGTTAATTCTCCCCATCCTTCAATTAAGTCATGGATAGTTATTTTTAGTGTTTTTAGGTATTTTAAGTATATTAAAACAATTAAACCCTCACTTATACTCAACCACCCAAATCAAACTCTTCCCTCCCCATGAAATTCTCTCGAGAACACCATCGAATATCAAAGTCAAATTCAAGATAGGAGAAAGTGTTTCAACTGAATTATTCAGCAATTTTCGTGGTCTTTTTACTAATAAGGTATGGTTATCCTTTATTCTTGAATAACCTCTCATTCAAGAAGTCCAATTCAAAGGTTTTCATAACTTAATCAATGATCTATTGTCCCAATTTCTATTCTATGTATGGTTTCATTGATAAAACGTTTTCTAAGTCATGATACTGATATATTACTGTTCAATCAAGGTTTTAAAGATTATTTTAATGGAATTCCTTGAACAACCGATGTTTTGTCCAAATCTCCTAAATTTGCTTACAAAGTAGGTTTGATGAATGTTATTGGATATTGTTAGAATTTTGTTTATACTATGTTAAAATATTATTTTTATCTATTGATATCCATGCCTAAATAAGAGTAATTGTTATAGAATTGAGAAAGGGTGATCATGGCTTGGATGAAGGGTAAGTTGACCTAAATTGTTCTAGTTCTTGTTGAATTTCTCTTTTATGGTTTAATCCACTTCTAGTGGAGGTTATTACTTCTTGTTCTTATTTGATTGTGATCTTGATGGCTCTATGATGTGAATTGAAGGTTGGTTATGTTGTTAAGTGGGCGATAGGCATATTGTGAAGTTGTGATATGATGATAAGGTGAACTTGTATAAAGCTATGTAATAATGTGAGTTAAAGAATGTGTTCCTCAAAATGTTGGTATGTGATGATGAAAGACTATGAATAGCCTCGACGTGTTGATATGGTGCCCCTTCTTTATGAGTGCATAACCTAAGTGAATGTGAAACCTTGAATATGAAAAGAATGTTTATAATAAAGTTAATCAGATAGACCTAGCATTGTACCCATTTCATGAATGAGCTATTCTAATGAACCTTGATTTATAAACCCTTGTGGATCCCTTTTTGGTAGTGGTATTATGAGTTGGTAGGACATAGAGATGGTACCTTCTCAAATACTATTATGTGAATTAAATTACTCTATGAGAACCAAGACAAAGCACCGAGTGCATATGCTTAAGGTAGTAGCTCTACTTGTAGTATGAGACTAGAGTAGAAAGAAGCCTTTTGATATCCCCTAAACCATGTTCCTACATGAGATGTGTCCTAGTTCAACCATTGACAAGTATAACACCTTCCAATGTGTGGGGTCTTATGACACAGGATTCCATACCTAGCTAGTATGGTCTATGTCAGTTAACGCCTATTCTCATTATGTGGGATGTGCACTATAGTTATTTGATAGGTACTACAACGTGTAGGTAGTGGAATGGGATGCAATCAACACATGTCACGAGTAGGCTTTGAAGATGCTAAAGTGAGTTCCCTAGGTCTTCCAAGACCATTATGTGAAGTCCCTTAAATGCATGAATATCTCATTTAGGATCTTTAGTAATGAATGTTGACTTGTTGTGTTTGTATTGGATAGGAAATTTCCTTATCTTTGGTAGTCTTAAGGAACACTTAGGTGTGTATTGAAGAGGTTTTATGTGCGGTCTCTTCATGTCTTACTTAGGTGGGTCTTAGGATAACTTTCGGTCGAGGGTCTAAATGGCTAAATGAGTTACTTAATGATTACAGTCTTATCTTGAAAATTATGTGAGTATTATCTTATGTGGTTGATGATGGACTTGTATGATATCTTTTGCACTTGCTTTATGACGTTATTATCAAAATAGCATGAAAAGCATGTTTCAACTAAAATGTACCGTTTTACATGATTTCTTGCATGGTCATCATATTTAGTGCTTAATTCTACTAATTCAATATTTTATCTATTTTTACAAGTCTAGGTGGTGGCAAGTGAGGATTCTTAGAGTTGAAACTTGGGAAGTAGAATTCTCTCAAGACTTGGTATGTCCTCATATGTTCGAGGACATGAATGTTATTTCTAGTTTTCTTTCATCAAAGACTTTGTATTATACATAAGTTTTTGTTCAATGTAAGGATAGTGACCCTACGGTAATGAGATGTGTCTAAGGTGGTTTGAGATGATACTTAGTTCTTCATATATTTTACAGCTTTCTTTATTGACTTTATTATGAAAATCTTTAAATTCCGCACTACTTTTCATACTTATTTGACGAATGAATTCTAAGGGATTGTATAAGAACCCCGATAGGTCGAGTACGTCGTGTTACCTCTAGGGGGTACCTCCCGATCGTAACATTCTCCCCATACCTTTCCTTCCAAATGTAGTTACGATCCCTCGACTCTTTATTACAATCTCTCCCGCCATCTTTCTTGTTCAAACCTTGGTTACGACCATGTCTCAAGTGGTTTTCACGATAATCATTTCAAACTTTACCTCTTCAGGGTTTGCGCACCCGACACTGAAATCATTGAAACTTCTAGCACCAGTTTTCATGGCATTTTTTGGAAAAAATGTCAGGTTGGGTCATGATCTTCGCCGTGTTCAGGTCCCACTCTTAGTCTTTCTCAAGCTGCTCCTTGGTCAATTTAAAAGTGAGAGGGGATACCTGATCCTCACGGGTGTACCATGCCCCATTAATGTTGGACATACAATCCAAGAACTGGGCTATTAAAATGTAAGGTTGTTGCATCAAACCTCCCAAAGAGAGTTGATCAGCTACACTCTTGTTCACCAAATGAATGCTTCAGTAACTATACTGTAGAAAAACTTTGTTGGGCAAACCCTGAGTTGCTTAAATCTTAGCCAAGTTTCATGATTTGGTTCACTCTCCGAAAAGTTTAAGCTTTGGATGCTATCAAATGTCATCATATTTGAAGGAGGCGAAAATGGCACTTGAAATGTGATGACAATCTCTTTCTAAGTACTGATGGAGTATGTTAGAAATTTAGCCAACCACTTACACACCTGTACCGTTAAATAAAATGGGAACAATCTCAACTGAACCGACTCTTGGGATATGTTCTTGAAGGAGAATGACCCGCAAACATCAATATAGTTGTGTATATGCTCAGGGGGATCCTCATGAGACAACCCACCAGACAACCCTTTCAATTGTAAGAGCTACAACATAGTGCTTGTGATGTGGAACACAACGTTCCGTTCAACCAGAGGCAAGTGGATGGCACCAACTCCACCAACAAGTTGAGAGTTATCAACTTTCGGTTCATGGACATCATTGAAATTTTTTATGTCATCTTGGTGGACCACTTGACTACCATTGCTTCCATTCACACTCATTTCCTCTGTTTAACAGTAACACACAAAAACCAAAACTAAAAGTAAGTAAATTCAACTATGACTAAAAAGAAACGACATTCAACTTCACCAAAAATTATCAAACAACACCACTCCCTGGCAGCGACGCTATTTTGATTGGACGTATCAAGGATACTTCATTCAATTGTAAGTGTCAATGATTGTTAGACAGTATAGAATCCAATTGGGTGAGTTGAAGTCAAATCCCATAGGAGTTGTACGTGTTCGAGAATTAATTAGGAAGCATGAATATGGTTATGTCGGTCATAGGAATAGACATTATCGAAAATATAATTCAAGTTGGGGGAAGGCACAAATGTAAAATAACAACAGAGTTTTGGTTTCAAAATTATCAACTGCAAACACAATAAATAATATGAAATAACGATAATGAGACGAGTTTTTTGGATGTGATTCGGTTATAGGATAATATAGACAAATGGGTAGTTAAAACTATTAGGAAATCGATGTATATTACTGAGTAAGCTATGTTATAGAGGAAATAAATTTTCTCTCTAACAATTTAACACAATTATGTTGATTTCTCTCAAACATCAACAAGCAAGCAAAATAAGAGCAGCCTACACCTTAGTTTATTCACTCTCTCGAGCTGAAAATATGTGATATTGAGTTTAGTATTCACTCTCTTGAGCTAAACCAATGTAAACCCAATACCCACTATCCATCAATCATCAAGATGTGTTTTGCAACCTCTCTCTCGAGCAAGCAAAAACTACGAAGAATTACATTTGAAACTACAATTCTTAAACTAAACCACAATTACTGATTAAACTCACTTCTAAACAGCATTTAAACTAACAATTAGCAATACCCACATACTAATTCAGCTCATAATCACATAATGACACTCCAAGAATTAGGTTATAGCTAGTCATCCTTAAAAGATGAAAACATTGTTACCAAATTGAGTTTCTATCAACTCCGTAAGGTGGATTTAGTCATTACAATGTTCCAAGTTGAATAATATCAAAGAGCCACTTCAAATTTCTCAAAAGTGAAAAACTTGAAGTCTCCAAAACCTAGGAATAACTACAGAAAAACTTGTCTCAATACTCATAATTCAATACCAAAAACATAGAACTGAAAATTCAATAATAATCTTCTTAAACTAAATGCAAAAATATACTTATAGTCGCCAAAAATATGTCGCGAATGATCATTTGGCGTATTAAGTTGTGCTCATGATCCACTCGACGATCCGCCCTTTGGTCAATATTCTCTCCCTCACGCCTTGGCCTTCAACTTCCTGAAATTCTGTAACTTTAGATGATCTAACACTACATCGTGGAACCACTCAGTGATCCGCCGAATGCTCCATTCTCTCACCAACTTTATTTTCTCCTTTAAGGCTTGGCACATTAGAACTTTAGACGATCAAATAGCCATTCGGCGACTCACCAAGTTGACTAGAGGATCACCAGGATTTGTTTTTTTCACTCTTTCAGCTCACTTCGTTCCTTTGTTTCCCCAACATTAGTATCTTTGCTTTGTTACTCAATCCATATACCTAAAAGTAAAGGTTTTTACATCAGTTATTGGAACTAAATAAGCATTTGAGGACACTAATTCATTGTAAATAAATCCCTAAATGAATCTAAATCATATGCTCATCGTAGAGTAAGTGCCTAGCCTACACGTATGGTTGTTTCGGTTGTGGTAAAAGTCATCATAAAATTATGGATTTCCCAATGTTTATGGATAAGGTAAAGGAAGGAAAGCAAGAGACTACTAGGTGTGCGGGTCTAAATTCTCCTAAGTAAAACCGATTTTATGCAATTTAGACTCGAGGTGACCAAGAAGGTTCTCCAGATATGGTTACCGGTATGGTGAAAGTTTTCCAACTTCATGTTTATGATTTACTTGATCCCGGTGCTACCTTGTCTTTTTTGACTCCATATGTTGCTATGAGGCTTGAGGTGCTCCCCGATTTTTTGTTAGAACTTCTTTCCATCTCTACTCATGTAGGTCATTCTATTGTGGCTGAGAGGGTCTATCGATTGTTTCACATTTCTTTGTCCCATAGAGTTGATCTTGTTGAATTGGTTGAGCTTGATATATTTGATTTTTATGTTATCTTAAATATAGATTGGTTACATTGATGTTATGCTTTTATCAATTGTAGAACTCATGTACGAAAAAAATTTCTGACCCTAATTCTTTTTCCATTGACTTTTCCTTAACGAAGAAATTGGGTCATTTCAATAGATACAAATTTAATCACCACTCATCCGCGATTGCTCAACTTGGAAAGACTGGCTAAAGTACGGGTAGATTGAGTACCTGAATCATTGAAGTAGTGAGGATACTTGTCTCGTATGTCCTTATCTTTCGGGCATTGTGATAAACAATTTCAACCAGTTCTTCCCATACCGAAGATCTTGTTTAACAAAATTGAGTCTAACTTTATGATAAAATCACTGCCCCCAAACCAACCAAGTTAATACCTACACATCCCTCCATATAATGCCTCAATGAAGTCATCATAATATTCAAGTGTTAATTATTATTGTACGTACACTTAACTAACAACAAAGTTATTGTCAATAACTAACAAAGTTGAGCGTACACATGTCAGCAACATATTATCAAGGAATTTAACACAGAATGAATCTTTTCTCACATAATAATGATAAAATTTTAAATCAATACTCGCTACAATTAGAGATGGACCTACACCAACAAACACACACTCATAATACTCAATAATCATAGTTCTATCAACATCTCTTTCTCACAACATAAATTTCCCTGAGCGTAGGTTATAAAATTTTTATCTTTAGATATTGGATACTCATCAAAGGATATGTACAAGAATACAAACCCTCCAACACCACTATCGAAGTGCTACATTTACTAATTATAGATTAACTCTTAAGAACAGTAGAATTGGATCCAATTATCCGTAGATTCAACAACACATAATCGATACAGGACCTCAATGACAACATGAATATAAAGATTGTTGGACTACCATAAATTTGTATGGTAGATATTCTACAAATTCTCATAATCAAGGTGGTACATGTGAAACCACTGAAATACTTTAAAAACTCCAAGACAACACCACATAAGTCATCTGAAATAAGCATGTCTTCCCAAATCAACCCACTCAACCAAGAGAACATCGTAGGATCGGTACACTTGATCCACCACTAGAGATCCACCCACAAAAATTAAAAACACGTGTGAGCATAGAGAGTGCATCACACTCACAACCATGTACAAAAGAAAAGAGATGGTCACATAAGAATTTATCGAATAACACAAAAGGTTTTCCTCTTAAGAATTTATACCAGAAATTTCTACTCACTTGACTCCACATACTCTTCACATCTTTCGACAGAAGCCCACACTCTCAATACTAACAACTATCATAACCAATCCTACCATTTATCTTGCACTAAACCAACACATTTTAGAAGAAACTTTTCTTAGGTACTTAACAATCAATAGTAATAACTTTACGACTTTACCCAGGTCTAATTCCTTTCAAAGGTTCAATACAAGATACAAATGAGCATTCTTCACCTTGCCAATTTATACCTTGAAAAATATATTACAATGAATGTACACATACAATGGAAAATCTGAATTGTAAATTCAATTGTATAATACAATCCCCTTATCTATCAACATTAACTTATACCTTGAATACTTTTATGGTTCTTCGCTTATCATTGATTGCATCTTAATCGATCTTACCATATATTTTGCTAAAATTTCCATTATACTCATTACTAAATTCAAAACCAAAAACAACCAATTATGATCACACTCAATTTAATGTTTTGTACACTCTTTTCTTAAGTCTGTTCCAATAGTTTCTGAACCAGTCTGATGGAATTGTGATAATATTACCATAGCCACAAGAATAAGAATGAGACCATGCGTCTATGAACCTAATTATCTTCCCGTTTGAACATACCTCTTTAGCCTTTGAAATTGCATAAAATATTCTTGCTCTCGCCTCTTTGTAAAGGCTATACTACATCCTACTATACTTAGCTTTTTAAAACTCTATACGAGTGGTGTCTCACCAACTATTAAAACTTCCCATACAACCACGTGACTTACGAAATATTATAAATCTACAACCTTAGATATTCATAAGTAGTAATAACTAGACAAAATTTGCTTAACCAGCGATCTTATTATACATTTGCAATCCACAACAATCCATCACGTATTCTTACTACTATTACGCTTAGTCAACCTTGACTATAACTATGAAGTCAACCTTTTCATCAACATGATACCTCAAACTCAGGTATACTCATCCAAATCAAAGGACCAAACCAATTTTTATACGCACTTTCTTACTGTAATACTTCAATTACCTTCACCCAAATATACTTATTAAGACATTCTTTATCCATAAGTTTGTCATTCTGGTATCAATTCACTCCTTTATAAATTAAGATAAAATCAGCAGTCCTCATACTACCCTCATTCTTCTTAACAAAGAAGACAGTCGCACCATATAGGGTACACTAGGATAGATGAAACCATTATCAAAAAGCCCTCAGAATAGAACTTTAAGCTCTCTCAATTCTGACCCCACACAAATAGACTCAATGGAGGTGGGATTCAACCTCAACATCAAGAATATAAGCCAATTACGTCAAACAATCCTGCCCCACTAGTTTCCTACCCTGTACGAAAGATATGACCTTAGCTTACTTATGCTTGTACTGTCACGACCCGAGAGCACACCTAGAAGATATGGCATTCCCTCGGATCGTGGCACGACGTATTCGACCTCTCGGAGGTATTATACAAGACCCGTGACATCATTCATTGCATATATGTATGAAAAGTAGTGCAGAATTAAAACTTTTCATACAAGCCAATAATACTTCAAAATATCTTTCATAGAAAATCATAGGAAAGACTACGTCTCAAAGTTGCCATCTTAGACACACTAATATCTTGGGTCACGGCCCATAAATCAATATAATAGAAATATCTAAGTTTTTTACAATGTCTTTAACAAACAAAATTAAACATAATGATGTCCTCGGATCTATTGAAGACATACCCCAACTTCGCTTGAATGAATACTAATCCAAGTTTCATTTCAAGGAACTCCTCTCAAAGGACACTTACACCTTTAGAGATAAGACAAAATATATGGAATTAGTACATTAGAATGCACTAAGTATAATGACATGCAATTAAAACCATGCTAAAAGGACATTTGTATAAAACATGCTCTTTTTGGAGAAAGCCTCATAAAAAGTATAAGAGTCACTTACAAGACAACATAAGCACATATAAGTCATATAACACAATAAAGCATATCATCACTTCAAATCATACAAGTATAAGACTCTCCTACCAAAGGTCCTTCTAAGGCTCACTTGAGTGAGAGATGAAGTGGATGCCCATACAAACCCTTCACACACACCTAAGAGATCCTCAAGTATTTTTAAGATAAGATTATTCACTAAATTCAACTAAACCCCTAACTAAAGTTACTCTAAGACTCACACATGAAGATACCGCCAATACACCCTCTCCAACCCTACCAAAGCAATCCTCAAAGCTACTCTAGATAAGTACTATTTCATTATAATTCATTAACTCAAGTCAACTATGTCCATTAAGACATATAAGAGACATTCAACACTTAAGGACTGCACATAATGAGCTTGGAAAGACCTTGGGAACCTACACCCTAGAACCTTCAAAGCCTACTCGTGCCATGTATTGATAACATCCCATTCCACTACCTAAATGTTTTAGAACTTATCAAATACTAAAATGTATCACACATGATGATAATAGGCAATAACCTAAAATAGACCATACTAGCTATGCATGAAATCAGGGGTCAAACGAAACTTCGAGGGTGTTCTACTTGCCAAGGGTAGAACTAGGACACAACCCATGTAGGCACATGGTTAAGGAATATAAAGGTTTTCTTTGCACTCTATTCTCATCTCATGAAGAGTCACTCCCAAATAAAACTCACTCGGTGTTAACCTTAGTTCTCATATAGTAGTTCAATCACAATGGAATTCGAAGAGGTACCATATAGAAGTCATAACCAAATGCTACAACACCTCACCAAGGATGGTTCCACTAGGGCTTGCACACAATGGTCAATAGGATAGATCAATGGCTTTCTTAAGGATGGTTTCATGTCATTCCAGCCAACCTACCCCTAAGTCCATCATTAAGACAAGAAGGATACCGTTACGTCCTTCGACTTCAAGGATATCATAACCTCCTTTCTAGAAGGTTCCAAGTCAATGACCCTCTTAACTATGTTAAAAGTCATATTTTAATCACACATATACCTACATGAAAAAGGTGCTTTAGACTTCTAAGTCAAGTATCATATTCATATTCTTCAAGTATCAAGTAAGGGACATAAGTCTACCAAAACAAGACTCACTTCATTATCATCTTATCACATGTACAATAACATTCAAGAAGCACATAGGGTCAACTTAGTATACTTTAATTCACCCTAGTCACTCCTATATAATCATCAATATAATCCATCACAACACTCAAGTAGTCAATTAGGAAGACTAAGACTCCAACATCAAGTATATACATATAAGACATCGCTATAGCCTATCATGATCACCTATAATCAATTTGAAGAACACATGTTTTGACTTCACATATACACATAAGTCATATAGACCTTCACAAATGATCGTATATTCAAGTTACAACATGATAGCATCATAATTCATAAAGTAACGCCGACAAGGCCACATTCTTCACAATTCATAAAGTAATGCCGACAAGGCTTCATTCGTCACAATTATATCACATAAGCACCACCACCATATGTGGACCATACCAATCATTAGTATTCAAGACCTATACTACACAAAATAGAGAAGGTTAGGTCAACATACCAACAATCCAATCTCAACAACTCCAATCCATAGCCAAATCAACCAATTCAATCCACGAAGGCTCTCACAAATAGCCATAGTCACCAATTCAATCCAATAATAAAACTGTACAATGATCAAAGAAAATACAACAATAAATTCATTAATTATTCTAACATGATTCTTACATAATTCAGTAGCCCAAATTGAAGTACACTAGAAATCATTACAACAGAGACATGATCAAATCATTCAAAATATAGACAAAATAAGGATTTCATGATTTTCATGGGTTCATAGAAATTTAGATATAAAATCATTAAATTAACATCAATTTAATCATAAATCATTGATTCAAAAAGTTTTATGCAAGAACCCATGGGTGGATACCAAAATAGGTGAATTCATCTTTTGAGAAGTCTTAGAAAACACTTTGAAGTTTGTCTCCTTGAAGAAAGAAGATTCAATGATGAAACACCATACATTGATTGACGATTAGCCCCAAAAATGAAGGAGAAATGATAGATAATTCAAGCCCCAATCTCCCACCTTGCTTCAAGCTCCAATGGAGTTCTACAGAGTTCTTCTTTGGGGTTTGGGTATTCATTTTAAATAATGAACACGTGTTTGGCTTCTAGACTTATAAAACTACTTAAAATACCCAAAAATCCCTCAAAATAACAACCCAAACCATTTTTAGAAGACTAGGTTATTTTCCTAAAATTCCCTTGGCTTGGCCGAGAAACCTGCAGAAAATATGCTGGTGTCTATCGATGGACTCACCAACGGATCGCCTACCAAATGACGGGCCGTGCTGGCAAAAAGTCATTTGGAGCAGAGACTCCTCAATTGGGGTCTTGATATCCCACACCTGAGTGTGGATCAACGGACCCCACTGACGGATCATTGGCAGACCATGGGGCATCGATTGCTTCGTTGATTGGGACTATTTTAGGAACACTCAAGTCCAAGTTTGGGTCCTCCTCAAGGATATTTAGGTTGGTCCTTGGGGAGTCGTGCCCGGACATTTCAAACCCAAATACCCTAGTATATATTTTAGTAACCTCCCACATCAATTTTAACAAATACGAACACGTAAAACATGCAAAGTCACACTAAAACACACAAGCGCGTCTCAAGGATAATCTTTCAAACGTCATAGACATTCTTGGACGTTTGAACTCCAAACACCACCAAACATTAGACACTGCCTCAAAAACACTATAATAAACCATTTTAAGATTTCATAACCTCATGACACACGTGTTAGGCTCTAGCTTCACCTAGTTCATTTTAGGGACGTTACATGTACCCCCTTCTCACTCTAATCTTTCCCTACGTGCGATCTCTATAGTTACTAACTTAACATTACCATTAAGCATAAAATAATAGGGGGACAACCAATCCCTTCCTAAGATTATATCAAGTAAGTCATATCCAACATAGCCAAATTAACCTAAGTATGAAAATCCATAAACACAATAGGATAAACATGATATATGAGGATGACTATGAATGACTCTTCAACTAGGGTAGAAACTAGATGAGGGCATCAAGTATAACACAAATCACATCAAACCCCAAGTCAATTGTGCTGACACGTAAGAATAAGTAGAAATCAGATCACACAAAACAATAGCCATCCAAGAACAGACAAGAGTAGCACTAGTTACCACTAATTGACACCTCAAACTTAGTTTTGCCCAAAAAGCATACAATTGAGCCATGTCATCTCTACGGGAAACCTCCTCGCCTGGCTGCACTACTCCTTTGCCTGCATTACCATTTCCCTTTCCTCCACGGCCTCACTGATTACCTCCTCGAATGCCAAGTTTCTCCACAATTTTAACACACTTTATAATTTATATTCGATTGTTTAACACTCAATTAGATTGAGGGGGTTACTTTAGGTACAATTCGAGGTCCATAATTGTGAGTTGGAGAAAACATAAGAGAAAAGGCTAAGATTCTGTGTCACCCTGTCCCACTTTGGTGGGAGATATCCCGCACTAGTGGTCTTGTTGTGGAGGGAAAATCCCGCCCCAGCAGCCTTGACGAAAACAAAACCCTTCCAAACAATTTCTGGGGTTCCTCTCTTTTCTATATTTGCCTAGCTTCCTCAGTTATAACTAGGGATTTTAGGAAAATTCCTTTAGCTAGGACAATCATTTTCTACCCCCGGTCAACCAATGAAGTACACACTTTAGAATTTTTTTACATCATTTCGACACTACCACACATATATCCCTAGGATACACCCACACTCTCACACTCTTATCAGTTGGTCGTAACACACATCTAGATTTCTCACTTATCAAACACATCATAATTCATTTAGAACCTTGTACCTAATTCTCGTCATGACTATCTTTTCACAACAATTTTCAAGACACTCTATCAGTTACAACTTGTACACAAGTCCAAATTCTTTAATTAATTTGTTCCATAGACGACCAAATATTGATCATCTATGACTTATACAACCCCTAAGGTCAGATACAAATTGGAACCTTCTCAGTTCCAACTAACTTGTGTGTGTCCCTTCAGCTGAGACTAGGAAGTCTAGTTCATTTTGGTGATATACCAAGTGGATTCAACTCATAGCACAAGCGATAATAGTAGCTAGTGAGTCCTACAAAACTGCTAATATCAATCATATAACTTGGTTGAACCCAATTCTTATACGCCTCAATCTTTTACTGATGGTAACCAGACCTTAAATCAATCTTAGAGAAAATAGAAGCACCTTGCAATTGGTCAAAAGGGTCATCTATCTAATGCAATGGATATTTGTTCTGAATGGTGACCCTATTATAATGTCGGTAGTCTATGCACATTTTCTCTTGATAGTCATAGTGTTACCACTTATGTTGCTCTAGTCCAGACCATAGAGTAGGAAGACAGATACAACCTTGTATTACCCAGGTACGAATTGGATTCAAGTCTTAACACAAAGGAGTATAAAGAAGTGAGTTTTTCCTAAAATTGTATAGCATGTCGAAGAAAAGTACAAACATGATCGTATCATTCTCTAAGACTCTACTAGACTCATTTTGGAACAATGAGATCAACGAACCTAGGGCTCTCATACCAACTTTTTCAAGAACTAAACCGTCATGATTGGGACTGATGTACTGGGGTTTCACGGTACTTTCATTGTTTTTTCATTAAGTTTAGTGTGGTGTAAGGCATTTTGGTAGTAATTTTAATGTCTTTTTATCTGTGTTTACAAGAAAACTGTCTAAAACAAAAACGTTGAAGACTGTGCTGAAATTAGTGCAGAAGTGATGACCTACGGAGCCATCGATGGTCCGTCGATCCGTTGACGGTCCGTAGGTGATGATTGTCGACTCGAGGTTCAAGCTGCTGAAATAAAATCGGGAAAATCTTACCAAGTGTGGGGCTACGGAAGGATCGACGGTCCGTCGACTGATCGACGGACCGTCACTGGCAAATCATTGACGGTAAGAGAAAGTAGTCCCACTACCCGACTTAAAGAAACCACCAAGTATGGAGGAATGGAGGCCTTCGACGGACAGTAGGTCTACTGACGGACCGTGTTGTTGGTCCGTCGATGGTAACCATAAGTGTTGAAAAGTGGAGGCCGAAAAAAAAATTTCAAGTGTGGACCGACGGAAGCTGTCAACGGTCAGTCGTTCCATCGACAGACGTCAGTTGGGTCATCGACTGAAGATGCGTTTTGGACAAATTTTTCCTTATTTAGAACTCATTTTTATTTTAGCACTTTATTATTATAAATATGACTAAAAACCTCATTTTTGGGGTTAGACTTTTTACTATTTTTCATACTCTTGTTATTGGAAGTTGAACTTTGAATTTTGGGAATTACTTCAAATTTTTGGAATCGATTATTACAATATTTTTGTTAATTCAAGTGATATTTCTTGATTTTCTTCAAACTTATCAAAGTAATTACATGAATTCTTATCAAATAATTATGAATTCTGTATTTCTAAGCATGGGTAACTAAATCCACAACTAGGGTTGTGGAAACCATGGGTAATTAACAAGATAAAACTATCTAAATAATAATTCTTGAATAGGTTCTTGCATGTATCGATAATTCTTTTGGTTAGAAGTCTATTCAACGAGTGCATGCGTTAGAACTTGCACTATTTCTATTCGCTGGACCAAGGGGATAGTTAATAGGAAAAGAATTATCAACATAGATTTAATATACACTATCTAATAGGCTAGTCTCAATTGGTGCGAAGTAGTAACTTAGCCAAACATTGAATACGATGCTTAATATGAGGTAAAGGTAAGGGTTAGTAATTCAACACACGTAGTCAGACGAAGGTACGGGGTGAAATTCTCTTGTTGCCGGACTAAGGAATTAGAGATACATAACTTACCACTTTGCATGCAAGACATTTGGAAAAAGTTGTTATAGTTAGGATTATTGTGTTAATGAACCTATGGGGAACACTTATGTTCTAGTTTCTCTCATCACATTATAAAAATGAAAGTTTTAACATTGCTACTTGTTTACTTAGACATAATTGAACATTTTTGTTACACAAACCCCCCTTTTATTTAACTGATTTTGGAAAGGACTTGACTAAATAGATGTAATCATAGATTAAAATTAAGTTTGAACCATTTTCCTCGTGGGATCGACCCCAAACTAACAATTGGATTCTTTACTTGATACGACTGCTTATACTTCTTTAGGAAAGTGTAATTTGACCATATCAAATTTTGGTGCCGCTGCCGGGGAAAGTGGCTTTTAGATTAAACTTTAAGCACATTACCGAATTTAAGTCAACAATTTCCTGATTTTACTTTTTCTTTTTATTTTTGTCTCTCGCAGATCTAGCTTTAGTGTATGCCAAGTACACAGAGTCGTGGAGAACCAATACTTTCACTTGATCCATAACTAAACCGTACACTTCGCAGAATGAACAATCCAAACAATCCTGCTAATATTTATGATGAGATCAACCCTCAACTTCCTCCGCCGATTGATGCCCATAATGAAGTTATTGTTGATAACCCTGGTGAAGGTAATATGAGGTGGCAACCTCCTGCCCCACGCCCTCAAGAGTACTATAGGGGAAATGTTAACATCACTGACTCTGATGGGCCACTTTTCCTACCTCCTCTAGCACATGGTCATACTTTCATCGTAACTAGTAGTTGATGCAGATGCTCACTGCTAGTGGTTTGTTTTCGGGGCTACCATCAGAGGATCCTCATGCTCACATCGCCAAACTAAGGTCGGTGTGTAAGAGTTTTGTAGGGAGGCCAGACTTAGACATGGATGTAATTGGATTAAGGGTGTTCCCTCTCTCACTGATGGGGGAGGCCGCAATTTGGTTTACTGAGTTGCCCTACAATTCAATCTATACTTGGGAGCAGTTGAGGGATGTGTTCTTAGCAAGGTATTAGCCGGTTTCTAAAAAGCTTAACCACAAATATAGGGTCAACAATTTTGTGGCATTCCCTGGGGAGTAGGTAAGTAGTTCTTGGGATAGGTTCACCTCATTCTTGAGAAGTGTCCCAAACCACCGCATTGATGATGTGTCATTGAAAGAGTACTTCTATAGGGGGAAAGATGATAACAATAAGGCGGTACTTGATACTATTGCGGGTGGATCGTATGGGGAATGTATTTATGCAGAGATCGCTGAGAAGTTAAAGAAAATCTCCCAAAATAATAAATCTTGGAGCACTAGGAAGTCGGATACTTGGAGAAAAACCTTTGCAGTGCAAGCTACACACAACCCAACCACAGATGATATTCGTGAAGAGATGGCTCAAATAAGAACTAAGCTTGGGTTGGTATTGAAACATGTCACGGGGGTGCAGAGAAAGTGAATACGGTGAATTATTTGACCAAGCCACCACTATCGGTAGATGAACTTTACTATGAGGAAGATTATTATCCAGTGAATGAGCAGACGGGGGGTTTTCGACCGAACGCCCAAGGCTCCAATCAGGAGAATTAGCGCCAAGGTCAAGGAAATCAAGGTCGGAACTTTGGGAATTACAACCAAGAGGGTCACTATGTTCGTGAAGGAAACTACAACCGTGATAAGAACTTTAACCGGGGTAACTATAGAAACAGAAATGATCGAAGTGGGCCCTATGTTCCACCTCAAAATCGATAA
This sequence comes from Solanum sitiens, assembly GCA_016801875.1. Taxonomy (NCBI): domain Eukaryota; kingdom Viridiplantae; phylum Streptophyta; class Magnoliopsida; order Solanales; family Solanaceae; genus Solanum; species Solanum sitiens. The sequence continues at coordinate 241,807 of JABWTJ010000618.1, read as the reverse complement.
GTTGCTACTAAGGATGGTGGAGGTAGTATGGCGCGAGTTGAAGACATGTTGCAAAAGATGAGGAGGAGGTTTGACGTAAGTAATGAGCACGCCAAGGAGTTGAGAGGTGATATGGCTAACATTGGGCAAAAAGTGGATGCACATGCAGTCTCAATCAAGCATCTTGAGATGCAAATGGCCCAATTGTCGTATACTGTGAACCCTAGTCAACCGGGTACTCTTCCTAGCAATACCGTCAAAAATCCGAAAAATGATGGACATTGCATGACAGTCACGACTCGAGGGGGTAAGGAAACCATTGATCCACCTATGTCGTCTGGTGTTGAAGATGAGGTGAGAAGAAAATATGCTGTAGTACAAGCTAGTGGTGAGTTGGTAAATGAAGCTGTAAAAGAATTAGAGATACCCCAAAAGGTGACCCCCGTTCCTAGAACACCACCACCATTTCCACAAAGATTGGTGAAGAAGACTGAGGATGGCAAATATCGGTGTTTTATTACTATGTTGAAACAGCTTTCCATCAATGTACCTTTGATAGAAGCTCTTGAACAAATGCCCGGTTATGCCAAGTTTATGAAAGATATGGTCACTAAGAAGAGGTCGGTGAGTTTTGAGGATGATGATCGGATGCAACATTGTAGTGCTATTGCTACAAGGTCTCTTGTGCAAAAGAAAGAAGATCCGGGTGCTTTCACTATTCCATGTACAATCGGGTTACTACACTTTGCTAAAGAATTATGTGATCTTGGGGCAAGCATAAATCTCATGCGTCTCTCCATTTACAAGAAGTTAGGTTTGGGTGACCCAAAGCCCACTGTGATGCGGTTACGGAAGGCCGATCGAACAGTGAAGAGGCCTATTGGGATACTCCACGATGTGTTAATGAAGGTGGAGTCATTAATATTTCTGGCCGATTTTGTGATTCTTGACTGTGAGGTTGATTTTGAGGTGCCTATTATTCTTGGGTGGCTATTTCTTGCTACCGGTCGCGCCTTGGTTGACATGGAGATAGGGCAGATGAAGTTTCGGTTAAACAATGAAGAAGTGACTTTCAACATTTGTAGGTCCATGAGGCAGAGTGGTGAGCTCTAATCGGTATCTGCGATATCTTACAGGGTTGAGAGTTCGCTAGAGGTATAAATAGAAGAGCGTGTTGGTGTTGAGGCACTAGCGGCAGTGATCATGAATTTTGAGAGTGATTGTATTTAAGAGTATGGGTCATTGGATTCGGCACTTGATCGAGGTGATATTCATTTCAAACCAAAGAAGTTGGAGTTAGATATGAAGTATCACGAGTCTCCACCCGCGAGACCATCTATTGAGGAGGCCCCAAAATTGGAGCTTAAGGCTCTACCAGCTCATCTGAGGTATGTTTTCTTGGGAAAAGGTAACACTTTGCCGGTAATCTTTGCATCGGATTTGAATGTGGAGCAAGTGGAGTGTCTTATAGAGGTGTTAAAGTGGTTCAAACGAGCCATTGGTTAGACTATTGCGGACATTTTTGGGATTCCATCTGGCATTTGTTTACACAAAATCCAACTCATGCCCGATCAAAAGCCAAGTATTGAGCACCAGAGACGTTTAAATCCACCTATGCAAGAGGTAGTGAAGAAGGAGTTTATTAAGTGGTTGGATGTCGGAGTCATATATCCGATTGCTGATAGTAGTTGGGTATGCCCTGTTCAGTATGTGCCTAAGAAAGGGGGAATGGTTGTGTTCCCTAATATAAAAAATGAGCTTGTTCCAATGAGGTCGGTGACCGGATGGAGAGTGTGTATGGATTATCAGAAATTGAATGTATGGACTGAGAAGGACCTTTTTCCTATGCCCTTCATGGATCAGATGTTGTATAGACTTGCAGGAAAGGGGTGATATTATTTTCTTGTGGTTATTCAAGTAAAAACCAAATCTCTATTGCACCGGAAGATCAAGAGAAAACCACCTTTACTTGTCCATATGGAACTTTCGCGTTCAAGAGGATGCCCTTCGGGTTGTGTAATGCAGCGACGACTTTTCAGAGATGTATGATGTCTATATTCTCCGATATGGTGGAATACACTATTGAGGTTTTTATGGATGATTTTTTAGTGGTTGGCGACTCCTTTGAGCGTTGTTTGAGTCACTTGGCCGAAGTTCTCAAAAGGTGTGAAGATTGCAACCTTGTGCTAAATTGGGAAAAATGTCACTTTATGGTGAAAGAGGGTACTGTATTGGGCCATCGCATCTCAGAGAAGGGTATAGAGGTTGATTGAGCCAAAGTTGAGGTGATAGAGAGACTTCCTCCACCCATCTCTGTAAAAGGTGTGAGGAGTTTTCTTGGGCATACAGGCTTCTACCGGATGTTCATCAAGGATTTTTCAAAATTCCACATCCTCTGTGCAAGTTACTTGAGAAATAGTGTAAATTTTATTTTGATGAATCCTGTCTGAAGGCATTTGGAGAGTTGAAGGAGAAGTTGGTGTCTGCACCAATTATTATTTCTTCGAATTGGAGCAAACCATTTGAGGTTATGTGTGATGCTAGTGGGGTTGCTCTTGGTGTAGTATTGGGACAAAGAAGGGATAAAATCCTTCACACCTTTTATCATGCCAGTAAGGCCCTTAATGAAGCTCAGAAGAATTATACTGTGACTGAACAAGAACTACATGCGGTGGTATTTGCCTTCGAAAAATTTTGCTCCTATTTGCTTGGCACGAAAGTTATAGTGCATACTGATCATTCTGCCTTGAGATATTTTATGGCAAGGAAGGATGTGAAACCGAGGTTGATTAGATGGGTATTACTGTTGCAAGAGTTTGACTTTGAAGTGAAAGATAGAAAAGGGACCGAAAATCAAGTTGTCGATCACTTGTCCAGATTAGAGGATGAAGCTATGCGAGAGTTGGGTGAAAAGGCTGAAATTGATGATACTTTCCCTGACAAGCATGTATTGGCTGCTTCTCATGATTTGATTCCATGGTTCGCAGATTTTGCAAATTACTTGGCTAGTGATATCATCCCATCGAACTTGTCCTTTCAGCAAAGGAAAAAGTTCATGCATGATGTGAAAAAGTTCTTTTGGGATGAGCCATATCTATATAGGAGTTGTGTCAATGGGATTATTCAGCGTTGTGTGCCGGAAGTTGAGATGTTGAGTGTTTTGGAGGCATGCCACTGCTCGCCTATGGGTGGGCATCATAGTGGTATCCAAACTTCCCATAAAATCTTGCAATGTGGCTACTATTGGCCAACCATCCACCAAGATGCTCATGAGTTCGCCAAGTCATGTGATAGGTGGCAAAGAGATGGAGGTGTTTCTAGACGGGAAGAGCTCCCTTCAAATCCCATTCTTGTAATTGAGTTGTTTGATGTGTGGGGCATATACTTTATGGGCCCTTTTGTGAGTTCTCATGGGATGAATTATATTCTTGTGGCAGTTGATTATGTGTCAAAATGGGTGAAAGCCATAACACTTGCAAATAATGAAGGAAAGAGTGTCACCGCATTCTTGAAAAAGAACATATTGTCCAAATTTGGCACCCCAAGGGCCATTATTAATAATGAGGGATCCCACTTTTGAAACAAGTTGTTCAAAGGGTTATTGGAGAAATATGGGGTTCGCCACAATATGGACACTCCTTACCATCCTCAGACTAGTGGACAAGTTAAGGTGTCAAACAGAGAAATCAAGCAGATTCTGGCAAAAACGGTGAATGCGAGTACAACGGATTGGTCAAGGAGGCTTGATGATGCTCTTTAAGCATACTAGACAGCAAACAAGACTCCCATAGGTATGTCTCCATACCAACTTGTATATCGGAAGGCGTGTCACTTGCCAGTTGAGTTAGAGCATAAGGCCATGTGGGCAATGAAGAAACTGAAGATGGATTGGAATGAAGCAGCGGAGCAGAGGTTGAATGGGTTGAATGAGCTTGATAAGTTTCGCTTGAAGGCATATGAAAGTTCAGCCCTCTACAAAGAAAAGATGAAGTACCATGACCAAAAGATTGAGAAGCGCGACTTTATAGTTGGGGACTTGGTGCATTTGTTCAACTCTAGGTTGTGCTTGTTTCCTGGCAAACTCAAGTCCACATGGACTGGTCCATTCTTGATCACTCAAGTATTTCCTCATGGTGAGGTTGAGTTGGAGAACAAGGAGGGTGCAAGGTTAAAGGTGAACAAACAAAGAATCAAAATCTACCTAGGGCATGCGTAAAATGCGAATGAAGTGGTTGAGGAATACCATCTTGATAAAGTATGAGTAATCAAGAGTCCTGCGTCGTGCCGCGACGTTAAATCAAGTGGTGATTGGGAGGCAACCCAATATGTATCCTCTAGCCAACAATAGATTTTTCTTGATTTTCTAGGAGTAGTGCATTATTTCGGTTTTTACTTAATGTCATGTATGCATTTTCTTTAACTTTCTTTTAGAAGTGTTGGCTAGAGATTAGACTAGGGTCTGTGTCTAAAAAGTGTCCAAAAAACTCAAAAAGATTAGCTTATTGGGTGTTCAATGTGCAGGGACCAAATTACCAGAAATCTGCAAAAATTGGTCTGTGCACTGATCTACGGACCAGTCGACGGCATCCGTGGATCTCAGGTATGATTTTTAATTTTTCCTAAGTTAGGGAACAGTCGACGGACCGTAGACAGACTTACGGTCCGTCGATGGGGAATCGTTAGATCCTCATACCCAATAACCCGACCCGACCCGACCGGCTATGTATTGATTTTAAACTGTTCAGTTACCCCCCACCTTTTCAAATCCCTTTTTCCAACCGTTTCCCTCCCTATTTCCTTCAACTACCCCCACTCACTCACACACTTACTCCCCACTAATCAATTCCTGCTTTCCCATCTTCCCCAAAATTCCACTCAATCCCAAAACCTCTCACTCCCCACTTCCCAAATCTTCTTCTGTCTTCCTTCTGGTCGGTGATCAAAGGCGGGTTTGGTGTGGTTACATGCACAAATTCATCTCCCCATTCCCTCCACTACAGTACACAGGTATGTCATTCTCATTTTCCCAATGAAATTTTGCTCATTTGCATGCAAAATTGATGAAAAACGTATGTGGGTCTTGATTTTGGGACAAAATTGCATGCTTGAACTGTTGAAAATGGGTTCCTAGTCCCTTCGAATAATGGAAAGTGAATGGGTTGGGGGTGTTAATGTCTAAATGTACTGTGTTTTGAGTGTTGTTGTTTCCGACTTAGGGTTTGATGGTCTTTTTGAATCTAGGATTGAAATTACGCTAATCCAAGCCCTAGGAATGACGAAATGGTTTGTTAAATGCTAGATGAACTCGAGTTGTCTTATTTTGCTTGAAAATTGTTCCTTGGTGTGCCAACAATAACTTACGAAAGTCTGTCTGACTGAAAGTACAAGACCCCGTCTACAAACCATCGGTGAATCGACACATCCTAGATGGGGTCCGTCGATAGCCACTCCCCATAGTTGTCTAACTCTAGATACGACGAATATGGTCTATGGTCCGTCGATTGATCGATGAACCATCCTGCACGTCCGTCGTCTATAAATAAACCTTGTTTGATGAGGGTTACTCTATTTTTGTCTAAGTGTCTACCCACGGGGGTGGTCGACGGTCCTTCGATTGATCGACGGACAGCTCTGCAAGTCCGTCGTCTTTAATAAAAACTTTGCATGTCCATCATTCCAAAAAAAAATTAAGTGTCCAACGATGGACTAGATCTACGGTCCGTCGATTTATCATCGGAACATCCTGCAAGTCCGTCGTCTTTAATAGAAACTTTGCATGACAAGCACTCTAATTTTGTTCTAAGTGTCCAACGATAGACTGGGTCTACGGTCCGTCGATTGATCCACGGACCGTCTTGCATGTCCGTCGTCTCTAACAGAACCTTTGTTCCTGCAGCTTTCAAAATATTTGCTAAGTGTTCACCGAAGGACCCTACCGATGGACCGTCGTTCCATCGACGGATCGTCTATAGTGCCCGTCGTTCAGTCCTGCAGTTCTGAACTGGACTGTGTTTAGTGTTTCCAAATTGGTCTTGCTTTTGTTGGGTTTGTCATATGTTTACGATGGAACTAATAACTCTCTTTTGCAGGTACCAATGGCCCCCAATCCAGACTTAGTCTACTCAAGAGGACGTTCCAAGTTTGTCGCCCCTTCACGCCGGATGGTGATTGGCTCGGACGATGATCGTGATCCAAAATACGTGCCACCAAGAAAACAGACACCTACACTGCTGATAGGACCACTCGGGGAACACCCAAGAAGGTGGTATCCAGCGTAGTCACTGCCTCCCAGTCTGATGAGGAGCGCACACTGACCGACATACCGTCTGGGTCTGCTGCGGGTTCTGAGGAAGCGTCTGCCTCCGAGGAGGCTTCCGGGTTTGAGGGAGCGTCTGGCTCTGAGGAGGCACCCGGGTCTGAGGAAGCGTCATCTTCACATGGTCCCACTATTCCTATTGCACCGGTCCATTCTGCCTTGTCTGATGAGGCTGACAGTACGGATTCCACTCCAGCACCCCTGACCGACGTCCCTGCATCGATTGCTGATTAGCCCAACCGGTGGTGTGTACAAGGACAATACCAGGTGTACAGGGATGCCAAGCTGCTCAACGATAAGGGGGTCATGACTTGGAATCTTACAGTTGAGCGGCGAGTTCTTACAGGGAGTCTCCACTCTGTCCGTGATGCACATGCTCTTTTAACCCGCCATCGGCTAGAGTGGATGGCTAAAAGCGTTGGACGCTACAGCGAGGAGGTGGTGCAAGAGTTCTACGCTTCTTATGTAGCAATTCTCCGATCTTCTATTGATAGGCAGTCTAATCCCGCCAAATGGGCACTACTTGATCATGTTCGAGTCCGTAGCCGCAGGGTGGACATCTCCTTACCCGCTATTTGCTGTTTCTTATACGGCGCTGATACACATGCTACCATGGAGACCCTTACCCCCGAGTTTGACTATAGTTGGAAGCTGATAAAGGAGGTCCATTTCCAGCGTGATGCGGGGGTGAGAGAGACCACCAAGAGGTGGATAGCCCAGCATATTTCCGTGGATGGTGAGGGTGCTGATTGGGTGCTAAAGCCAAGATGTGTGATAAAGAAGGCCAACCTCACATTCGTGGCCAAACTCATCTGGCTATTGGTTCGTGACTGCCTATCCCCCACTGCTGCTGACAATATTCTCACATGGGATAGAGCAGTAATGGTAGCTGCCATGGTTGCAGGTTTCGAGGTGGATGTTCTGAGACTGTTGCTGGCATTCCTTCATGAGAGGGACTTTAAGGCCACCACCACGTACCCTTTTCCCTGCTTGATTTTTGAGTTGTGTAGGTCTGCTGGAGTGCCCATATGGCATATTGATGTTCTCAGGACTCCCACTGGGACAGTTGATATCGATCTCATTTGGGATGAGGCCAATGAGGTGGCACCCAACAGAGGGCCTAGAGTGGAGGTGCAACCGCTAGGTGAGAACTTGGTGGACATGGTAGAGCAAGCCCAAGGGGTTAATCAGGCTATATCAGATCCTACCGGCACCACCCCGGTTGAGTCTATCCCAGGTACTAGCACAGCTCCGAGTTCCTCCTGCTCTACTCCATCTACAGCACTGGTCCCGATTGCTAGGGTCCAGAAGTTAGAGGCCCAGATCCAGCCTTGGATGCAGAAGTCCATTGCTGAGGCGGAGGATCGGATCGAGAAGAGGATTGCCCAGTAGACTGAGAGGCAGATTCTGGAAGTCCACCAGCTTCTTGATGCCTTTGAGTTCAGAGTTATCGCCCGGCCAGCCCCTACTATTGACTTAACGACTCTCTAGGCTGATGTGGCAATTCTTGGGGATGACGTGGATGCCATTCTGGATGCGCGGGTACCATATCCTGAGGCCACACCTGCAAATCCTGCTGAGGATACGGTGCTTGCTGCACTGTTCCAGACCACAGATGCGCCACCGCCTCTGTCACGTGATCATGCCAAGAGGCACCTATCCAGAGAGGGTGATGAGGCTAGATCTAGGAAGAGAGAGCGTACTGAGTTGGAGGCTGCGAGGAGAGCCTCGTTGATGGATGAGGAGGCCCGACAGATGAGAGCTGTTGAGTTGGCTGGTGGGGCTTCTAGCTCCAGTATTGTTGATGTTAAGAGGAGCACTACTGAGGGTGATGTCATTGATGCGGACACTACTGATGGTGTCCCTACTACTGAGGGAGCTGGTTCTCGGGAAATTGGACCCGCCAGCTTGTTGATCATCGGCGCTATGCGCCTCAGGTTTGCTTTACCTACCACAGTGTTTTATATTTCTTATGCATTGGGGACAATTGCATGCTTTCTTGTTGGGGATGGGGTAAATGTAATGTGAGTGCTAGGGTAAAGTCTGAGTAGTCCAACTCATGATCCTCTCTTGGGGTTTTCTTGCTTGTGTTCTTTTCCTCCAAGAGACTGATTATTTTATTGTTGAACCGGCATGTTAGTACCTTGTACAAAGTATGTGTGAAATCTGAAGCATGATGGCTAAAATACAATGATATCCCGTTCAAAAATGAATGCTTGCATGATTAGGCATAATTGAATATTGAATGTGTTGGCTCTAATCATGACATAGAGATACACTATTGCATGACCCTCGATCTAACGCTCGAACTAGGTGTCCGATAATTTTGTAGGGTAATGAGGTGTTAAGTGAGTGTGAGGAAAGTTCAATAGTCCACCGTTGGTACCTAGCTAGAACTTGCCCGGTTAGTCCTGCAAAAAGTAACTTGTTTTAGACAATCAGGAAAGGATCATAGGCCCTTGTTAAACATAATCAATCTTTAGCCTAAATGAAAGAAAACCAAATGAAATTAATCCCTTTTTATCCAAATAATTTGAGATTACAATGGACCTTTCTTTTCTACCCCAACTGATCTTTTCTGGGTACAATGTATTGGCCCTGGTCCCTCCTTGGATATGTGAACTTCAGATTATGACAAAAGCATAAGTTGAGGGTGGCTAATGCAGAAACAAAGCTCGTCCTGGCCATGACCCAACTTTGGGTATTGTGTACCTTGATTCATGGCAAAGCCATGACTTGAGGGTGGCTATTATGAGGAATGTTCCGGAAAGCGAGGTTGAAAGAATTAATGAAGGAATAAAAGAAAAGTGACTCAATCAAAGTTGAAATCAAGTGAAAAAATTTGAAAATTTGAAAATAAAAATAAAAGAAGGGTCATTGCACAAAAGGAAAAAGAAAGGAGAAAACCAAGGCAAGGAATATAAGAAACTGAAGAGTAGGGCATAATAAACGATGAAAAGGTAGAGCGCTTAGCAGTTATATCAAGGAGGGAAATAAGTCACTAAAATGCTTCCAAATATACTCTACCTGACCCTGTGCCTACGTTACAAGCCAAGAAAGTCCTATCGTGATTCTGAGAGTCTAATATGGTGAACTTAAAGCAGTAAAAATAAGGGCAAGCCTATGGCGACAAGTATCAATTAGGTGTGAAGTGGTTCTGAGAGAGAGTGTTGAAAAATAATCCTTATACTCTAATTGAAATCACTGGGTGAAAAAGGAGGATGTTGTTTTTAAAGTGAGGACAATAGTTGCAATATTGGGAAGTTGGTACCTTGGTGAGAGATAAAAGAGGAGAGGTGTCGGTGCGTGGTGAGTATCATGGTCTGATCCACATGGATGAGCCTAATAGTGATATCATGCATAAAAACAATGAAAATAATCAGGATCTATAGCCAGATGATTGTGAAAGCTTAAATGAAGATACTATTGTACAAAGGTGTTGTGGTGTGTCAAAGTGCGTCGCTTGAGGACAAACAACGAATTAATGTTGAGGGTGTTGATGTACCGTGGTTTCACGGTACTTTCAATGCTTTTTCCTTAAGTTTAGTGTGTGTCTAAGGCCTTTTTGTAGTAATTTTAATGTCTTTTTATCTGTATTTACAGGAAAACTGTCTAAAACGGAAATGTTGAAAACTGTGCTAAAATCAGTACAGAAGTGATGACCTACGGAGCCATCGACGGTCCGTCAACCCATTAACGGTACGTAGGTGATGATCGTCGACTGGAGGTTCAAGCTGCTGAAATCAAATCGGGGAATTCTGACCAAGTGTGGGGCTACGGAAGGATCGACGGACCGTCATTGGCAAATCGTTGATGGTAACAGAAAGTAGTCCAGTACCCGACTTGAAGAAACCACCAAGTATGGAGGAACGGAGGCCATCAATGGACCGTGCTGTTGGTCCGTCGATGGTAACATAAAGTGTCGAAAAGTGGAGGCTGAAAATAAGATTTCAAGTGTAGACCGACGGAAGCTGTCGACGGTCCATCGTTCCATCGACGGACCATCAGTTGGGTCGTCGACTGAAGACGCGTTTTGGACAAATTTTTCCTTATTTAGAACTCCTTTTTATTTTAGAAATTTATTATTATAAATAGGACTAAAAACCTCATTTTTGGGGTTAGACTTTTTACTATTTTTCATATCTTGCTATTGGAAGTTGAACTTTGAATTTTGGGAATTACTTCAAATTTCCTGAATCGATTATTACAATATTTTCGTTAATTCAACTGATATTTCTGGATATTCTTCAAACTTATCAAAGTAAGTACATGAATTCTTATCAAAAAATTATGAATTATGTATTTCTAAGCATGGGTAACTAAATCCACAACTAGGGTTGTGGAAACCATGGGTAATTAACAAGATAAAACTAGCTAAATAATAATTCTAGAATAGGTTCTTGCATGTATTGATAATTCTTTCGGTTAGAAATCTTTTTAATGAGTGCACGCGTTAAAACTTTCCCTATTTCTATTCGCCGGACCAATGGGGTAGTTAATAAGAAAAGAATTATCAACATAGATTTAGTATACACTATGTAATAGGCTAGTCTCAATTGGTGCGAAGTAGTAACTTAGCCAAACATTGAATATGATGCTTAATATGAGGTAAGGGTAAGGGTTAGTAATTCAACACACGTAGCCGGACCAAGGTACGGGGTAAAATTCTCTAGTTGCCGGACCAAGGAATTAGAAATACATAACTTACCACTTTGCATGCAAGACACTAGGAAAGAGTTGTTATAGCTATGATTATTGTGTTAATGAACCTATGGGGAACACTTATGCCCTAGTTTCTCTCATCACTTGATAAACACCAAAGTTTTAACATTGCTACTTGTTTACTTAGACATAATTGAACAGTTTTGTTACACAAACCACCTTTTTATTTAATATTTTTGGAAAGGACTTGACTAAATAGACGTAATCGTAGATTAAAGTTAAGTTTGAACCATTTTCCTCATGGGATCGACCCCAACCTAACAATTGGGTTCTTTACTTGATACGACCTCTTATACTTCTTTAGGGAAGTGTAATTTGAGTGTATCAGGGATCCACACTAATCCATCGGTGGGAGAACCATTACTACAACCCAAACAAACAAATTTTATGAAAACTAAGGCATTTAAATATACAAAAGTAGGTTTAAATTACAATAAAAATGGTGTATTCATACACTCCAAGATTTTAACAAAGAACTAACAAAACTAATGCGGAATAACAATCCCTAGAACATGAAAGTCATTGTACCAAAACTATACTAACGACAAGTCAAAGAGGAATTGGTACAACCCTGAAACTAAACAACACCTTAATCAAATAGTTTGAATCAGAAAAGAGTGGACTTAAATAAGAAAGATCTATTGTAGCCTGAAAGAAGTGGCTCACCCTTGAATCTGGTCACGCCGAATAATCACCTATCTAAGTTCTATCAATAGACACTTGAAGATGCCTTATACTTAACAAAGATACAACAAGTGCATAGTCAGTACACTAGAGAAACATAATTAAGACAATACAACATAATAATAAGATGCATACACCAAACATATACAATATCATCATCATTTACGAACAATGGAGCATTTCAGAGTTCTCAAATATCATAGTTATATCAAGTAGTTGATCCTCTAATGAAACCCAACCCCAATTTGTTTTCATCACTTCATATATATATATATATATATATATATATATATATATATATATATATATAATATATATATATATATAATATCATAAGTACATAAGTAGACTCTAAGTCTCTGTGCCATCTTAAGACACAACTCAATATAATAAAATACGCACACAACCCTTAACATCATAGGCAACATCTTGACATACGCAACCCTTGAATCATAAGGGTCCCTTTACTTGAACTTGGGAGATCTATCCAAACTCTTAACTTAGGAGACAACCTCTACCCATCAACACTTACACTTTGTGTAAAAATATGAAAAATAATGGTATTAGTAGAAGAATGCACTAAGTATGTCCACCATGAAAAAACATTTATTTAAAAATGACATTTCATTTGAAATCATGCAACATGTATTTTTAGTAAACTTCATGAACATAGGCACATATAAGAACAATATAGTTCACATACATCATATAGACATGGATACTACTCATAATAGCACATAAAACCATTTATCATACTTTGTGGCATATTCAATACATACAATAAATTATCTCTCTTTTATCTTACTTATTTCCTTAAGTAACCCTCAAGTGTGCTTAGTAAAATGCATCACCTTGATGTACCTACAATAGTCTATCATAGATATGCTTCATATACATAAACATATATATTCACAAGTCATAAGCACATCATAGACATAAGCTTCAGATAAGAACCACCATCTAAGAGAACCCTTAAGTCACACTAGTGCAATGTGCTAGTAGCATCCCATAATACTACTTCCACCAAGTGTACCTAATAAGTCACCCTAAACTAGACATAACATACTCAATAAGTTATAAAAACCTTCATTTATAACTAGACATAAGGCCACATACTTCATAGCATCATATAAGGACTCTTTCCTTTACTACAACCTTAGTCATAACTCATTTAGTTCATACCATAAGTAAACCACCCTTATAACCCCTTCAAAAGCTTACTTGTGCAATGTACACATGGAGTCCCATACTCCCACATATACTAAGTAAACCCATTTAGATTCCATAAGTGCAATTCACACGCATACACATAATTTATGTCTTGACATAGCAAAGTCACTTAACAATGTATTCATATAACTCATACATAACATAACATAAGTCTTATTTTAATACAATTACTCATCTTACCCATTCTTGGAGTTCACTAGTGCAATGCATGGGTAAGGTCCATTGTTTTACCTATACTAAGTAACCTCCTCAAGGAGTATTGATTAGAACCATTAATCTTATCTTAGTTCATTTCTTACTTTGGGAGACTTATCCATAACCGACATAGACTATGTGAGCTACATGGAATCCGGTGTTCTCCTTCCACACCAAAAAGGGAGGGTTGCGTAAGGTGTAACCAATGATACATAGCTATCTAGGTGGTATCCACAAGCTATAACATAGGTGTACGTAGTTATAGAACATGGATATTTCTTCCAGAAACTTTACTTACTAGCGTGGAGGTTTCCATCTCATGAGAAAACAACTATGTTGGGAACCCGGACTTACTAAACATGAAGGTTCTCTTGTGTGAAGCCAAAGTTACTAAAAGTGAAGCCCCAACTCTCATTTGTCACATTCAATTGGTGCTAGGCTTTAACTCCCCCTTTACTTGTAATTAAGCCTTGTATGCATTAGTTAATAAAGAAGGCTTTAGGAGCTTGCTCTTTCATACATCATATTGCTCAAATGATTTTAAGATGAGAATGTCCTTTCATCATAGACCCTACTTCATGTGAGAATGCCCTTTGACATATTCATACAATCATACATCATGTCTCTGTGCATACAATGTGATATCTACCTTCACATAAACACCTCTAGTCACACATGTTCATAACTTCATTTATCATATACTTCATATGCATAGAAATAGACATGCATGAAGTGTGTGTACATTGGTCAACATGATCACATAATGTCTATAACATAACTTTGAGGAAGCCACCCTCTAAAGATCATAATACATGTACAACATTCCTCAAGTCTCAAGTCATACACACATGTAGAGTATTAAGGATTATAGACTACACTCACTCACATTACATCATAGGAGACAATAACATATTAAACATTAAAAAAGAAGACTTCTAACGTACTTTGATCAGACATCCATATATGGTTCATATAGGTAGTGGTCATGCTAAGAGTATTCATCATCATTAGCCATCTTAAACCACACCTAACCCTAGCATGATCATGACATATACACAATATCATCCACACACTGTAAGATCCCAAAAATGACTTAGGTGAACTAGAGCCTAACGTGGTTGTAATGATGGTATAAGTTCCTAAAATGTTCTATAATGTGTTATTGAGGCAGTGTCTAAGATTTAAGGTACATTGGAAGTAAAATGTCAAGGGATGACTAAGATGTTCGACGACTGAGTCACCTATGTTCCTCATATGTGTTTTATGTGTTTATGAGTGATTCATGAGATTATGAGGTCCTTATATGAGTTATTATAGTGTATATAGGCAGTGTGTCAAGTTTCGTGTAGTTTGGAGGTCAAACGTCCATGACGTTCGAAATGTTTGCCTTGAAATGACCTTGTGTGTCTAAGTATGTTTCATCAAGTTTTACGTGTTCGTTTTCAAAGAAATTTATGTGATAGGTCCTAAACTTATATACAGACCTATTCGGGTTGGAAAAGTCCGGGTTAAAGTCCCCAAGGACAAATCAAGGGTCCTTGAGGAAGGACCCTTTCCTTGAAATCAAGACTGCCTAGACAACCCCAAACGACGGAGGCAGTAGACGGATCGTGGGCCAGTCGACGCCCCCTCGATGGGTGTCATGGTTTAAAACTTAGGCGTGGGAGGAGAGAAGACAATGACCAGCCTCAGTCCAAAATCACGGACCAACAGGACGGTCCGTTGGTAGGGAAACGGGTCGTCGATGGATGTCGTCTGTGAAGTTGTTTTCCTGCGCAGCTTTACTATAAGTCTAGGGGTGAAGTTGTAAATTCACCCCACTTCCAAAGAAGAAAATGGGACGTTCCTAAAGGGTCATTTGGGTATTTTAAACATGTGTATAAGCCTTTAACACTTACAAGATTCATTTTTCAAAATCAAAACCCCAAATTCCCTAAGAAATTCTCTAGAACTCCATTGAAGCCAAAACTCAAGGAAGATATTGGATTGGAAATTTGAGTGGTGATTCTTCATCAAATTGGTGTATTAACATCAATAAGGTATGGTTTTTTATCCTTGAAACTCTATTCATCAAGGAGCCCATCTACAAAGTGATTTTCAAAATCTTCTTAAAAGATGAGTTTTCTAAACTGAAATCTATCCATGGGTTCTTGAATTAAAAGGTTTTGAATCGTTAAATATTTATTGAATTGTTGTTAATTAGATGATTTTAACTCAATTATCCTATGAACCCATGTAATTGATGAACCCTAGTTTTTGACTACTTTATGGTGCTATTGTCTTAATGCTTATGAATTCTAATGTAGTTTTCTATGGGCTATTGAATGATGTAAGAATTTCATTAAATTGATGTATAGGTTTTACTAGATTGAGAAATATATATTCAATTGACCTAGTTTCATTGACTATTATGATTTTTGTGTTGTATTGATGTTCATGGCCATGGGTAAGGGCCTTATGGTCTTGAATTGGATGATTTAGCTATGGATTGAAATTGTGAGAATGGATTGGTGGTACGCTGTCCTAATTCTCTTTATTTTATGTTAATTATACTTCAATTATGTTGTGATTGGTATGGTCCACTTACGGTGGCGGTGCTATGTGCTTTACTTGCAATTGATATGGCCTTGTCGGCGTTACTTTAACGTATAATGAAAATCATGGCCTTGTCGGCACTACTTCAAGTATTATGATGATTTGTGTAGTTGATTATATGAAGTATGATCATATATATCTACATGCTAGTAATGTGAAAGTTTTATGTTGTTAGGTGATCATGTTAGACTATGACTACGTGTTCATGTGTGTAGTCTTGGAGTTGATGCATGATTTTTCCTACTTGACAATATGAGTCTATAATGGTTATATTGATGATATGATAGTAATGTATAGGATGAAATAAAGATGATAAGGGTCATTCCTAAGTGATTCAAAGAATGATATGCTATATGTAATAAAGTAAAGTATGTTGTGTCTTGTTTTAGTAGACTTGTGTCCCTTATTTGATACATGTATGAATGATATGTGCATATGAGATGTCTTGACTAGGTAGGCTTAGTGAACCCTTGTCATGTATGAATGAATGATATGTAAGACCTTAAATGATGTTAAGAAGGTCATGTATGTGGAACCTTAAACCTAGTGGTAAGGTCATGAACCTTGAAGTCGAGTGCCGTAATGGTATCCTTCTTGTAATGAATGGTGAACTTAGGGTTGGTTGTCTGGAACGACAACATATCATACTTAGTAAAGTCATGATGAGCTATCTTTGTCGCCATTGTAAGGTATCCCTAATGGAGATCTCTGGTAGGGTGAATGTGATTGGGTTATGAACTAGATATGGAACCTCTTCGTTTGATCCTTTAATGTAAATTACTCAATGAGAACAAAGACTAGCACCGAGTGAGTATGTTATGAGAAGTAGATATACTTGAGAAGGATACTAGAGTACAATGTATCTCTCCTTGAGAATGAGACTAGAGTACATAAAATATCTTCATATTCCTTAACCATATGCCTACATGGGATGGGTCCTAGTCCTACCCTTGGCAAGTAGAACACCCTCATCGGAGTAGGTTAGAACTCCGGATTCCATGCTTTGATACCATGGTATATGTTGGTTATTGCTATTCTCATCATATGGGATACCTACTAGTATTAGAGAATTTCTAGGATGTTTTGGTGGTGGTATGGGGAGCTATCTAGACATTGCACAATAGGCTTTGAAGATGCTAGTGAGAGTCCCTAGGTCTTCTCCAAGACCATTAATTGAATGTCTTCTATGTGATGAATGTATCTTAATGAACTAATGAAATAATGGATTATGTTAGAAAGCATGTAAGTGAATGAGTACCTAATCTAGACTGAGTTAAGGATTCCTTACTTAAAGGGTGAAGAGATAGTTAGGGAAGTTGGTTGATACTTTGGCATGATCTAAACTTAGGAAGTCTTAAGTATTATTTAGGTAACCTTGAAGAGAGTGTATGGGCATTCTCTTCTAGGAGTACTTATGTAAGTCTTTTGATAGCCTGGTAAGGAGAATGTCATATTATATATGTTATGTGTTTTGGTGTCTTGTAAGTGTGTAAGTCTCATTATAAGTAGTCTTGAGGATCATTTAGGCATGCTTAGAGAGGTTGTATGGGCGGTATCTCTTTGTATTACATTGCTAGACAGTGTTCTATGTGAAGTTGATAGAGTTCACTGTAGCAGTGAAGTAGTTCACTGTGCAGTAAAGTAGTTCACTGTAATGTTGCTCCTAAAAATGTGATAAATTTATTAATTGATTTCTTATGTGCTTCTAAGGTTCTAAATGTTGTTCTTGTTATTATATTATGATATTCAAATCAAAAGATGCATATTTCCAATAAATGTCCGTTTTCATGATTTTTATGCATTATGCCATACTTAGTACATGTGGTTGTACTAATTCCATGTTTTTATATTTCTCTATTGTGGTTGGTAGGGTAGGAGCATTTGGAAGCAAGACTTGGATCGTAGAGTCATTCAAGTGAAGTTGAAGTATGTCCTCATTTGACTCGAGGGCATAGATGTTTTTTATTTCTCTTATTGAAGTATTGTAATAGGCTTAGTAGTACTATATTTCTATTGTTTATGGGCCGTGTCCCAAGTACTATTGTGTCTAATATTTGATGAAATGAGACTTAGTATTTCCTATGAGTTTTATATGAAAGATATTTTAAAGACTATGAAAATTTTTGTGAAAAGTTTTAATTCCGCACTACTTTTCATATGTTTATATGCGATGAACGATACGAAAGGGCTTGTGCAAGACCTCTAAGAGGTCAAGTACGCCGGTTGCACTCCGGATTGTTATATCTTCTAGTGTGTGGTCTCGGGGTGTGACACACACCTAGATCATGCAACTAGTGTGTAAGACTATTCATATACTTCACATAACATCAACTGACTTAGAACAAGATATTAGAATCATGGCTAAATCCTTCAACTTCCTAAACATGAGATCATCATATCAATTCATGTTGCATATAATGCCTTCAAGGCCATGATCATATCACATAAATATATACAAGAATGTAAACACCGCCACCATAAGTGGACCATACCAATCATCAAAATTAAATATACATTCTAAGCTAATAAGAAGAAATAGGTCAACTTACCGAATCTCCAAGATAATGATTATCTTTATCTATTCTCCACAAGTCATAATCAATTGATATAAATAAGACTAGGATCAATCAATATACTATAATCTAATAATAATTGAATCATAATCTAATCAACATCACAAGACCCATAACATATCATAATTTGAGAGGATAAAGAGATCATGGGTTCTTCATGGAATTTTATTGAAAATCATGTTAAAATCATAGATTAATCACATATTCAACATTAGAATGCTTTTGAAATCACATTAACAATGAAACCATGGCTAGATTAAAAGATAGGGGTTTTGACTTAGAATCATGTTTGAAAAGGCTTCAAAAGGACTCCATAGATGAATGGTTATCTAGGGATGAAGGATTACCATACCTTCTACATTATATAGGACCCTAAATTTTTAGAAGAAAGCTCCAAGAATCTACCTCCACATCTTGTTCTTGAGCTTGATCTCCAATGGGGGATTTGGTTTTTTTTGCAGAGTTTGTTTTAAGAGGGAAAGATTTGTTTTGAAGAATGAATATTAAATTAGAGTTAAGGCTTATATATTAACATAAAACACCTAAAAACACTTAAACAAACCTTCTATAAACTAATTAGGA
The DNA here is from genome assembly GCA_016801875.1 of Solanum sitiens. Classification (NCBI taxonomy): domain Eukaryota; kingdom Viridiplantae; phylum Streptophyta; class Magnoliopsida; order Solanales; family Solanaceae; genus Solanum; species Solanum sitiens. The sequence goes on along the minus strand of JABWTJ010000618.1, from coordinate 222,931 downwards.
ACTGGGGTGAATTTCCCAATCACCCGTTGAGTGGACAGCGTGCAGGTAGTGCAGGTGGCAGGCTCAAACGACGGCCATTGACGATGGGGCGTCAATGTAGTGTCGAGCCGTTGTGTTGCTCCATCGATGATGACTGAGGATACCTTCTTGGTGTCTAAGCTCAAAGGTCTAATTGTTTAGAAGCGCCCCCAATGGACAGGGCATAGATCAGTGTATGGTCCGTCATTTTCCAGGCATAGATTGACATTACCTAGGCATTCTAATGCCAGCTTTTGGGTCCTCCACAAGGACCCCTTTGGTGGTCCTTGGGGAGTCGTTCCCAAATGTTTAGAACCTTAATACATCCATTACAAAGTTAGAATCCTCCCCTATGAATTTAGACCCCAAACATCACTTAAAACATATCAAGGCACACTAGAACACACTAGCACGTCCAAGGTCTTACTTTCGAATGCCTTGTACGTTCTTGGACGTTTGACCTCCAAACAACTTCAATCATGTATAGACACTGTAAATAACTTAATTAACATGTTATTAACCTTTTAGTCACTAGTGAGGCTCTAGACACTTAAACTCATTTTGAGGGTCTTGACATTATCCTCCACTTGGGAACATTCGTCCTTGAATGACACTTGGAACCTTTTAAAACACACTCAAGGACTCAATGAACCGTAGAGCAGCTCACAACATATAACATGTTAACACATAAGATTCAATGCACCAAACATACAAGGAACACCAACTTCATACTATCATGCAACTAAAGAAACAAAATCAAACATGGATTACTCTTACTTTTTCTTCCATGCTTACATGCTTTTTCATACTCATTGCCATTTGGAGGAACTGCCTTCTTAACTTTTAGGAATGCTCATTATTTCATCATAAAGTTTGACATACAATGGATTTCTCTTGCACAAATAGGCATAATCCACACTTCAACTCATGAGAAATGGAGCAATTCACTTAGTTGCACAAAAGTTATGAATCATGTAGGCTAACTACAATCTTATAGCTTAGACATAATACCATCAAGGTCATACATAACATTACCATGTTTAACTTTTGTTCAAGGAGGAACTACCTTCTCCTAGTCACAACATATGCACATGGCATCATAGAGTTTGCATAAAAAAATGCACAAAGGTCAATTCATTTTAAGGAGGATTTATTTACACCAAACCAAAGCATGCTTAACTCTCTTCCTTATGAAGTCAAAAAAATGGCAGCTCATACCACACACATCACAACAATAGGAAGTCATTTCATATAATTTCAACTTCTAACGTGGCATATCTTTCACATACATGCATCATTTAGGAAAATTGCTACAATTCTTAGGCACACATTGATGACATTGGCTAGACATACCATCACTTCTCAAGAGTGATCCTACAACAACACTTTCTAATTCATAAAAGTCACACACTTTTCAAGGGATTCATCATTCCTCATTTAAGGAAAACTCAACACCTCATTATTGGGACAAAATACCCTCACATTAAAAGATGTTATCAAACATGTTCATCTAGACACCTCATGAAGTTAAATGCACATTTATCATATCAAGAGGCACAACAACATGAGAATCATACAATTTGATTAATAATAACTCTTTCGTGCAATAATGACCTTTCATAACATGCATAACATAGTGTCATTTATGACATGCATAATTTAAGACATGCATAAAATATGGAGAACATGCAACTCATACTTATATGCAAGACTACCATCATAATAAGCTTTTTAGGAACTCGTTTCAAGCTTGAGTAAGAATGGAAGGAAAAGATAGGGATATCTACAACCCTACTACTCACATCATCATCCCTCACTAAGGGTAAACCCATTTAAGAGGAACTTATCTAATCCAAGAGGACTTGGACTTACCAATTCTTCTAGTCAAGCACACATCCCCCTCTTGGGGTCAAGCTCATGCTACTTTTCTTAACCTTACCTCCTTCCAACTCTCAAGAAGGAACCATTTCCCCCTTATATAATCATTCACTATCCAGTAGGTGAAGAATTCAAGAGGAAACTAATGAGTACCTAACTTACTCCACTCCAGAACCATCACTCAAAGTTATTCTTAACATAGGAAAGTTCAAGGGAACTCAAAATAGGGCCATTAAGGGCATTCATAATGTCACATCCGGGTTTACCCCCTAGACATAACCGGCGTCGTCGTCCTCTTTGAGGACTAACACAAGCCTCCTAGTCTTAGATCATTGCATTCATCGATTAAAATACGGAATAATTAAAAACTTTTTCAACTATATCTAATTAGAGGTTTACATAGACCTCTACATGCACATAATCATAATAATATTGAGTATATATAGACTCGTTCGTATAAGAAGATTACTTAACTTTTATTTCATACACATATATAAGATAGAATTAGAGTCATAAAATCTGTCTCATCTCATAAACCATCTAAACTACAATGACAACATTAGGCATAGCCCTACAACAATAAAAGTAAGCCATATATAGGCTTTATACAACTTTGTCTCAATTGAAAGATAGAGTCAATACAAAAGTCGTGATAGCTAAGTAAATCTGTAAAAAGAGAATATCGGCATCATCCTCGGGAAAATGAGGACCTACCACTTGGATGATAGAATATCCAATTCTTCTTTCCAATCACCTCAAATAAAACTTCAACGACTGGAAACTAAAATGTTTTGGAAAAAGGGAGCAAATGGGGTTAGTACGCCACATGTACTAAGTATGAGACCATATGCACAAATACCAACAAAGTATGCTAAAAAGGGACATTTAATGCAATCATGTCATTTAAACAAATCCCTTAAACCTGCTAAACAAGTTAATTATATCATATGCATACCATCATACTTAAACCCACAATCTCATATAACTCTATCAATAAGTGATAACATCACAAAACAACAACAAGAGTAAATCATGTATATAGCAAAGCAAAACGACCAACTATAATCCTTATGAAGCCACAAGTGCAATGACCAAGCAAGTTCCCATAATCCTACTTAATCAAGGAACCTACTAAAGATCATAATTAGCAATTCACTTCACATAGCATAGTCTTCAATCTCATATGATGTTCCTTCTTTAACAATGATAACCAATTCCAGGTTCATAAGTATCTTAATAAACACATAAAGTCATTTAAACTATATTATCATTTACATACATAATACTAACTTCTCAAAGCTTCTATCAAGGCAAACTAATGCAAGGCATAGGTAGAGTCCCATACCCCTACCTAGGCTAAAGTCAAACCCCTCAAGTCACATTCGATTAGTTTATACTTCATACATACATTTTAGTTTAGGGGACACTTGCCTTAACCAACATAGACCACATGAGCTAATGTGGAATCCGGTGTCATAAAACCTTACACCGATGGAAGGTGGTCTACCGGCCAAGGTAAAACCTAACATAAACGTAGCTTTCTAGGTGGATTCACTTTCCTATGGTGGCGACATAGTTATGGAACTTGGGGCATCATAGGAAATAACACTCTACACCCTATTTGGGTCATGAAGCTATCCAACCCAAGAGAACCATAGTGAACCCTACCTTCCCTATGTGAGAAAGTGTCACTTTTTCACATACAAGATCACTCGGTGCTAAGCTAATCCCTTATTGAAAAGTCTTTAATCTTTATTTACCAATCATAGCTTAATTTAGGTCATAGTGTCTAGTCCTTGTATAATCATCATCATACTAGCTCATAAGAATTGCATGAGAAATAGTCCAATCATCACAATTCATATAAGTGAGGTTAACACTTTTTTTTATATCACATCGTAATAGGGCACATTAATACACATCACCATCCTTATAACATGTACACCCTAAGAAACCTCACAACCAAAGAATAAGACATTTCAATTCAATCATCATACCATCCTATCACCCTAGACAAGGTACACTTTAACACAACATCATAACTTAATCACAATTTACTAAAATTGTGATAAGAAATAGAATAGTCAAGACTTACTAACACTCCTCCATAGTTCATCAAAATGGCCTTACCATCAACCCATAACTCAACCCAATTTGGGTCATCACAACAATGTAACCCCATAACCAACATGATAATGGAATTAGCAGAATCACTATACCATAATTCAATACTAACTCAAAGCTTGAAAACATGATATCTAAGTCTATCTTCTTAGCCTAGATCAATACTCAAGAACTAGCATGAAATACTACAATTCATCACTATGGGTTTATGATCGATGTAATAACAACAATTAAGGATGATTTAACCAATAATAAAGTCAATTGAATCAAACTCAACATAATTTATATCAAGATCAAACCTAGGGTAAAGTGTCATAATCTACAATCTAGAAAACACCATCTCAATTCATCCCAATTAAGTTGCATTACATGATAATCTACTCATTGTATCCTAAAGAAAGTATAAACAACTCAATTCATAACATAAATTTCGTAATTGAATAAAGCCCATATGAAAACTCAACTTTTGGAAAACCTTTGAAAGAGTCCTTTGAGGAAAGAAGTCTCAAAGGTGAATTAGACCCTATACCTTAATGTTTTGATGAAGATTGGAGATGAATTCGCCCTTAATCAGCCCCAAATTCAACTCCCAAGCTAAGCTTCTATGAAGTCTTCCAATTAGAGAGAGAAAATAGAGAGAAGGAAGAGTGTTTATTGTTTTAGAGTTGTGTTTAGACTAATAAGGGTTTGGGTATTTGTGTGAGGGTTTAAATTAGTTAATTAGACTTCCCTAAACCCCTAACTAACCACAAAACCACCTAATTAATTAAATGGGATTATTAAAAATTTGGCAGGAACTTGGACCCTCATAGACAGAACCCCGCTGATGGGCCGTCTGTGAGTCGATGGGCAGTCCCCCTCCATCCTGCACTCTGTCATCTTTGTCAAAGACTGTACAGGCGAGGGCTCCTTACAATCCTCTAAGTGTGGGACGACGGTGGCATCGATGCCCCATCGATCCCCACATGCCCCGTCAACTGCTTCGTCAATGCACACTGCCAGGCAGTGTTGCATCAAAACACAAGGGTCCTCCTCAAGGGTCCTTGGTTGGTCCTTGGGGAGTCGTACCCGGATGTTTCGACTATGAAACATCCCTAACACGCGTTACATATATTTTCACCAAATTTCGTTCAATTCCAACTCTTAAAAACTAGTCAAATGGCTAAGGCACCCTAGCACTCTTTGTGAGCCAACTTTCCGGACGCCATGGACGTTCTTGAATATTTTTATTCCTAAACACCATAACTAGCCTATATACGTCTAATTTAACTTATAAACCGTATTTATAGTTCATGAAACCTAGGTAAAGCTTTACAACATGTCTTGAGATTTCGAAATGTTACATTATCCCAACCCCCTATAAGGAACATTCGTCCCCGAATGACACTAAACACTCTTTTAAAGGAAGGAGTAGACTTAAGACTAGCAGCTCAACCAATCCACAATATAAAATTAACATGAATCCCATCATTTCAAGAAGGTTCAAAACTCAAATCATCACACCTAGGCTCAATCATTTCATCATGAGGTATCTCCTTCTCACAACACACATGAGCTCAACATACACTAAATGAGTCAATTAGCACAACGTTCATCATATCAATATGCTATATATAATTTCCATAAAGACTCACCATATAAAAATGCATAACTTAGCTCGAAACAACAAAAGTAAAAATTTCAAGTTTTCAAGGTCAACTTACAGTGATTTCACTGTAGCATCACTGTGAAGTTTTCAAAAATTAGATTTTTTTGCAAAACTTCACCTAAAAATCAAGAAACCAACTTTTCTAGTCATAATTATATTGTTAAAAAGAATGGCTAACCTTAATCATCAAAAAGATGAGGATAACGGGTCTTCATGTCGGCCTCGGTCTCCCATGTCACACCCTCAACTAGGTGGTTTTTCCATAACACCTTTACGGAAACCACCTCTTTGTTCCTCAATCTCTTCACTTGCTTATCAAGGATTTGAACCGGAACCTCCTCATAAGAGAGGTTATCCTTGACTCCAAGGCCTTTAATAGGAAGAACAGATTCGGGATCACCGACACACTTCTTCAACATAGAAACATGGAAAACTGGATGAACCGAAGCTAAATCGTTTGGGAGCTTCAAGTGATATGCAACCTTACCAACCCTTTCCAAAATCTCATAAGGACCCACATAACGAGGACTCAATTTCCCCTTCTTGCCGAATCTAACCACCCCCTTCATAGGTAAAATTTTCAAGTACACCTTATCACCTTCTTCAAACTCCAAATCCCTTCTCCTATTGTCGGCATAGGACTTTTGTCGACTGTAGGCTTTTTGCAACCAATTTCTTATGATGTGCACATTCTGCAAAGCCCTATAAATAAAATCGGGACAAAGAATCAAAGGCTCACCAAGTTCAAACCACCCTATAGGAGACCTACACCTCCTCCCATACAAGGTTTCATAGGGATCCATGGAGATGGATGAATGGAAGCTATTATTATAAGCAAACACAACCAAGAGCAAGTACTTATCCCAATTACCTTTGAAATCAATAATGCAAGCTCTAATCATATCCTCAAGGGTTTGAATAGTGCGTTCTACTTGACCATCTGTTTGAGGATGAAAAGCGGTACTCAATTTCACCTTAGTACCCATACCTTCTTGGAATGACCTCCAAAATCTAGATGTGAATTATGCACCCCGATCCGAAATGATAGATAACGGAATACCATGGCGACACACAATCTCATCTATGAAGATCTTTTCATAATCTTCTGCCGAATAAGTGGATTTGATGGGAATAAAATGAGTTGACTTAGTCAATCTATCAACAATCACCCATATAGAATCAAATGACTTTTGAGTCCGAGGCAACCCTACTACAAAGTCCATATTAATATCCTCCCATTTCCAAAAAGTAACCTGGATCTCTTGTAGTAAGCCACCCAACTTTTGATGTCCCGCCTTTACTTGTTGGCAATTTGGACACTTAGCAACAAATTTCGCTATGTCCTTCAAACCTTCCCACCAATATATCTCCTGAAGGTCATGGTACATCTTAGTCGAACTCGGATGAATAGAGTAGCGGGATCCATGAGATTTTTCAAGGACCCGATCCCTCAACCCATCTACATCAGGAACACATAATTTCCCTTGGTACCTCAACACACCATCCCCCCCCTAAGGAGAAAGACTCATGCAACTTGCCAAGAACCGATTCCTTCAACTCCATCAATAGTTTATCAAGGTGTTGTTTGGACTTCACCTCAACCACCAATGATGACTCAGAGCTATGATGAACAGTAGCACCACCATTAGGAGAATTCTCTAATCGCAACCCCAACCTAGCCAACCTATGAACATCTTTCACTAGGTCTCTCTTGGCTCCATCTATATGCAACACACTACCCATAGTCATACGACTTAGAGCATCCCCAACCACATTGGCCTTGCTGGGATGATATAAGACACTCATATCATAATCTTTCAACAATTGTAACCACATTCTTTGTCGGAGATTCAACTCCTTTTGAGTAAACACATATTGGAGACACTTATGGTCCGTGAAACATCAACATGAACACCATACAAGTAATGCCTCCATATTTTCAAAGCAAACACCACGGCTGCTAACTCAAGGTCATGAGTGGGATAGTTTTTTTCTCATGCACCCTAAGTTGCCTCGAAGCATAGGCAATCACCTTCCCATTTTTCAAAATCACACACCCCAATCCTATGCGATATGCATCACAATACACAACAACCCCTTTGAACCTTCCGGTAAAGTCAACACCGAAGCGGAAGTAAGCCTATCTTTCAATAATTGGAAACTCTTCTCACAAGCCTCCGACCACTCAAAATTTTTACATTTTTGAGTCAAAGTAGTCAAAGGTGATGCAATGGATGAAAAGTCATCCACAAACCTTCGATAGTAGCCCGCTAGACTGAAGAAACTCCTAATGTCAGTCGGATTCAAAGGTCTAGTTCAATTTCTCACCGCATCCGTCTTACTTGGGTCTACTTCAACTCCTTACTAGAGATGATATGACCAAGAAATGCTACCGACCTCAACCAAAACTCCCATTTGCTATACTTGGCAAATAATTGATGATCTTTAAGGGTTTGCAATACCACCCTCAAATGACTCATGTGATCACCCCCATTCTTCGAATACACCAAGATATCATCAATAAACACAATAACGAATGAATCAAGATATCTTTAAAACACCATATTCATTAGGTCCATGAACGCCGACGGATCATTAGTGAGGCCAAAGGACATAACAAGAAACTCATAGTGGCCATAACGAGTCTGAAAGGTTGTCTTTGGTACATCCTCCCCTCTCACCCTTAGTTGGTGATACCCCGACCTCAAGTCAATTTTGGAGAAGTAGCTTGCCCTTTGGAGTTGATCAAATAAATCAAATATCCACGGGAGAGGATACTTGTTCTTGATTGTGAATTTTTTGAGTTGGCGATAATCAATACTTATTCTCAAGGACCCATCTTTCTTCTTCACGAACAAGACCGGAGCACCCCATTAAGAAATGCTAGGCCTTATAAAGCCCTTGTCTAGAAAATCTTTAAGTTGTGGCTTCAACTCCTTCAATTCAGTCGGAGCCATTCGATAAGGAGGAATCGAAATAGGGTTCGTTTTTGGTAGCAAATCGATACCAAAATAAATTTACCATTCGGGAGGAACACCGGGAAGGTCATTAGGAAACAACTCAGGAAATTCACTCACCACGGGGACCGACTCAATAGGAGGAATTTCGGAATTCAAATCTTGGACTCTTACAATATGGTAAAGACAACCGTTTGAGATCATTTTATAAGCTTTTAGACAAGATATGATGCGACCTCTAGGAATAGAACTCCCACCCTTCCACTAAATAACGGGTTCATTTGGGAAACTAAACCTCACAACTCTAGTTCTACAATCAATAGAAGCGAAACTAGCATGTAACCAATCCATACCCAAAATGACATCAAAGTCAAGTATATCTAGTTTAACCAGATCCACATGAGAAACTCTATTGGGCAAAGTAATAGGACAATTTCGATTGACTCTTTTCGCTAAAATTTATTCACCCATAGGAGTAGACACCACAAAAGGTCATGCAAAACATCGGGTAAATTATCAAACTTTTTAGCTACTAAGGGAGTAACAAAAGACAAAGTATCACCTGGATCAAGCAAAACATACACATCAATAGAAAAGATTTGTAACATACCGGTCACCACATCGGGAGAGGCCTCTTGATTAACTCTAGTACGAAGAGCATATAAGTGGTTCTTTTGGGAGCATCACTAGAACCACTTGGCTGTCCACCCTTCTCTTGTCCCTTTTCATTAGGACAATCTCTCACCTTGTGACCAATCTTCCCACAACAAAAGCATTTGTCCGACCCGAGGAGGCAAGCACCAAAATGCTTCTTCCCTTATTCATTGCAAGATGGCTTCTCATTAGACGAAATTCCACTCTTCCCTTTTTGAACTCTCAGCCTAAGGGCCTTCTCCTCCCTACTCTTGGGAAATTTGGATGGAACTTGATTTGAGAACCTCTTTTTGAATCTAGGCTTGTCTTGAATTCCAATCCTATCTTTCGTAGTTCCACCCTCAAAAGACCTTGTCCTTTTTGAATCCTTATCCTTCCTTTTTGCCCTAGCCTCCTCAACCCTTCTAGCATGCACCATAAGATGACCAATGTTCATATTATCATGTAGCATAGCCGAATGACATTCTTCTTGTAAGTTATCCGATACACCCGTCATAAATCGACTCATCTCGTCTCTAGGATCGGAGACCAAGGCAGGAGCATATTTAGCCAATTGAATGAACTTCAAAGACTAATCATGAACACTCATACCTCCTTGGCAGAGGTTGATGAATTCCACCACCTTAGCATCTCTCATCTCTCTTGGGAAAAACTGATCAAAGAAAAATCTCTTGAAGATCTCCCAAGTCACCGGCCCGCCCGAAGTGGCCTATTATCTCTCCATTGCATATGCCAAGTTTGAGCCACATCCTTGAGTTGGTATGAGGCCAACTCGACATTCTCATTCGTAGTCAACCCCATAGAACATAGTATCTTTAAAACCTCATCAATGAATTCTTGAGGCTCTTCATCCACCTTAGACCCATAGAAGATATGAGCATTCATCCAAGTGAAGTCCCTAAGTCGGGAAGCCATAGTTTGCTCATGATCTCTAGGTGCAACATCCATATTGGCTTGGGCAGTCATAGCCTGAGCTTGAACCGTTTCGGCTTGGGCTTGAGTAGTCATGGCTTGGGCCATTTGAGCAAGAATAACCCTCATGTGAGCCTCTGTCATAGGTGGAGGATTGTCCGGAGCCTGATCATCAACAACAACCTCCTTAAGAGGAGGAACTTGATCACCAAGGAGAGGAACTCCCGCATTAGCAATCATCTCTTCAAGTCTCCTAGTCGTATTCCTCCGAGTATTCATCTCCTATAACCAAAATACAAGGCTTATGTGAAATCATATTAGAAGTACATTCTAGAGGCACGATAATGGATTTCCAAAAATGACAGTGATTCCTAAGCATCAAATAAGTTCCTATTCATACGTGTGGCGCGTTATGAATACAATCCTACATAGATGTGGTTGAGAGAGACGTCAACATCAAGGATATTCAACCTCATGCTCAGATACCAAGTTTGTCACATCCGGGTTTACCCCTTAGATGTAACCGACGTTGTCGTCCTCTTTGAGGACTAAGACAAGCCTTTTAGTCTTAGATCATTGCATTCATCGATTAAAATATGGAAGAATTAAAAACTTTTTCAACTATATCTAATCAGAGGTTTACATAGACCTCTACATACGCATAATCATAATAATATCGAGTATACATAGACTCGTTCGTATAAGAAGATTACTTAGTCTTCTACTTTTATTTCATACACATATATAAGATAGAATTAGAGTCATAAAATCTGTCTCAACTCATAAACCATGTAAACGACAATAACAACATTGGGCATAGCCCTACAACAATAAAAGTAAGCCACATATAGGCTTTATACAACTTTGTCTCAAATGAAAGATAGAGTCAATACAAAAGTCATAATAGCTAAGTAAATCCGTAAAAAGAATATCAGCATCATCCTCGGGAAAATGAGGACCTACCACTTGGATGATAGAATATCCAATTCTTCTTTCCAATCACCTCAAATCAAACTTCAACGACCGGAACCTAAAATGTTTGGGAAAAAGGGAGCAAATGGGGTTAGTACGCCACATGTACTAAGTATGAGACCATATGCACAAATACCAACAAAGTATGCTAAAAAGGGACATTTAATGCAATCATGTCATTTAAACAAATCCCTTAAACATGTTAAAGAAGTTAATTATATCATATGCATACCATCATACTTAAACCTACAATATCATATAACTCTATATCAAGTGATAACATCACAAAACATGAACAAGAGTAAATCATGTAGATAGCAAAGCAAAACGACCAACTATAATCCTTATGAAGCCACAAGTGCAATGACCAAGCAAGGTCCCATAATCCTACTTAATCAAGTAACCTACTAAAAGATCATAATTAGCAATTCACTTCACATAGCATAGTCTTCAATCTCATATGATGTTCCTTCTTTAACAATGATAACCAATTCCAGGTTCATAAGTATCTTACTTAACATATAAAGTCATTTAAACTGTATTATCATTTACATACATAATACTAACTTCTCAAAGCTCCTATCAAGGCAAACTGGTGCAAGGCATAGGTAGAGTCCCATACCCCTACCTAGGCTAAAGTCAAACCCCTCAAGTCACATTCGATTAGTTTATACTTCATAAATATTTTTTTTTAGGGGACGCTTGCCTTAACCGACATAGACCACATGAGCTAATGTGGAATCCGGTGTCATGAAACCTTACACCGATGGAAGGTTGTCTACCGGCCAAGGTAAAACCTAACATAAACGTAGCTTTCTAGGTGGATCCACTAGCTAATATTCCTATAGTGGCGACATTGTTATGGAACTTGGGGCATCATAGGAAATATCACTCTACACCCAATTTGGGTCATGAGGCTATCCAACCCGTGAGAACCGTAGTGAACCTTACCTTCCCTCTGTGGAAAAGTGTCACACTCTCACATACAAGATCACTAAGTGCTAAGCTAATCCCTTATTGAAAAGTCTTTAATCTTTATTTACCAATCATAACATAATTAGGTCATAGGGTCTATCCTTGTATAATAATAATCATACTAGCTCAATAAGAATTGCATGAGAAATAGTCCAATCATCACAATTCATATAAGTGAGGTTAACACTTTTTTTTATATCACATCGTAATAGGGCACATTAATACACATCACCATCCTTATAAAATGTACACCCTAATAAACCTCACAACCAAAGAATAAGACATTTCAATTCAATCATCATACCATCCTATCACCCTAAACAAGGTACACTTTAAAACAACATCATAACTTAATCACAATTTACTACAATTGTGATAAGAAATAGAATAGTCAAGACTTACCAACACTCCTCCATAGTTCATCAAAAAGGCCTTACAATCAACCCATAACTCAACCCAATTTGGGTCATCACACCAATGTAACCCCATAACCAACATGATAATGGAATTAGAAGAATCACTACACCATAATTCAATACTAACTCAAAGCTTGAAAACATGATATCTAAGTCTATCTTCTTAGCCTAGATCAATACTCAAGAACTAGCATGAAAGACTACAATTCATCACTATGGGTTTATAATCGATGTAATAACAACAATTAAGGATGATTTAACCAATAATAAAATCAATTGAATCAAACTCAACATAATTTATATCAAGATCAAACCTAGGGTAAAGTGTCATAATCTACAATATAGAAAACACCATCTCAATTCATCCCAATTAAGTTGCATTTCATGATAATCTACTCATTGTATCCTAAAGAAAGTATAAACAACTCAATTCATAACATAATTTTCGTAATTGAATAAAGCCCATATGAAAACTCAACTTTTGGAAAACCTTTGAAGGAGTCCTTTGAGGAAAGAAGTCTGAAAGGTGAATTAGACCCCATGCCTTAATGTTTTGATGAAGATTGAAGATGAATTATCCCTTAATCAGCCCCAAATTCAACTCCCAAGCTAAGCTTCTATGAAGTCTTCCAATTAGAGAGAGAAAATAGAGAGAAGGAAGAGAGTTTATTTTTTTAGAGTTGTGTTAAGACTAATAAGGGTTTGGGTATTTGTGTGGGGGGTTAAATTAGTTAATTAGACTTCCCTAAACCCCTAACTAAACACAAAACCACCTAATTAATTAAATGAGATTATTAAATATTTTGCAGGAACTTGAACCCTCACAGACAGAACCCCACTGACGGGCCGTCTGTGAGTCGACGGGCAGTCCCCCCTCCGTACTGCACTCCGTTGTCCTTGTCAGAGACTGTGCAGGCGAGGGCTCCTTAAAATCCTCTAAGTGTGGGACGACGGTGGCATCGATGCCCCGTCGATCCCCACATGCCCCGTCAACTGCTTCGTCAATGGACAGTGCCAGTCAATGTTGCATCAAAACACAAGGGTCCTCCTCAAGGGTCCTTGGTTGGTCCTTGGGGAGTCGTACCCGGAAATTTCTACTATGAAACATCCCTAACATGCGTTACACATATTTTCACCAAATTTCGTTCAATTCCAACTCTTAAAAACTAGTCAAATGGCTAAGGCACCCTAGCACTCTTTGTAAGCCAACTTTCCGGACGCCATGGAAGTTCTTGATATTTTGATTCCTATACAACATAACTAGCCTATATACGTCTAATTTAACTTATAAACAGTATTTATTCTTCATGACACCTAGGGCAGGCTTTACAACATGTCTTGAGATTTCAAAATGTTACACATAACCTTACTATCTAGCCACATTATCCCCCACTTGGGGTAAGCCTAATAACATATTCATCACCTCATTCCCTTATCCACCAAGTCAAGGAAGGTCAAGACCAAACCAACATACTCCTTACATAAGAAGGTTTGCCATCCTTGAGGGTTTCCACTCGTAATCTCATCTCAAAGAGCCTACTAACTCAACCACCAAGAGGTATCCCTCAAGTACCATTTCTCTTCTAAGTTTATCACCTAAAAGAAATTATATCAATAATGTTAGGTCATACTACACAACAACATGAGGCCTTAACTACACCATGAATACCAAGGATAATTGCATATCTCATTAACTTCTACCACTAAGTTATAACAAGTGTAGTAGTTTCGGATTCAAGCTTATAAGGGTCATCACTTTTGGTGGAACCTTCTAACCAACCATGTCTAGGTGCAATTAAACACTTCCTCAAATGAGCATACTTAATATCAATCTTAAAAGACAACTAACCACTTTGAAGTAGGTCAACATCAGTTAAGGGTACACACTACCCTCTTAGTCATTCTAGGGCAAAGACATAATCCCAACTTATGGAATAAAACCCTTTCTCCCTTTTATCCCACTCTTAGAATAGGTTCATAAGCGAACTAATCAAGTAGTCATACGGGTTATCTCATTGGCTATCATATTTCACAACCACCTTACATGCTTCAACACTTAGCTTCCCTCCTTAGGGAATGTCTACACCAAAGACTCCAATCCACATAAGGGCAACTATGGGGCATTCTTAAACAAAAAGGCAACATCATTCTTTCACTATTTATCACTTTTCTCCAAAACATTGCAAGCCTATTTCCTAACATTACACTATCATCATACGTACCCATATACAACCCATCATTCCAAAGGGAATTCCATTCAACTACAACATCTCTTAACAAGCTAGAAACATATCATATCTTAGCTTCTCAAAAAAATATCCCACACTACTACTTCCACCAAGTGTACCTAAGAAGTCGCCCTATATTAGGCATAACACACGCAACAAGTCATAACACCATAATTTATAAATAGACATAAGGCCACATACTTCATAGCATCATATAAGGACTTTTTCCTGTACTAACACCTTAGTCATAACTCATTTACTTCATACCACAATTAAACCACCCTCATAACCCCTTTACAAGATTACTTATGCACTGTACACATGGAGTACCATTCCCCCACATATACTAAGTAAACCCATTCAGAAGCCATAAGTTCAATTCACACACATACACATAATTCATGTATTGACATAGCATAGTCACTTAACAATGCATTCATAAAACTCATACATCAGATAACATAAGTCTTACTTTCATACGAGTACTAATCTTATCCTTTCTTGGAGTTCACTAGTGCAATACATGGGTAGGGTACATAGTCATACCTATACTATGTAACCTTTTCGAGGAGTTGTGATTAGAGCCCTTAATCTTATCTTAGTTCATTTTTTTCTTTGGGAGACATAGCCATCACCGACATAGACCATGTAAACTACATGGAATCCGGTGTTCTCCTCCCACACCGAAAAGGGAGGGTTAACACTTGCCTAAGTTGTACTCAATGATACATAGCTATCTAGGTGGTATCCACAAGCTATAACCTACGGGGGCATGTAGTTGTGGAACATGAAGATTGCTTCTAGAAACCTTTACTTACTAGCGTGGAGGTTTCCATCTCATGAGACAATATCAATTTTAGGAACCAGAACTTTCTAAACGTGAAGGTTCTCTTGTGCGAAGCCGGAGTTACTAAAAGTGAAGCCCCTACTATCATTTGTCATGTTCACTCGGTGCTTGTCTCTAACTCCCATTTTAATTGTAATTAAGCATTTCATACATTAGTTCATAAATAAGGCTTTAGGAGCTTGCTGCTTCGTACATCATATTGCTCAAAGTATTTTAAGATGAGAATTTCATAGACCCTACTTCATGTGAGAATGTTCTTTCACATATTCATAAAGTCATACATCATGTATGTGTGCATACAATGTGAGATCTACCTTCAAATAAACACCTCTAGTCACACACGTTCATAACTTCAAAAATCATATACTTCACATGCGTAGAAATAGGTATTGATGCATAGGAGAACTACCCTTTCCTTATTCATCATGGATCTATCCTATTCATAGACATGCATGAAGTGTATGTGTACATTGGTCAACATGATCACATAATGGCTATAACATAACCTTGAGGAATCTACCCTCTAAATATCACAACACATGTACAACATTCCTCAAGTCTCAAGTCATACACACATATAGTATTAAGGACTATAGACTACACACACTCAGATTACATCATACGATACAAGAACACATTCAAAATTAAATATAAGACTCCTAACATACTTTAATCACACATTCATATAGGGTTCATATGGGTACGGGTCATGCTATAAGAGTATTCATCATCATTAGCCATCTTAGACCACACCTAACCCTAACATAATCATAACATATACACAACATCATCCAAAAAACTAGATCATGCAACTAGTTTGGAAGACTATTCATATACTTCACATAACAACAGTTCACTTACAGCAAGATATTAGAATCAAGGCTAAATCCTTCAAATTCCTAAACATGAGATCATCATATCAATTCATCTTGCGTATAATGCCTTAAAGGCCATGATCCTATCACATAAACATGTAAAAGAATGTAAACACCGCCATCATATGTGGGCCATACCAATCATCACAATTCAATATACATTCTGAGCTAATAAGAAAAAAATAGGTCACCTTACCAAATCTCCAAGATAATGATCATCTTGATAAATTATCCACAATTCATCATCAATTGATATAGATAAGACTAGGATCAACCAATATACTATAATTTAATAACAATTGAATCATAATCTAAGGAAGATCATGAGACCCATAACATATCAGAATTTGAGAAAATAAAGAGATCATGGGTTCTTCATGGAATTGGATTAAAAATGATTTTAAAACCATAGATTAATCACATATTCAACATTACAATGCTTTTAAAATCACTTTAACAATGAAGCCATGGCTAGATTGAAAGATAGGATTTTTGACTTAGAATCATGTTTGAAAAGGCTTTGAAAGGACTCCATAGATGAATTCTTATCTAGGGATGAAGGTACCATACCTTCTACATTAGATAGACCACGAAATTTGGAGAATAAACCTCCAAGAATCCACCTTCATAACTTGTTCTTTATCTTGATATCCAATGGGGGTTTTGGGATTTTTAGGAGAGTTTGTTTTGAAAGGCAAAGATTTGTTTTGTAAAATGAATCCTAAATTAGAGTTAAGGCTTATATAATAACTTAAAATACCTTAACATACTTAAACTAACCTTCTATTGTATAATTAGGATACGGGGTGAATTTCCCGTTCACCCTTTAAGTGGATAACGTGTAGGTAGTGCAGGTTGCAGGATTAAACGACGGGTATGGACGATGGGGCGTCGATGGAGTGATGGGCTGTCTTGTTGCTCTGTAAATGGTGATTGGGGGTCCTTTCTTGCAGACTGATCTCACATGTCAAAGTTTTGAGAAACGCTCCCAATCGACGGGGCGTTGATTAGTGTACAATCCGTCGTTTACCAGGAGTATATTGACACTGCCTAGGCGGTCTACTGCCAGCTTTTGGGTCCTCATAAAGGACCCCTTTAGTGGTACTTGGGGAGTCATGCCCAGACATTTCGAACCTAAATACATCCATTTACAAGTTAGGATCCGCCACTCTCAATTTAGAACCCAAACAATACTTAAAACATACCAAGGCACACTAGAACACACTAGCACGTCTAAGGTCTAACTTTGGAACGTCTCGGACGTTCTTAGATGTTTGACCTCCAAACCACTTCAATCAAGTATATACACTGTATATTAATTAATTAACATGTTACTAAACTTTTTAGGCACAAGTAAGGCTCTAGACACCTAAACTCATTTTTGAGGGTCTTTACAAAATCCCCCACTTGGGAACATTAATCCTGAAATGACACTTGGAACCTTTTAAAACACCGTCAAGGACTCAATGACCCATAGAGAAGATCACAACATATAACATGTTAATACATAAGATTCAATGCACCAAATTTACAAGGAACACCAACATCATACTATCATGCAACTAAAGCAACAAAATCAAACATGGATTACTCTTACTTGTTCTTCCATGCTTACATGTTTTTTCATACTCATTGCCATTTGGAGGAACTACCTTCTCCAACTTTTAGGCATGCTCATTATTTCATCATAAAGTTAGACATACAATGGATTTCACTTGCACACATAGGCATAATCCACACTTCAACTCATGAGAAATTAAGCAATTCACTTGGTGATACAAAAATCATGAATCATGTAGGCTGACTACATTCTTATAGCTTAGACATAATACAATCAAGGTTATACATAACATTACCATGTTTAACTTCTGTTTAAGAAGGAACTACCTTCTCCTAGTAACAACATATACACATGGCATCATAGAGTTTGCATAAAAACAGTGCATAAAGGTCAATTCATTTTAAGGAGGATTTCTTTACTCCAAACCAAACCATGCTTAACTCTTTTCCTTATGAAGTCAAATAATGGCAGCTCATACCACAGACATCACAATAATAGGAAGTCATTTCATATAATTTCAATTTCTAGCATGACATTAGCTTTAATATACATGCATCATTAAGGAAAGTTGCTACAATTCTTAGGCACACATTAATGACATTGGATAGACATACCATCACTTCTCAAGAGTAAGCCTACAACAACACTTCCTAATTAATAAAAGTCACACATTTTTCAAGGGACTCATCATTCCTCATTTAAGGAAAACCCAATACCTCATTATTGGGCCAAAATACCCTCACATTAAGAGGTGTATCAAGCATGTTCATCTAGCCACCTCATGAAGTTAAATGCACATTTATCATATCAAGATGCACAACAACATGATAATCATGCAATTTGGTTAATAATTCCTCTTTCATGCAATAATGACTTTTTGTAACATGCATAACATAGTGTTATTTAAGACATGCATAATATATGGAGAACATGCAACTCACACTTATATGCAAGAAACACATCATATCAAGATACTTAGGGAATCTTTGGTTTCAAGCTTGAGTAAGATTAGAAGGAAAAGATTGGGATATCTACAACCCTACTACTCACATCATCATCCACCACTTAGGGTAAACCTATTTAAGATAAACTTATATCATCCAAGAGGAGTTGGACTTACTAATTCTTCTAGTCAAGAACAAATCCCCCTTTTGGGTTCAAGCTCATGCTACTTTTCTTAACCTTACCCCCTTTCATCTCTCAAGAAGGAACCATTTCCCCCTTAGCTAATCATTCACACTCCACTATGTGAGGAATTCAAGAGGTCACAAATGAGTACCTAACTGACTCCACTGCATAACGATCAGTCAAAGTGATTCTTGACATAGGGAATCTCAAGGAAACTCAAAATATGGCATTTAAGGGCATTCATAACCTTACCATATAGGCATATTATCACCACTTGGGGTAAGCCTAATCACATATTCATCACATCATGACCTTATCCACCAAGGTCAAGTCAAGGCAAGACCAAACCTACATACTCCTCACATAAAAAGGTTTGATATCCTTGACGGTTTCCACTCCTAATCTCATCTAAAGCATATTACTAACTCAACCATCAAGAGGTATCCCTCAAGTACCATTTCTCCTCTAAGTTTATCACCTAAAGGAACTCATATCAATAAAGTTTGGTCACATTACACAGCCACATGAGGACTTAACTACACCAAGAATACAAAGGTTAATTCCATATCTCATCACCTTCTACCACAAAGTTATAACAAGGGTAGTAGTTTCACATTCAAGCCTACAACGGTCATCACCTTTGGTGGAACCTTCCAACCAATCATGTCTATGTGCAATTAAGCATTTACTCAAATGACCATACTTAAGTTCAATCTTAAAAGATAACTAACAACTTTAAAGTAGGTCAACATCAATTTTTTTCTACTTCTCTTTAAGATTTAAGGGTACACGCTACCCTCTAAGTCATTCTAGGGCAAATAAATAATCCCAACTTATGGAATAAAACACTTTCTACCTTTTTTACCACTCTTAGAATAGGTTCATAAGGAAACTAATCAACTAGTCATAAGGGTTCTCTCATTATCTAGCATATTTCACAACAACCTTACATGGTTCAACACCCATCTTCCCTTCTTAGGGGCAAGTCTACACCAAAGAGTCCAATCTACATAAGGGAAACTATGGGGCATTTCTTAAATAACAAGGCAACATCATCTTTCACTATTTATCACTTTTCTCCAAAACATTGTAGGCCTATTTCATCACATTACACTATCATCATACATAACCATATACAACCCAGCATTCCAAAGGGAACTCTATTCAACTACAACAATGTAAGACCCCCGAAATGAGTTAGGGTGTCTAGAGCCTAACTTATTTGTCTTAAGTTTATAAGGTCCTAAAATGACTTATAATATGGTTTAGATTCAGTGTATAAAGTTTGAGGTGATTTGGAAGTCAAACGTCAAGGGTCGACCAAAACGTTCGACGAATAGTCACCTATGTGATTTGGAAGTCAAACATCCGGGTACGACTTCTAAAGGGCCCCGTAAAAAGGCCCACAAGAAGGACCCAAGGCTGGGCGAGCCACTGCCTTGGCAGTGTCAATTGACGGATCAAATGACGGCCAGTAGGTCAACCAACGGCCCGTAAGTGAGGTCTCGTTGATTGGTACTTATCTTGGGCAGGTCTCAAGCCAAAAACTGGCCAAGGACAAATCGACGAAAGCCAGGGCCCGTCGACTGACCTACGGCCAGTAGTTGAGTCCGTCGATGGTGGCCTGCAATCTGTGCCTACGTACTATTTCATTAAAGGGGTGAATGGTAAATTCACCCCACGTCCTAAATTAACTATAATTGAGTTATTTACCTAATTTTGGGTGTATATAAGTCATCAAACACGTGAACCTCCCATTCCCAATCCCATACACACGTAAGAAATCTTTCCCTCCAAGAAATCTTCTTCTTAGAAACCTCCATTGTTGTTGAAGCTCAAGAACAACTTGGATCTTGTAATGGTATGATTTATTCACCAATTTTTAGAGGTATTCATATGATCTTCATCTCTAGTTATCCTTCCATCCAGAGAGTTAAATCTCAAAGTTTCAAAAGAGAAAAATATGATCAAACATCTTCTTCTTCAATCTGTCATGGGTTCTTTCTTAAATTGATTTCAAAGGCATAATATGAATGTATTGATGATTATCTACTGATTTGGACGTGGTTTTCACTCCAATTGCATGATGAACCCATGCGCTCTCAGAAACTCGATTTTAGTCTATGTATGGCTTTGTGATCTTGTTTTATTATCTATTGAATTATGATTCTACTACGTTGAAGTGGTTATATCTACTGTTATTTACATGAATTAATGTTGAATTGATGTTGAAGGATCCATGAGGATCAATGTATGACAAATTCAACATGACTACTATATGATCTATGCATTCACTATATAGTTGGTTTTGTGAAGATTGTTATAAGACTTAAATCATGTTAAGTTGTTTGTAGCCACTGTTTTAGGTTAATATCATGATTGAATTATGGATAGGAATCTCGTATGATTAAATTAAGGAAGAATTGGTATGAATTGATCTAGTTTCTTCAAGTCTATCGATTGATAATACTATGTATATGATGTGATCTCGAATTGTGGATAGATGAAGCATGAATCCTTTGATGTAGTGATCTATTTAGCTAATTCCTAGCATGTACATTATTGTTAAAATATGATTAATGATCAAGGCCTTAGAGAATCAATAGTGCTAGTTAAGTCCTCTCTATTCTAGCGAATTAATAAGTCTAATGCCTATGTTGGAAGATTGATCATGAAGTGCCTTAAGCATGATTTCATTATGATTAAGTGTATGATTAGCTACTGCCTTAGATTGATATTATTGATGAAATATGATCTATAACCCATATAAGTGAAATTGGCTAATGGTCTATGTTCTTTTACCTTCTAGTATGCTAAGGTGTTGTGCTAGTTGTAGTATGACCTTGTAGTAGCTTGTAATTGAATTCATGTATGATTATGGAACTTAAGCTACTGCCCTATACTTGATTTATCTATGAAATAGTAGTAAAGGTAAAAGATGACCAAAGGCAAAAAGATTGGTAAAAATTGTTCTACTCTTCTACTTCGTTATTCTTCTATAATAATAATGATGAAGCCTTGTATGGCATTGTGTGGTATGGTCCTCTTATAGTGGCAGTGTTTACTTTATGTTATTATATATGTGTTGACCATGGACTTGAAGGCAAATTGATGAATATATGGATGAGTGGTTATGATGATCACCTTATGTGTAACTTGTGCCTAGTCTTCTACTTGAATTGTGAATCTAGGTTATGTTCCTATGGTTATGAGCATATAAAGGGTTAGGTAATATCATGTGTAGTTGCTTCCATTAATGACATATTAAAGATTGATGACCCCTACCCATGTAACCCTATGTGAAGGTTCGAATAGCTAATGTTAGGAGTCTTAAAGTATACTATGAAGTTGTCTTGTCTCCTATGCTAAAGTATGTTGTATGATCTATACTTGAAAGTGTAATGTGGTCTAAGAGGGTGGCTGCCTCAATAAGTTGTTGATAGCCATTGTGTGATCATGTTGACCAATGTACACACACACTTACACTTCATGTATGCTTGAAAGTAGTAAAGGTTTATGGTGTCTAAATGAAAGGTAGTTCTCATATTCACTAGTTTCTACTACTATGCATGTTAAGCTTATATGGTATGATGAAGTATGAATGTGCATAGAGTCTTAGTGGGTTTTATGTGAAAGGGTTGCTCATATAGTTATACCTATAGACTTATGCATTGATGTATGAACATGTGTGATATCTATGTGTTATGTGAAAGGTTTGCTCACATGTATGTACACACACACATGGATAAGAGGGGCCTTGATAGGGGTGCCCAAGATTAATATAAATCTAGATAGGTGCTTATATGCTATAAGCATATATGGAATGAATATCTTAAGCCTATGTTTTTTAAAAATATAATTAAAGGCTTTTCAATAAAGGGAACTTAGCTTAGCACCGAGTGAATTCGACATTGAGAGGTGTTGACTTTCCCTTTAGGAAAGATTCACCATTTGTCCCTTATAGAGTGTTGACACCCCTTTGAGGAATATTCACCTATGGCCCCACATGAGGCGTTGACTTCTCTTGAGGAAGGTATCACCCATGTTTTATCATGAGATGAGGCCCCAATTGCCAAATGGCATGTAGAGGGAAATACCTATCTCTTAGTTCCATAAACTATGCTTGCCACATAGGATCTAGCAAAGTGAATTCACTTAGAATGATAGGATATATGTTAATGTTCTACCTTGGCTAGGTAGGAACACCTTCAATTGGTGTAAGGCTCTAGAGCACCAAATTCCATGCTTAGTATCCATGGTCTTAGTGTCGGTTAAGCCTATAGTTTCCCTAAAGTAAAGTGGACAATGCAAGTAATGAA
Source organism: Solanum sitiens (assembly GCA_016801875.1). Lineage (NCBI taxonomy): Eukaryota > Viridiplantae > Streptophyta > Magnoliopsida > Solanales > Solanaceae > Solanum > Solanum sitiens. The sequence goes on along the minus strand of JABWTJ010000618.1, from coordinate 199,419 downwards.
TAGGACCCTAACTAGGATGACTTAAGGTAAGTTACTTAGGATAGGTTGAATATGAACCCATCTAGACATTGCACAAGTAGATCCTTAGGAAGTCTTAGGAAGGTGTTCTAATGCATGTCACTATGTATATGTTATTTATGCATGACTTTGTAGTATTGGTCTACTTGTTATGATGGTGCACATGGTATAAGTCTACATGCATGATGTTATCTTATTGACCATATTATGAAGGTCTTGCTTGACATAAATGATGTGTTTTCTCTCACTATGTTGATGAATGACTTGGATGTAAAGGCTTGTGGTCTCATGATAGGTTTATTAAGTATGCGTGAGGTAATGGGGACTTACATGTACATTGCACTAATAAACTTAGATTTGGGGGCATGAGTTAGGTCTTATAAGGTTCTATGTGAAGTAAAACAAGTATATGTGCATAATGGCTAGGAGTTCACTGTGATGCCCTTTTAGTCTTCACCTAAATATATATATGTTGTACTATACTCCTATGATGGTATGTGTTGCTTCAGGTAGGTTATATATATGGTTTTCCTTGTGGTCCTAAGGTGATGCATTGCACCAAGTATCACTAAAGGATTAGTTGGGAGGTTAATGAATGAAAAAGGGAAGTTCACTGTAAAGTGACCTCAAATGGGACTTAAATTATATATGTGATTTTATATGATGTTTGGCCTTTGATTATGTTTCTATGAATATATAAATGCTATTGATAAAGGTTTTATGATGATTTACTTAAAATGGCATGAAGTATGATTTCAAAGAAAATATCCCTTTTAAATGCATGTTTTTGCATGGTTGTCATACTTAGTACATTCTTGTGATAATCTCATTCTTCTCTACTTTTTACACAAAGTGTAGGTTATGGATTCTTAAAGGATGTCTTGAATGGTGAAGAGATTTATAGATGATTCCCAAGCTCAATGAAAGGAATCCTTAAGTTCAAGGATCTCCTACTTTAAATATTGTATAGTTATGTAATGTGTCTTATGGTCCATGTCCCTAATGTACTCTAATGTTGTTGAATCTATGATGTCAAAGAGACTTAAGGTCTGTATATGTATTATGCCTTATGTTTTTTCTATATATGAGATGAAGTTTCTAGCATATGATGTGCTATGAAAAGTTTTAAATTTTCCGCTAAATTTACTATGTCAATGCGATGAAAGATAACTATGGGCTTGCATAAGACCTCCGAGAGGTCAAGTACGCCATGTTACTTCTAGGGGGTGCTCCTCATATGTGACAAACGTGGTATCAGAGCATGAGGTTTATAAAGTGGTTTTAGGTTCTAAAAGTCTCATATTGCCACGTCTAGTAGAGTCTCATAGCATTGGTGGGGAGTCGCGACACATCAAATGGTACATGAGGCTATTGGACGACTGAGTTTCCCTTCTTCGTCATTCTCATATCGTGCCATAGAACTTAACTCTATAAGATCTCTTTTTTATGTTTTCTTGTCTGGTGGTCTTTTTAGATTTGATTGCTTGGATGAGATTGTATCTCTATGCTTGAGGGAGAAAAGGTGAGTTAATGCTTAACTTGGTTTTATGGTTGAATGAGTATGTTTGAAGGTGAATTTTGACATGTCTTGATGATATGATGCCATTTATGGCTATGTATGAGACTTATGTGAAATAGCATGTTATGTTGAAGAATGTGTGTCATAATATGGTTAAAGCATACTAGAAGTTGTTATAGTTGACATGAGTTCTTTTGGAATGATGTGTTACTATATGGTTTTATATGTTGGTAGCCTAATGATATGATTTGAACTTGAAATGCTTAGTGACTACCTATGAAAGCATGCTACCTTAAGAATATGTGTTTTAAGGTGTTCAATATGTCCCTTTGAATTTATGCATGATTTTTCAAATGTTGCCTTAGTTGGGATGTGAACATTAATGATTACCTAATATGGATTGGAGTCCTTTGTATATACTTGATCCTAAGTGTAAAGATAGTATGCATGACTTGGTAGGGTGATGATGTGGGTTTTAGTGACCTAGAAGTCACCTTACTTTAATGTTCTAGGTAAAATAAGAAAGTTTATGGCTAAGTCTCCTTGATGTTTTCCCCCTAACATTGTATGATCTTTGTGCCTATTGTATTGTATGAAAACCTTATGTGGATGAATGATATGACCTAACATGATGATTGGGGATAAATTGCCTAGGAAATGAAGTTTAGAATAACTTGCTTGACTTATTGTAAATTTCTTCTAATGTGGTAATCGCTTTTAAGTGATGAAAAATGAAGGTTGTTAAGTTAAAATACTGTTAAGGTTGGGTTAAGTTGCTCTTAATTGGGTTTACCCTAAGAGGGGGATGGTGATTGAATAGTAAGGTATTGTCTACCTTGACCTTCTATTTTTGCTTGATCTTGAATTTAATGAAGTCTTGATGAGATTTTTCATGAATAGAGTCTTGCATAAAGTGTGAATTGCATGAACTTTATATATTTGGTATGTATTGATTGACATTACCTTAAAGGTATTTTTTTTAAGATTCCAAACTGCATGAATGGAAATTTTGACTAAATACATATTTTCTCATGAGTATTATACATCCTAACATGCTAATGGTACACTTGACTTCATGAGATAAAGTAGGAAACTTGGTTTTAGTCGCTTGTGATATGTAAGGTTTAGCCTTATAATGAAAAGTTGAGTCTCTTTAAAATGAACTAAGTTGAGTCTCTTGAAAATTTATGTGACTTGTATGGTTGGGAAAGCATGATTGTAGGCTCACTCTTGAAAAGTGAAAGCATGTTTAGCTTAGTATTCATGTAAGTGCCTATGATTTGTATTAACTTTCCCAAATGATACTTACTGTGAAGGTGAGTACTATGTTATAAATTGACATTGTGTGAAGTGGCTTCCTAATTGTTGTGATGCATTTGGTGTGATCTACCATTTAGAATTCACTAGGAAGAAATCATGAACATGTCTTGATTTGAAAAGTTGAGAAATTCTCATATTACAGTAAAGATGACCTTTGTGCATTTGCTTGGGTATGAACTCATGATACATGTAAGTGTGTTGAGGAGAAGGACATTCCTCCATGGACACTACTAAGCATGGTATGGTTGAGTGTGACCTTCATGGCACTAGGTCTAACTAATAAAAGTCGTTGTTGATTCAATTAACTCAAGTCTATGTGCATGGAAGTATGAGTGCCTACTTGCTTTTGACTATTGTTATAATCTGCCTATGTGTGGCCTTGCAATATGATCTCTTAATGAAATGGAGTGTAATGACCATGTTATGATTAGGAGAAGGATGTTCCTCCTATGAACATAATAAGAGCCTTTATATTGATGCATTAAGGAGTGAGTGAATTGAAGTTTTGCTTGCTTGTGTGCATTGAGTGCTAAATGATGTGAAGTAGTGTTCCTTGTATGTTTGGTGCATTAACTTCTATGTGTTGATGTTATGAATATGATGAACTTCTATATGATGCATTTAAGTCCTTGTTGTGATTGAAATGTTCTAAGTGTCATTCGAGGACGAATGTTCCCAAGTGGGGGATATTGTAAGACCTCCAAAATGAGTTAGGCTGTCTAGAGTGTAACTTGTTTATCCTAAGTTTATAAGGTCCTAAAAAGAATTATAATATAGTTTTGAGGCATTGTATAGTGTTTGAGGTGATTTGGAAGTCAAACTTCAAGGGTCGATCAAAACGTTCGACGACTAGTCACCTATGTGCCTCATATGTCTATGCATGCTTAAAATTGTATTAAATGAGACTAAATAGTCTTAAAATGTATTATAATGATTTTAAATGGTATTATATGATGTTTCGAGAAGTTTGGAGGTCAAACGTCCAAGAACGTCCCAGACGTTCGAAAGTTAGCCCTTGAGACATTCATGTACGTCTTGATGGGGCCATGCATGTTTGGACGTGTTGCAGGTGTTTGTTTTGGGTGAAACTTATGTGGAATGTCTACAACTTATTAAGGGTTGTATTTACATGGGAAACGTCTGGGTACGACTTATAAAGGGCCACGCAGAAGGACCCAAGGCTGGCCAAGACACTTCCTTGGCAGTGTCAATCGACGGACCAAACGACGGCCAGTTGGTCAACCAATGGACCGTAGGTGAGGTCTCATCGATTTGTACTTAGCTTGGGCAGGTCTCAACCCAAAAACTGGCCAAGTACCAATCAACGGAAGCCAATGCACGGCCCGTCAACTGACCTATGGTCAGTAGATGACTCCGTCGATGGTGGCCTGCAATCTGTGCTTGCGTACTATTTCATTAACGGGGTGAATGGGAAATTCACCCCACATCCTAAACCGACTCTAATTGAGTTATTTATCTAATTTTGGGTGTATATAAGTCATCAAACACGTGAACCTCCCATTCCCAATCTCATACACACGTAAGAAATCTTTCCCTCCCAAAAATCTTCTCCCTAGAAACCTCCATTGTTGTTGAAGCTCAAGAACAGCTTGGAGCTTGGAATGGAATGATTTATTCACCAAGTTTTAGAGGTCTTCATGTATATAAAGGTATGGTGATATTCATCTCTAGTTATCCTTCCATCTAGAGAGTTAAATCTCAAAGTTTCAAAAGAGAAAAATATGATCAAACATCTTCTTCTTCAATCTGCCATGGGTTCTTTCTTAAATTGATTTCAAAGGCATAATATGAATGTATTGATGATTATATACTGATTTGGAAGTGGTTTTCAATCCAATTGCATGATGAACCCATGCTCTCTCACAAACTCGATTTTAGTCTATGTATGGCTTTGTGATCTTGATTTGTTATCTATTGAATTATTATTCTATTACGTTGAAGTGGTTATATATAGTGTTATTTACATGATTAAATGTTGAATTGATGTTGAATGATCCATGAGTATCAATGTATGAGGAATTCAACATGACTACTATATGATCTATGCATTCACTATAAAGTTGGTTTTGTGAAGATTGTTGTAAGACTTGAATCATGTTAAGTTGTTTGTAGCCACTGTTTTAGGTTAATATCATGATTGAATCATGGATATGAATCTTGTATGATTAAAGTAAGGAAGAATTGATATGAATTGATGTAGATTCTTCTAGTCTATCGATTGATAATACTATGTATATGATGTGATCTCGAATTGTGGATAGATGAAGCATCATTCCTTTGATGTAGTGATCTATTTAGCTACTTCCTAGCATGCACATTATTGTTAAAATATGATTGATAATCAAGGCCTTAGAGAATCAATAGTGTTGGTTAATTCCTCTCTATTCTAGCGAATTAATAAGTCTAATGCGTATGTTGGAAGCTTGATCTTGAAGTGCCTTAAGCATGTTTTCATTTTGATTAAGTGTATGATTAGATACTGCCTTAGATTGATATTATTGATGAAATATGATCTATAACCCACGTAAGTGAAATTGGCTAATGGTCTATGTTCTTCTACCTTCTAGTATGCTAAGGTGTTGTGCTAGTTGTAGTATGATCTTGTAGTAGCTTGTAATTGAATTCATATATGATTATGAAACTTAAACTACTGCCCTATACTTGATTTATCTATGAAAGAGTAGTAAAGGTCAAATATGACCAAAGGCTAAAGGGCTGGAAAGAATTGTTCTAATCTTCTACTTCTTTATTCTTCTATAATAATGTTGATGAAGCCTTGTATGGCATTGTGTGGTATGATCCACTTATGGTGGCGGTGTTTACTTTATGTCATTATATATGTGTTGACCATGGCCTTGAAGGCAAATTGATAAATATATTAATGAGTGGTTATGATGATCACCTTATGTGTAACTTGTGCCTAGTCTTCTACTTGGGTTGTGAATCTAGGTTATGTTGCTATGGTTATGAGCATGTAAAGGGTTAGGTAATATCATGTGTAGGTGCTGCCATTAATGACTTATCAAAGATTGATGACCCCTACCCATGTAACCCTATGTGAAGGTGTGAATAGCTAATGTTAGGAGTCTTAAAGTATACTAAGAAGTTGTCTTGTCTCCTATGCTAAATTATGTTGTGTGGTCTATACTTGAAAGTGTAATGTGGTCTAAGAGGATGGATGCCTCAATAAGTTGTTGATAGACATTATGTGATCATGTTGACCAATGTACACACACTCACACTTCATGTATGCTTGAAAGTAGTAAAGGTTTATGGTGTCTAAATGAAAGGTAGTTCTCATATTCACTAGTTTCTACTACTATGCATGTTAAGCTAATATGATATGATGAAGTATGAATGTGCATAGAGTCTTAGTGGGTTTTATGTGAAAGGGTTTCTTATATAGTTATACCTATAGACTTATGCATTGATGTATGAACATGTGTGATATCTATGTGTTATGTGAAAGGTTTGCTCACATGTATGTACACACACACATGGATGATGATCTAGTAAGTAAGAGGGGCCTTGATAGGGGTGCCCAAGATTACTCTAAATCTAGATAGGTGCTTGAATATGCTATAAGCATATGTGGAATGAATATCTTAATCCTATGTTTTATAAAAATATAATTAAAGGCTTTTCAATAAAGGGAACTTAGCTTAGCACCGAGTGAACTCGACATTGAGAGTTTTGACTTTCCCTTGAGGAATTTGTCCCTTATAGAGTGTTGACTTCCCTTTGAGGAATATTCACCTATGGACCCACATGAGGTGTTGACTTCCCTTAAGGAAGGTGTCACCCATGTTTTCTCATGAGATGAGGCCCCAATTGCCAAATGGCATGCAGAGGGAACTACCTATCTCTTAGTTCCATAAACTATGCTTGCCACATAGGATCTAGCAAAGTGAATTCACTTAGAATGATAGGATATATGTTAATGTTCTACCTTGGCTAGGTAGGAACACATTCCATTGGTCTAAGGCTCGACAACACCAAATTCCATGCTTAGTACTCATGGTCTTAGTGTCGGTTAAGGCTATAGTTTCCCTAAAGTAAAATAGACAGTGGAAGTAATGAATAGGACCCTAACAAAGAGGACTTAAGGTAAGTTACTTAGGATAGGTGGAAGTAAGGAACCTATCTAGACATTGCACAAGTAGCTCCTTAGGAAGTCTTAGGAAGTTGTTCTAATGCATGTCACTATGTATATGTTATTTATGCATGACTTTATAATATTGGTCTACTTGTTATGATGGTGCACATGGTATAAGTCTATATGCATGATGTTGATCTTATTGACCATATGATGAAGGTCTTGCTTGACATAAATGATGTGTTTTCTCTCACTATGTTGATGAATGACTTGGATGTAAAGGCTTGTGGTCTCATGATAGGTTTATTAAGTATGTGTGAGGTTATGGGGCCTTACATGTACATTACACTAATAGACTTAGATTTGGGGGCATGAGTTAGGTCTTATAAGGTTCTATGTGAAGTAAAACAAGTATATGTGCATAATGGATAGGAGTTCACTGTAATGCCCTTTTAGTCTTGGCCTAAATATATATATGTTGTACTATACTCCTATGATGGTATGTGTTGCTTCAGGTAGGTTATATGTATGGTTTTCCTTGTGGTCCTAAGGTGATGCATTTCACCAAGTATCACTAAAGGATTAGTTGGGAGGTTAATGAATGAAAAAGGGGAGATCACTGTTAAGGAGAATGGGTTCACTGTAAAGTGACCTCAAATGGGACTTAAATTCTATATGTGATTTTCTATGATGTTTGGCCTTTGATTATGTTTCTATGATGTATGTGAATGATATAAATGCTATTGATAAAGGTTTTATGATGATTTACTTAAAATGGCATGAAGTATGATTTCAAAGAAAATGTCCCTTTTAAATGCATCTTTTTGCATGGTTGCCATACTTAGTACATTCTTGTGCTAATCCCATTCTTCTCTACTTTTTACACAAAATGTAGGTTATGGATGCTTAAAGGATGTCTTGAATGGTGAAGAGCTTGATAGATGATTCTCAAGCTCAATGAAAGGAATCCTTAAGTTCGACGATCTCCTACTTATGTCTTTAATGTAAAGTCTTTAAATATTGTATAGTTTTGTAATGTGTCTTATGGGCCGTGTCCCTAATGTACTCAAATGTTGTTGAGTCTAAGATGGCAAAGGGACTTAAGGTCTATATATGTATTATGACTTATGTTTTATCTATATATGAGATGAAGTTTCTAGCATATGATGTGCTATGATAAGTTTTAAATTTTCCACTAAATTTACTATGTCAATGCGATGAATGATAACTATGGGCTTGTATAAGACCTCTGAGAGGTCAAGTACGACATGTTACTTCTAGGGGGTGCTCCCCGGATGTGACAAACATCTCTTAACAAGCTAGAAATAGATCATATCATAGCTTCTAAACATAATATCCCAATTCTCATAAATCACATATGGCCATAAACGGTATCACATCAACATTCTAATTTACACCTTCACACATACTCATCAAGCGACAAAACAAAAGTAAGCATCAAAACTCACCTTTTGTCCCTTAATCTTTGAGACATCATTCTTTCCAAGAAATAACATCTAAAAGACCACCGGACAAGGAAACAGAAGAGGGAAATCATATAGATCTAAGTCCTATGGCACGACAAAAGAGTAGTGAAGAAAGTGAAACTCTATCGTCTTATCGACTCTCTCTCATAGATGTGTCGTAACTCTCCAATGATGAACGAGACTCTACTAGATGTGGCAACTAGAGACATTGGACCCTAAATCCACTTTTATAACCTGGTTGTGATACAAAGTGTGTCACGATCGGGGTTCACACCCTAGAAGTAACATGGCGTACTTGACCTCTCGGAGGTCTTATACAAGCCCTTAGACATCTTTTCATTGCATAATCATAAGAAAAATAGCGGAAAATTTAAAAGTTCTAATAGCACATCATATGCTAGAATCATCACTTTTTATATATATAAATATAATAAATACATAAGTAGACTCTAAGTATCTTTGCCATCTTAAGACACAAGTCAATTGAAGAGAATAGGGACACGACTCTTAAAAATAAAAAATATAAGTCTAGTCAATTATATAAAATTAAAGAACATCTTAAAATAGGCAACCCTTGAATCATAAGGGTCCTTTTACTTGAGCTTGGGAGATCTATCTAAGCTCTTCACTTAGAAGACATCCTCTAGACATCAACACCTATACTTTGTGTTAAAAGATGATGAATAATGGTATTAGTACAAGAATGCACTAACTATGACAACCGTGAAAAAACATGCATTTAAGAAGGACATTTTATTTGAAATCACGCAACATGTTGTTTTATTAAAATTCATGAACATAGGCACATATAAGCACAATATAATTCACATACATAATATAGACATGTATACAACTCATAATAGCACATAAAGCCATTTATCATACTTTAAGGCATATTTAATACATACAATACATTAACTCTCTTTTATCTGACTTCTTCCTAAAATAATCCTCAAGTGTACTTAGTACAATGCATCACCTTGAGTTCCTCTTACAATAGTCTATCATAGATATGCTTCATATACATAAAAACATATAATCACATGTCATAACCACATCATACACATAAGCTTCACATAAGCACCACTATCTAAGACAACCCCTAAGTCACACTAGTGCAATGTGTTGGTACCACCCCATAATACTACTTCCACCTAGTGTACCTAAGAAGTCACCGTAGACTAGGAATAACATACTCAAGAAGTCATAACACCTTCATTTATAACTAGACATAAGGCCACAGAATTCATTGCATCATACAAGGACTCTATCCTTTTCAACAACCTTAGTCATAACTCATTTAGTTCATACCAGAAGTAAACCACCCTTATAACCCCTTCACAAGATTACTTATGCAATGTACACATGGAGTCCCATACCCCCACATATACTAAGTAAACTCATTTAGAAGCCATAAGTGCAATTCACATACATACACATAATTCATGTCTTGACATAGCAAAGTCACTTAATAATGCATTCATACAACTCATACATAACATAATAAGTCTTATTTCATACGAGTACTAATTTTATCCTTTCTTTGAGTTCACTAGTGTGATGCATGAGTAGGGTGCATAGTCCTACCTATACTAAGTAAACTCCTCAAGGAGTTATGATTAGAGCCCTTAATCTTATCTTAGTTTATTTCTTACTTTTGGAGACTTAGCCATAACTGACATTGATAATGTAAGCTACATGGAATCCGTTGTTCTCCTCCCACACCAAAAAAAGAGGGCTAACACTTGCCTAAGGTGTAAACAATGATACATAGATATCTAGGTGGTATCCACAAGTTATAACCTACGGGGGCACGTAGTTATGGAACATGAAGATTGCTTCTAGACCTTTACTTACTAGTGTGGAGGTTTCCATATCTTGAGACAGCATCTATGTTGAGAGCCCGTACTTGCTAAACGTGAAGGTTTTCTTGTGTGAAGCCGAGTTACTAAAAGTGAATCCCCTACTCTCATTTGTCATGTTCACTCGGTACTAGTCTCTAACTCCCATTTTAATTGTAATTAAGCCTTTAATGCATTAGTTCATAAAGAAGTCTTTAGAAGCTTGCTCTTTCATAGATCATATTGCTCAAAGGATTCTAAGATGAGAATGTTCTTTCATCATAGACCCTACTTCATGTGAGAATGTCCTTCCACATATTCATACAATCAGTACATCATGTGTGTGTGCATACAATGTGAGATCTACCTTCACATAAACACCTTTAGTCACACATGTTCATAACTTCATTAATCATATACTTCACATGCATAGAAATTGTAATGATGCATGGGAGAACTACCTTTTCCTTAGTCATCATGAATCTATCCTATTCATAGACATGCATGGAGTGTGTGTATATTGGTCAACATGATCACATAATGGCTATAACATAACTTTGAGAAAGCCACCTCTAAAGATCGTACAACATTCCTCACGTCTCAAGTCATACAAACATATAGAGTATTAAGCACTATAGACTACACACACTCACATTAAATCATAGGATACAAGAACATATTCAACATTAGATTAGAAGAATCCTAACATACTTTGATCACACATTCATATAGGGTTCATATAGGTAGTTGTCATGCTATAAGATTATTCATCATCATTAGCCATCTTAGACAACACCTAAGCGTAACATGATCATAACATATACACAACATCATCCACATACCTAGATTATGCAACTAGTGTGGAAGACTATTCATATACCTCACATAACATGAATTTACTTAGAACAAGATATTAGAATCAAGGCTAAATCATTCAACTTCCTAAACATTAGATCATCATATGAATTCATCTTGCATATAATGATTTCAAGGCCATGATCATATCACATAAGCATGTACAAGAATGTAAACACCGCTACCATAAGTGGACCATACCAATCATCACAATTCAATATACATTCTAAGCTAATAAGAAGTAATAAGTCAGCTTACCAAATCTCCAAGATAATGATCATCATGATCAATTCTCCACAAATCATAATCAATTGATATATATATATATATATATATATATATATATATATATATATATATATATATATATATATATAAGACTAGGATCAATCAATATACAATAATCTAATAACAATTGAAACTTAATCTAATCAAGATTACAAGGCCCATGACATATCATAATTTGAGAGGATAGACAAATAATGGGTTCTTCATGGAATTGGATTTAAAATCATTTAAAAACAATAGATTAATCACATATTTAACATTCGAATGCTTTTGAAATCATGTTAAAACAATATATTAATCACATATTTAACATCCGAATGCTTTTGAAATCACTTTAACAATGAACCCATGGCCAGATTAAAAGATAGGATTTTTAACATAGAATCGTGTTTGAAAAGGATTTGAAAGGACTCAATAGATTAATGGTTATCTAGGGATGAACTATTATTATAACTTCTACATTAGATAGCCAAAGTAATTTTGAGAAGAAATCTCCAAGAATACACCTCCATAGCTTGTTCTTGAGCTTGGTCTCCAATGGGGGTTTCGGGGGTTTTGGGAGAGTTTGTTTGAAAGGGAAAGATTTGTTCTGAAGAATGAATCCTAAATTAGATTTAAGGATTATATATTAACTTAAAACACCTAAAAACACTTAAAAACCGTATATAGTGTAATTAGTAAGTGGGGTGAATTTCCCATTCACCCCTTAAGTGGACGGCGTGCAGGCAGTGCAGGTTGCAGGCTCAAACGAAGGCCAAGGACGACGGGGTGTCGATGAAGTGACAGTCTGTCTTGTTTCTCCGTCGATGGTGACTGAGTCTCCCTTATTGGGGAATGAGCTCACACATCTAGGTGTTGAGCAACGCCCCCGATCAACGGGGCATACATCAGTGTACGATATGTCGTTTACTAGGCGTATATTGACACTGCCTAGGCAGTCTACTGCCAGCTTTTGGGTCCTCCTCAAGGACCCCATTGGTGGTCCTTGGGGATTCGTGACCGTACGAACCTTAATAATTCCATTAAAAAGTTAGGATCCTCCCCTATCAATTTAGACCCCAAACAACACTTAAAACATACCAAGGAATACTAAAACACACTAGCACGTCTAACTTTCAAACGTCTCAAATGTTCTTGGACGTTTGACCTCCAAACCACTTCAAACCAAGTATACAAACTGTAAATCACTTGATTCACATGTTACTAGCCGTTTTAGGAACAAGTGAGGCTCTAGACACCTAAACTCATTTGGAGCGTCTTGACAAAACTCATTATCCACATCCCCATATTAGGGATTTTTCCACCATAATTTCTAGAGCAAACCCCTCCCTCTTTGATAATTATCCAACAAACTAAGTTCTACGGATCGAAACATGGATTCAGAGAGTAAAACTCTTACCTTTAGCCTAAGAATGGTGAAAACCATCAAGAACACACATGGGGTCAATCCTTAGCTCTCAAAGTCAAAAAGTGCATAATACAACATTTTTGGGGTTTTATTTACGTCTTAGGTCACGTCTATCCCGCTATAGCAGCCCCAACCCTCCACAGTGGCCCTGTCCTAGAAAGAATGATCCCTCCAAAGCGCTTGCACAGAAACAATGAGCAAATTTAAGAATTCTAAACCTCCATTTCACAACACACCATCATCCTATGACATTAAAAAAAATACCCGTTCACACGAAGATCAGTTTCTGGAGTTCTACTCACCTGAATTTAATTCTGTAAAGTGGTATGAGTTCCTTAACATCTAAGATATCCACTCGTGTAATCAAAATTGTTTAATAGATCTCTCATTTGTTACCAGATTTCCCTAACTTTCACTTACTCTGATTTCTTCCAAATCAGGATTAGGCTAGAAAATCTTAAGTTACTACGAAAAAGTTTTCTAACCCCAATTCTTTCCCCAATGGATTTTCCTTAACGACTGAATGAGATCGTTACATTGACACAAATCTTCTCTCTAACTCAAATCATCCTTGAATAGAATATCTTTTCGGTCTCATCTGTATAACATTCAAAGCAACCCAAAACTTTAGATCTACAACAAACAAATCTAAAGTACAACTATTGAACAGATTATCCACTTATATTGGTCTCTTTCGAGCACCACTACAAGAGAAATGCTAGAATGAAGTTGATTAGCTTAATTCATAAATTTATCGCTCGTCAATCAGACAAATATATGATTAGTAGTCATAAAAAAGCAATTCAATAAACCCACTATATGAAATCAACGCCCAATTCCATAATCGCACCCAAGTGTTTGAGGTTTTCGCCACAAATTGCAAAGTGTAAATAGATTATACCTTGCATGAAATTAGCCTTGTGTAACTTGAATCTAAAGGATTTAATAGAAAACCCACTTCAATTCCGACCTCAATTTTCCAAATACTTATTTTAACAATTGAAAAAATTTACGATAAATTATTCTTCTTTAATGAAAAAGGTTTCTCTCTCTAGAATGTTCAGAATTTCCCTCTCTTTCTCTATCCTCTACGCTATTTACTATCACAACCCAAGGGTACCACCTAGATGGAACATGGCGTATAAAATCCCGAAGGACCCCATACAAGTCACTTAACTCTTATAACATAAGAAATAGAACATAAGAAGTAAAACAATCGTCCAAGTCCAATAGTTTTATAAATGAAAGCGAAAGCGTAAAACACTTGTCTCAATAACCATCTAGTACAATAGAACGAAATTGGGACTAGACCATACATCATGTTTAAAACTGAAATAACAAGGAAACTAGGAACAATGAAAATCCTTCCTTGAAACATGAGGACTCCCCAAAGCTCAGGAACCTCAAAATCAACCACTAGCCACAAAACTGGGAAACCTGAATGTCAAATCCTATATGTGGAAAAATGTAGGTAAAAGTATGTGTTAGTACAAAACAATGTACCCAGTATAATAGATATGTGTAAAACATTTAAATCATGCTAAAAGGGACATTTCATTTCATGAAATGCAATTGACCAAGATAAAACATGATATAAGAGAGTTAGAAAACATAAGTCATAAAACCATGGTCAATGCAAGCTACATCATCTATAAAACCTATGAACTCATATGTGATACTTCTTGAAGTAATATAAGTTCATTATTAATGTAGTGAATTAGCCTTAACCAACATAGAGACTATGTGAGCTATAACATGATCCCTTGGTGTCTCGCAAAGTAAAAAGGATTGTCGTACTTGCCAAGGTAGAACCATGAACTTCTAGCATAAGTGAATCCACTAGCTAATGTCTACTCGAGATAATCATCATATGGGGGAACATAGGTAAGATATAAGAAAATTGCTTCTAAAAATTTGGACTCTACTTGGGAGAGTTTCATCTCAATTTCCTCTCTGTGTGAAGCATAAATCCCACATAATAATCATTTCTCGCTTATTTTTATTATCCATGGAAAGGAAAGTCATCTTGGCAATCCAAGCTATCTATGGAAAGGTACAATTAAGTATCCAATCCTAGCTAAGTCATAAGACATTCGTGGAAAGGTACCTTTCAATTCCCAATCCAAGTTAAGTTTATTTGGGTATCTCCTTAGACCATGTGTGAGTAACCTTTCACCGTTCACCATCTTTTCATACTAGCTCAGAAAGGAACATGGGTAATCACTTCTTGCCTCTTCATTATATCAGATTTTTAGCCTTGGTTCATTTAAGGTGAAAAAGACTTTCAATCCTAAGAACCCATATTATGTGAGAATACCTTTCATAATCATGCATGGGTGTGTTTATGACAATATAGTTTCAACAACACAACAACTACATCATCATTGATATTTTACTCTCTAAGCCGTAAAAGCATTTGCATAAATTTCATAAGAAATGCATAAGTCTATAATTCACCTGTCAAAGTTCAAAACCCTCTTTCAATCATTAAAACTTAGAAAACATGGGTTAGATATGTATTTCATCATTAATTAAGGTAAAGCTAGCAATACCTGTTTAATTTCATTAAATTCTTCCTTTAAAATCAAAATCTTACATTGAATCATGAATAAAAAATGAGGGTTTATATGGGTTCATGGGAATTCATCATAAAACCATAGTATTTCATCATAATCCAATTATTTAAATCAATTATCAAAATAACTCATGACAATTGATTAATACCCTAACTCAATTGGGAATTTCTAACTTTTAAAATAGAGAAATTTGGGAACTCCATGAATGAAAGGATTCCATGGATGAAAACTATCATACCTTGAAATTAGTTGCTAATCTTGAATGGAGGAATTGAGGCTTGACCTTGTCCCTAGATTGAATCCTTTCTTCATCTTCAAGTTTCTAGAGAGTAAACTATTTTATGGAGGAAGAACTTTGATTTCTTTTGATTTTTAGAAATAGTGACTTGAATGGGTGAGTTTTGGGGTTAAAATCATTTATATTGGGGTCCTAATCTTAGGCAAAAATGACATAGTATAAATTCAATTGAAACCTAAAATACCCAAAAAAACCTGACTTAAAATTTTAAAACAAAGCTCACTGGAGCTCGCCAAAGGCCATTCAATGACTAGCCAAGTGAGCCTTTAGCTCACCGAAATTTACAGTTGGTCGACTTGGGGGATAACTCAACTTAGGAGATGGGGGAGTCAAATTTGATGACACGCCAAGTGGAATGGCGAGCTCGACTTGTCTTGCCTTAAGTTAGAGAATGTTGTATGCTTGAATCAAGCAAAAACGGTGAAGAGCTATACCTGGCGGATTGCCATGTCGACTAAGAAGTGAATATTCTCCCTTCTTTTAATTCTATCTATTACATTTATAGTTTCTCAAAGTTTTGCCCAAAAATTAGTTTTGTATCCCTCTCGATGACTTTATCTCAGTTCTACAACAGCATTCGGCGAATCATAGGTTCCCCTTTTTCTTGCTTCATGCTTCATGTGTTTGAGTCTCATTAGGCAATTATGTTTGGGTTTTGTTTTTTCACTTTTGAAAATTCACTAATTTCCTCCTAATATTGCCCTTTGAGTCATCATTTATCTTTATTCACAGTCAACTTTGGCGCACAACCACTCGTTTCTTCTTATGTTTTTCCACGATCGCCTTTTTTGCCTCACTTCACCGATTGACGTTGAGGGCTGACTTAGTGCAGTTTCCTTGTAGGTGGTCTTATATTAATTTGGTGACTCACCCTACTCATTAGGCAAACTAAACTATGTAGTATGTACTTCTTTTGTGTTTTTGGCCATTCTTTCCAAGCATTGATCCTCGCCTTGTCCAATTGCCTTCTTAGCTACAAATCATCAATATTCAATCAAAATGTGAAAAAATGGGAATTGATGACATGATTCATTGAGTTAAATGGACCTTAAATACGTGCACCGCTCATCATCGAACAAAGATAAAAGTAAAATTTTATACATTGTAGTATTTGTCAAAATCTTTAACACGATTCAAAATCTTTCAAATACACCACGGTGACTCAAAAACTACATTTTTATTATGTCAAAAACTACATATAATGTCATTTTGTAGAACATATGAAGCATGTAGAAGTTCAAATTAGATCAAATTTTATTTGAAAAAGTTCTCAATATACATGATAAAATGGACCTGTTTTTCAAGTTATAACAACTTTTTGGGGATAAAACTAGCTCATTCTTAAATTATGCTTGTTGGTCATTTATTTTATTTCTCTATTGATATTTCTATGTCATTATGATGATTTTTAGTGAGTATTAAATGTTTTTCTGATGCGTTGCAAGTTAAGAACATTTTGTTGTTTTTTAGTTAATTTTAAAGACTAGTGCAAAATTGTTTGTTGTTATTTTTGTTTGTGCGGAAGTCTAAACTCATTAACTATTGTGTCACGACTGGGGTCTAGAGCCTAGCCGAAACCAGCGTCGTTGACCTCTCAGAGGTCGCAGACAAGCCTACATACGTCATCATTACATCGTATAGGTTAATTTTAGCGGAAAATAGACTTCATAGTAAGAATCGCACTAAATCACAACAGTTTACCACAACCATCTAATAATGAGTTATTCGAAAGAAGGAAATAGTTCATAACTGCATTAATATAAAGTTACCAAAATGGCACCAATACGACGTCTGAAAAATAAGTAAGAAAGAAACGCTATTGGAACATCCTCCACTAGCTTATGCCTATGCCTAAGCTAGAATATAAGAGATAAGCATCCTTAAAAGCATGAGGGCCTACCAAGTCCGGATGAATTTTCCACGTCCGAATAGCTTCAACGTAGTCTCGTAAGCTCTAGCGTCCACCTGCACCTACACCTAAAAGTAAAGGGTTGTACCGGATTACTACACACTTGTACTAAGTATGGGTGTATGCAAGTACACACCAAGGACATGCATGATTGAGAAGAGCTCTCTCCTAACGATATGACTTATGTAAAGCCAAGTAAGTTGGACTTGCCAAATTAGATTAGGAAAGTCATGCTATGAGAGTAACATGCATCATCATTCTTTTCATATTGCACACAGCACATAATACACATCATTTAGCACATACATATATCATATATCATTCGTTCGTATGCCGTGAGACCTTGGAATAACATTAGGACTTCCCAATTGACGGATCAACATATGGGACCTCAACTAGGGAGCCTTCTTTAGAAAACACAGAGTCTGCTTCATTCATTCATACGTACTTCATATTTCATTCATTTATATACCTAGGATGTTGTTTAGGACTCTCTTAGGGTTTACTGTACAATGACCAAGAATGACCTAGTGTCATTACTTGAGTCTAGTTCACATCTTGATTATCCTATCCAAACACCTTTTGTATATTCATTTCATAGTGTGCATTACATGAGGCTGGCCTCATTCTTTCTTTGGGAACTTTAACTTTAACCGACATAGATCATGTGAGCTCCATGAAATACAGTGTCTACCCCACACCGAAAAGAGGTGGAATCACCGGCCAAAGTGAAACCAAAACATGCTAGCGTATATAGGGAATTGAACCCTGCTAGATCCCTATGTTGGCTGCATAGGTTCAAATACTAGGAGATATAAGGAGACCCATACCCGCCTAAATGGACAGTCTCATCTCATGAGGTTTACACGAACCCTTACCTTCCCGAAAGAAGGTATCGTGACTCATAGCTAGCCTATCGGTGCTCCGTATAAATTTCCATTACATTCATCTCACACATCATAGAAGCTGGCTTCTAGAATGAGGGCATCATTGCTCATTAGATGATTTATCATCTCATCATTAGTATTAAGTGTGTATTAATCTCAATACTTTCATTAGAGTGTTTCTTAGAGACTGGTCTCTTTATTAGTTTTACACTCTCATAGGCGAGTACGATATTTGGTAACACTTATTAGGCTCATTTGAGATTGATCTCGTCTTTCATATTAGCCTCTTATCATGTTGTCACCACATTCATTAACTTTAGCATATTAGCTCTTCATAATTACTCACCCCATTACGTGAATGTTCATTTCATCATATGCCAATGCACTTGGCCTTTTAGTGTATTTCACACTCTTACTTAACCCTGTTGGGATCACATCATTTCATCATATACATCTTAGGTTCACTTATTTTTAAACGTATGCTGAACTTATGAACCTATACGTACAAGCCATGAGGCTTCATTCATAATTCGTCTAAGTGACTCATACTTACCCAAGATTATGTGGTACAAGATTTATGCATCTTGTAAGTATGCCAAGGTCTCGAGTTCGATCCCTATGGGCAGCATTCATTAAATATTTATTCACATAATACTTATGTATCAATACGGAATTGGGCAAGGGAACCCGATTTCAAATCCCTTGAGCAACACTTAGTCTTATATTAAATTTTGATTTAAAAAGTTCAGCTTGGGGACCCGAGGTCGAGTCCCAACGCCTCCACTTCTTTTTCTTTCTTTTATTTCCTCTCTTTTTCGTTTGACACCAAGAGGATGTGGGATCGATCCCCCACAACCTCATTTTATTATTCTTTAATTTTTATCCTAACTCCCTCACCTATCCGAGAGGTTGTGGGTTCGATCCCCACACACCTCATTTTAGTTATTTTTCCCTCTTTCATTTCTCCACTTGAGCCTCACCCCCATTTCGAATCCCCCTTACCTCATTTTTATTCTTGAATTTTTCAGTAGCTTGCATATGGTAAGGTCTTGGGTTCAATCCCTAATGACCTCACCTCTTAAAAAAAAAATTAAAAATCAAACTGCTCCACACTGCCCATGCCGAGACCAATTTCCAGATTTCTGGAAATTTGGTCATCCTTTCAATCCACTTTTTCTCAACATGTATACATTGGATTTTTATGGCAAATTCTTTAGTCATTTCGTACATTATTATATGCATTATTTCCAAGTAATTTTATACAAAAACAAAAGGTTTTAACATGCCATTTTCATGCTCCAAACCATGCCCAAGAACACGCTGCACACACATTTTGCACACGTTCATCATCACATATTTCCGAACACACATACATGAACATAATCATCACGAAAAAACTTTACATTCCTAAATTCTACCAGCGATCATACCCAACCTACAACAATCGATGGGAGCTAGTGACAGGGACATGCAAAGGGGAACATTCCTAGTTTTTGGATTAGAATTCGACTAAATCTTAGGGGGCTCTTGGGAAAGGGACCAAGAGGTAGAAAACCCATAACTTTTTCGTCGTTTAACACCTTTCAAACCTGATCTCAAGTGCTGCCAACACACATAAGCTCATCATTCTTTACATAAGTCAATTAGCACAGAGTTCATCTTATCAATATTCTTCATATAATATCCACAAGGACTCAGTATATCACAATACATGACTTAACTCAAAAATGCAAGAAGCAAAACAAATTTCAAACTTTCAAGGTCAACTTACAGTGACTTCATTGTATTATCACTGTGAAGTTTCTAAAATTTGAGTTTTTGCAAAACTTCACCTAAAAATCAAGAAATCACAATTCCTAGCCATAATTATATTATTAGAAAGAATGACTAACCTCAGTCATCAAAAAGATGAGGATAAAGGGTCTTCATGTCGGCCTCGGCCTCCCATGTTGCACCCTCAACTAGGTGGTTCTTCCATAACACTTTTACGGAAACCACCTCTTTGTTCCTCAACCTCTTCACTTGCCTATCAAGGATTTGAACTGGAACCTCCTCATAAAAGAGGTTATCCTTGACTCCAAGTCCTTCAATAGGAAGAATAGACTCGGTATTACCGACACACTTCTTCAACATAGAAACATAGAAAACAGCATGAACCGAAGCTAAATTATTAGAGAGTTTCAAGCGATAAGCAACCTTACCAACCCTTTCCAAAATCTCATAAGGTCTCACGTAACGAGGACTCAACTTTACTTTCTTACCAAATATAACCACTCCCTTCATAGGTGAAATTTTCAAATACACCTTATAACCTTCTTCAAACTCCAAATACCTTCTCCTATTGTCGGCATAGGACTTTTGTCGACTATAGGCTGTTTGTGTAAGACCTCGAAAATGACATAGGTTAAATAGATCCTAATATGTTGGTATTGATTTTCTAAGGTCCTAAATATGTTTAATATGTATTATAGAGGCAGTAGCTATAATATTAGAGGTGTTTTAAGTCAAACGTCAAGGGACGACTAAGACGTTTGACGACTAAGTCACCTAATTGTCTCTTATGTGGTTTTATGTGTTTATGTGTGTTTCATGGAGTTTTAAGGTTCTTAATAGAGTTAATATATCATGTATAGGCAGTGGTTAAAGTTTCGTGAAGTTTGGAGGTCAAACGACCAAGAACGTCCAAGGCATTCGAAAGATATGTCTTGAGTCAACCTTGTAAGTATAGGCGAGTTTTGTTGAGTTTTACGTGTTTGTTTTGGATTAAATTCATGTGAGAGGTGTTAAACTCATAGAATATCATATTTGGGTTGGAAACGTCCGGGAAATTATCCCCAAGGACCATCTAAGGGTCCTTGAGGAAGGACCCAAAGTCTGATGTGCAGGCAGTCCCAGGCAGCCTTGGCGACGGAGTTGTCAACGGCCAGTAGTGGCTGTGACTCCCCGTCACAAGGGTCTCGTCATGGGGTACTTGTCCAAGGGTGTATAGGGGACCCTTGTCAAGCTACTGTTGCTTGCAACAGTAGGCAATGACGCCCCGTCATGGGCAGGTCGTCATGGGTTGTTCGCTGCGTACAGATTTTTCTGCCAAGTCAGGGGTGAATTAGTAAATTCACCCCACTTACAAATAAGAGTTTAGGCAGTTTATTAAGGGTATTATGGGTATTTTAATTAACTATGTCAGTAGTTAACACCCTAAAGACTTCATTCTCATTGAAAACCCAAAACTCTTAGAAATCTCCCCAAAATCTCCATTGAAGACTCCATTGAAGAGGCAGCTTGGTGAGGGGTTATTGTGTGGAAATTCTTCATCAAAGTTAAGAATTATCATCCTTGAGATATGACTTTTGATCCTTGAAACTCGTTTCATCAAGGAGCCCAACTTTCAATGATGTTTTCAAAGTTTTCTAAAGTGAATTGTCCAATTTCGGGATTCTACCATGGGTTCTTGCATAAATGATTTCTAAACATTGAATTATGATCTAATTGATATTGTATTGATGATTTCAACATAAATTACCTATGAACCCATGTGAATTGATGAACCCTAGTTTTGACTACTTTTTGGGTTACTTGATATTAAGCTAATGTTGATGAATTGTTGTGTAGTTTCTTATGAGCTTCTAATTATATAAGAATTGTATTCAATTGATATACAATTGATCTTATATTGTTAAACCTAGATTGAATTGATGTAGATTCATTGAGTTTTATGGTTATTACTTTGAATTGTTGTTCATGGTCATGGGTAAGGGCCTTGTGATGTTGAATTGGTTGATTTGGCATTGAATTGAAGTATGGATATGGGGATGAAGGTATGCTGCCCCGTTTTTCCTTAATTTGAGATTAATTATACTTTGATTCTATTGTGATTGGTATGGTCAACGTATAATGGCGGTGTTATGTGTTTTACTTGAAATTGATGTGGCCTTGTCGGCGTTACTTTATGTAATATTATGAGCATGGCCTTATTTGCAATTACTTGAAGTTATGTGGCTATTTGTGTAGTAGTTGATGTGAAGTATGGAATTACCTATCTACATGTGAAGTTATATAGTCATGTATGTACTCTTCTAGTTATGTTGCCTTAAGTGATCTTGTTAGACTTTGACTTGACATTATTAATGTAGTGTTAGGTTAAGTCTTGGTTATTCCTACTTGAATTTATGAGTCTATGTGGAGTATATTAATTATGTTATGATGATATATAGGGTGAATTGAAGATGTTAGGTTGTTTTAGAGGTATTTCTAGAATGACTTGTATTATGTGTTAAAGGAGAAGTATGTGATGTCTTGTCTTGGTTGACTTGTATCTCTTGCTTGATGTATATATGGTTATGAGTATGTGATGTCTTGATATAGGGTGTTATAACTCTTAATCTTGAATTTATGAATGACATGTGACTTTAAATGATGTTATGAGAGTCTCTTATGTGCAAACCTTGACTTAAGGGTAAGGTTAAGATGGATTGGAGTAGTTAGCCGTAATGGTATCCTTCAAAGTATTGGAATGATGGACTTAAGGTTATTTGGATGGAACGTCATCATATTAACACTTAGGAAAGTCATTATGAGATTCTTATCACCATTTTGAGGTAGCCCTAGTGGACCTTCCTTGGTAGGGTAAATGTGATTGGGTTATGAACTAGATATGGAACCCTATTATATGAACCTTAATGTGAATTAATCTATGAGAACAAAGGCTAGCACCGAGTGAGTATGGAAAGGAAAGTAGTTCTAGTTAAGTGTGAGACTAGAATACAAAGAAATCCTTCATATTCCTTAACCATGTGCCTACATGGGATGTGTCCAAGTTCTACCATTGGCAAGTAGAACAACCTCATCGAAGTAGGATAGAACTTCGGATTCCATGTCTTGCTATCATGGTCTATGTCGGTTATTGCCTATTCTCATCATGTGGAATACCTATTAGCATTAGATAAGTTTATGAGGTTTAGGTGGTGGTATGAGACGCTATCTAGACATTGCACAATAGACTTTGAAGGTGTTATGTGGAGTTCCTAGGTATTGTCCAAGACCATTATGTGAGTGTCTTATGTGATGCTTTATGTGAGTGTCTTATGTGATGTATGAGTCTTAATGAACTAATGAACTAATGACCTATGTTAATAAATATGTAAATGAAGGAGTACCTAATCTAAAGTGACTTAAGCATTCCTTAGCTAAAGTGTAAGGAGGGCATGAAAGGATGGTCTCTTCATGTCTTATCTTTGGAAGTCTTGAGGATGACTCTAGTTAGGGAAGTTGGTTAATCTTGATGTTTATGATTGTTTCTAAGTATGTATGTGACTCATTGTAGGTAAACTTAAGGGTCGTTTAGGCACATCTAGAGAGGGTGTATGGGCGGTCTCTCTTTGTGTGACTTAAGTGAATCTTAGGATGACTTTAAGTGAGGGAATTACATACTAGAAAGACTTAAAGTGAGGGATGAAGTGCTTCACTGTAACAGTGAATTAATTCACTGTACAGTATATAGCTCACTGTAAAGTGAGTTCTTTAAATGGTATTTTTGGTTAATTGTTATCTTATGTGTTTCCTAATTGCTAAATGATGTTCTTATTTTTAAACTATTATTTCCAAATTAAAAGATGCATATTTCCAATAAAGTCCGTTTTCATGATTTTATGCATATAGCCATACTTAGTACATGTGGTTGTACTAATTCCATGCTTTATTTTCTATCTATAGTTCTTGGTAGGTGAAGAGCTTGTGAAGTGAAGACTTGGACTTAGAAGGATCGTTCAAGAAGAAGTTGAAGTATGTCCTCAATTGACTCGAGGGCATATGTCTTTTATTGTTTTCTTTGAAGTATTGTAATAGACTATTTCTTTCTATTTTCGTATTGAAGTATGGGCCGTGTCCCAAGTATTCTTGTGTCTTAAGATGATGAGATTGAGACTTAGTGTTTTTCCTAATTTCTATTACTTTTATATGAAAGAGAATATTTAAATACTATATTATGTTTTGTGAAAAGTTTTAATTCTGCACTACTTTTCACTATGTATATGCAATGAATGATATGCATGAGGCTTGTCTTAGAACTCTGAGAGTTCGACGTTGCCGGTCGCAATCCGAGATCGCACCCTATCTTCTAGGGTATGTTTTCTGGTAGTGACAAAGTTGGTATCAGAGCATAGGTTGGTAAAAGTAGTATTAGGTATCAAAAAGTCTCTTCAAGTCACGTCTAGTAGAGTCTTGACCATCGGTGTGAGTCGCGACACATCTATGGGCGAGAGGCTATAGGACGATAGTGTTTCCCTTCATTTCTACTCCTATGTTCGTGCGGTAGATTTATGTTATGAGTATCCTTTTAAATGTGTTTCCTTGTTTTCTAGGAGATGAATACTAGAAGGATGGCCGCTAAAAGGATGGAAGAGGGAAGGGGTAATGAGGAAGTTCTACCCCAAGTTGAGGAAGTTCTTCAAGGTGCTCAAGGTGGGCAAGGTGCTCAAGGTGATCAAGTGCCTCCTCAAGGTGATCATGCTCCTAATGTAGGAGGAGGTGATGAGGTGCTGGAATTGTCTAATAGGGTGATTGGAGAGGCTTTGCTTGCTTTAGCCCAAGCCGTAACGGCTCAAGATAACTTGAACATGATGCCTAGGGTTAATGCTATGGAGATCACTATGTCATCTAGGTTGAGAGACTTTGTGAGGTTGAATCCTCCAATCTTTCTTGGCTCTAAGGTGAATGAGGATCCCCAAGAATTCTTTGATGGTGTGTACAAAGTTTTGAGTGCTATGGGGGTTACATCTAGGGAGAAGGCGGAGTTGGCTTCTTATCAATTGAGAGATGTGTCTCAAATTTGGTACACTCAATGGAAGGACAATAGACCGGTGGAGTCGGGTCCTATTGAGTGGGAAGAATTCAAGGAAGCTTTTCTTAGCAAGTATTTTCCCCGTGAGAAGAGGGAAGAGAAGGTAGAAGAATTTATCAATCTCAAGCAAGGCAATATGAGTGTTGAGGAGTACTCTTTGAAATTCTCAACTTTGTCTAGGTAAAAGTAGTATTAGGTATCAAAAAGTCTCATCAAGTCACGTCTAGTAGAGTCTTGACCATCGGTGTGAGTCGCGACACATCTATGGGTGAGAGGCTATAGGACGATAGTGTTTCCCTTCATTTCTACTCCTATGTTCGTTCGGTAGAGTTATGTTATGAGTATCCTTCTAAATGTGTTTCCTTGTTTTCTAGGAGATGAATACTAGAAGGGTGGCCGCTAGAAGGATGGAAGAGGGAAGGGGTAATGAGGAAGTTTTTTCCCAAGTTGAGCAAGTTCTTCAAGGTGCTCAAGGTGGGCAAGGTGTTCAAGGTGCTCAAGGTGATCAAGTGCCTCCTCAAGGTGATCATGCTCCTAATGTAGGAGGAGGTGATGAGGTGCCGGAATTATCTAATAGGGTGATTAGAGAGGCTTTGCTTGCTTTAGACCAAGCCGTAACGGCTCAAGATAACTTGAACATGACGCCTAGGGTTAATGCTATGGAGAGAACTATGTCATCTAGGTTGAGAGACTTTGTGAGGTTGAATCCTCCAATCTTTCTTGGCTCTAAGGTGAATGAGGATCCCCAAGAATTCCTTGATGGTGTGTACAAAGTTTTGAGTGTTATGGGGGTACATCTAGGGAGAAGGAGGAGTTGGCTTCTTATCAATTGAGAGATGTGTCTTAAATTTGGTACACTCAATGGAAGGACAATAGACCGGTGGAGTCGGGTCCTATTGAGTGGGAAGAATTCAAGGACGCTTTTCTTGGCAAGTATTTTCCCCGTGAGAAGAGTGAAGAGAAGGTAGAAGAATTTATCAATCTCAAGCAAGGCAATATGAGTGTTGAGGAGTACTCTTTGAAATTCTAGACTTTGTCTAGGTATACACCTTCCCTAGTGACTAATTCAAGGGATGAAATGAGTCGCTTTGTGACGGGCGTAGCCGATTTAGTGAAGGAGGAATGCCGTACGGCTATGTTGCATGATAATATGACTTTGGCTAGACTCATGGTGTATGCACAATCAATTGAAGAGTCTAAAATTAGGAGGATGTAAAGGAACTTGAAAAGGAGTGTTCCTAGTGACCAAGTGCAACCTAGGTTCAAACTCAAGATGGACCTAGTGTTCCTAAGAAGAAGTTTGAGAAGAGAGGTGGTTCTAGAAATGACAAACCTTTATGTGTCACTTGTGGTAAGAGACATTGTGGTGAGTGTTTATTGGGTACTGGTAGTTGCTTTGGATGTGGAAAGGATGGGCACAAAGTAAGATATTGTCCAAACATTGCTTCTAGGAAGGAGGGCAAGAGGGTTGAGCCTAGTGTTCCGAAGGAAGATGCTCCAACTAAGAAGCGTTTCTATGCACTTCGGACTAGAATTGAGAAGCCGGGTGACAGTGATGATGATGTCGGTAAGTTCTTGTTTATCTTTTGATAGTATGAGTTCCTTCTAAGTGGGGGAGTATGGTTTGTAGATGGTATAGAATTCCTTGAATTGTTGCATGTGCATGATGTTTAGGAGTTTGGTTGAAATTGAATTTCAATTACTTCTTGCATTGTTTGTTGTATTAAACTTTGAGCATGTTGTATGATGTGTTTAAATGATGTTATCTTACATATTAGCATGTCTATATAAAGAATTGCCTAAAATTTGCATTTTTTGAAAAGTTGCTGAAATCACTGGATACACTGCTCACTGTAATTTTTTTTTGAGAAAATGCTATTTGATTCTTTGGTCTAAAATTGTGGTAATGTGATTAGAACTGATGTATATGAGTATGATGTTGAATCTAAAATGAGTTTTTGCTATTTGGATAGAAGCATGTGAGTTTTGTAGCATAATGAGTTATAGAATTGTTTTCTAGTTTCTTGTTGTGTTGAGAATCTCTTGATTTTGTGAAATATATGTTTTCTTCTTGATAATATGTTGTATGGTTTGGTTATGTGCTGCGAGTTTAATATCTAATCTTGGAAGTGTTCGGAGAGTGGCAAGTGTCATTCGAGGACGAATGTTGTCCAAGTGGGGGAGATCGTAAGACCTCGAAAATGACATAGGTTAACTAGAGCCTAATATGTTGGTCTTTATGTTCTAAGGTCCTAAATATGTTTAATATGTGGTATAGAGGCAGTAGCTAAAATATTAGAGCTATTGGAAGTGAAACGTAAAGGGACGACTAAGACGTTTGACGACTAAGTCACCTAATTGTCTCTTATGTGATTTTATGTGTTTATGTGTGTTTCATGGTGTTTTAAGGTTATTAATAGAGTTAAAATAGCATGTATAGGCAGTGGTTAAAGTTTCGTGAAGTTTGGAGGTCAAATGACCAAGAACGTCCAAGGCATTCGAAAGATATGCCTTGAGTCGACCTTGTACGTCTAGGCGAGTTTTGTTGCGTTTTACGTGTTTGTTTTGGATGAAATTCATGTGAGAGGTGTTAAAATCATAGAATATCATATTTGGGTTGGAAACGTCCGGGAAATTATCCCCAAGGACCATCTAAGGATCCTTGAGAAAGGACCCAAAGTCTGATGTGCAGGCAGTCCCAGGCAGCCTTGGCGACGGAGCTGTCAACGGCCAGTAGTGGCTGTGACGCCCCGTCACAAGGGTCTCTTCGTGGGGGCCTTGTCCAAGGGTGTATAGGGGACCCTTGGCAAGCTACTGTTGCTTGCAACGGAAGGCCATGATGCCCCGTTTCAGCCGTGACGTCCCGTCATGGGCAGGTCGTCATGGGCTGTTCCCTGCGTGCAGATTTTTCTGCCAAGTCAGGGTTGAATTAGTAAATTCACCCCACTTACAAATAAGAGTTTAGGCGGTTTATTAAGGGTCCTATGGGTATTTTAATTAACTATATAAGTAGTTAACACCCTAAAGACTTCATTCTTCCAAATTGAAAACCCAAAACTCTTAGAAATATCCCCAAAACCACCATTGAAGACTCCATTGAAGAAGCAGCTTTGTGAGGGATTCTTGCGTGGAAATTCTTCATCAAAGTGAAGGATTATCATCCTTGAGGTATGGATTTTGATCCTTGAAACTCGTTTCATCAAGGAGCCCAACTTTCAAAGATGTTTTCAAAGTTTTCTAAAGTGAATTGTCCAATTTTGGGATTCTACCATGGGTTCTTGCATAAATGATTTCTAAACATTGAAAGATGATCTAATTGATATTATATTGATGATTTCAACATAAATTACCTATGAACCCATGTGAATTGATGAACCCAAGTTTTGACTACTTTTTGGGTTACTTGATATTAAGCTAATGTTGATGAATTGTTGTGTAGTTTCTTATGGGCTTTCTAATGATATAAGAATTGTATTCAATTGATATATAATTGATCTTAGATTGTTAAGCCTTGATTGAATTGATGTAGATTCATTGAGTTTTATGATTATTGCTTTGAATTGTTGTTCATGGCCATGGGTAAGGGCCTTGTGATGTTGAATTGGTTGATTTGGCATTGAATTGAAGTGTGGATATGGGGATGAAGGTATGCTGCCCCGTTTTCCTTGATTTGATATTAATTATACTTTAATTCTATTGTGTTTGGTATGGTCCACTTATGGTGGCGGTGTTATGTGTTTTACTTGCAATTGATGTGGCCTTGTCGGCGTTACGTTATGTAATATTATGAGCAAGGCCTTATTTGCAATTACTTGAAGTTATGTGGCTATTTGTGTAGTAGTTGATGTGAAGTATGGCATTACCTATCTACATGTGAAGTTATATAGTCATGTATGTACTCTTCTAGTTATGTTGCCTTAACTGATCTTATTAGACTTTGACTTGACATTATGAATGTAGTGTTAGGTTAAGTCTTGGTTATTCCTACTTGACTTTATGATGATATATAGGATGAATTGAAGATGTTAGGTTGTTTTAGAGGTGTTTCTAGAATGGCTTGTATTATGTGTTAAAAGTGAAGTATGTGATGTCTTGTCTTAGTTGACTTGTATCTCTTGCTTGATGTATATATGATGATGGATATGTGATGTCTTGATTTAGGGTGTTATAACTCATATTCTTGAATAAATAAATATAGGTGAGACCTTAATGATAAGAGGGTCATTTATGTGGAACCTTGAACTTAGTGGCGAGGTTATAAATTGTGAAGTAGTTAGCCGTAATGGTATCCTTCATGTGATGAGTGATGTACTTACGGTTGATTGGCTGGAATGGCATCATAACATACCTTAGGGAAGTCATTATGAGCTTCTTATCGCCATTGTGAGGTAGCCCTAGTGGACCTTCCTTGGTAGAGTAAATCTGATTGGGTTATGAACTAGATATGGAACCCTATTATATGAACCTTAATGTGAATAAATCTATGGGAACAAAGGCTAGCACCGAGTGAGTATGGCAAGGAAAGTAGTTCTAGTTAAGTGTGAGACTAGAATACACAGAAATCCTTCATATTCCTTAACCATGTGCCTACATGGGATTTGTCCAAGTTCTACCATTGGCAAGTAGAACAAACTCATCGAAGTAGGATAGAACTTCTGATTCCATGTCTTGCTATCATGGTCTATGTCAGTTATTGCCTATTCTCATCATGTGGAATACCTATTAGCATTAGATAAGTTTATGAGGTTTAAGTGGTGGTATGGGACTCTATCTAGACATTGCACAATAGACTTTGAAGGTGTTATGTGGAGTTCCTAGGTCTTGTCCAAGACCATTATGTGAATGTCTTATGTGATGTATGAGTCTTAATGAACTAATGAACTAATGACCTATGTTAGTAACTATGTAAATGAAGGAGTACCTAATCTAAAGTGACTTAAGTATTCCTTAGCTAAAGTGTGAGGAGGGCATGAAAGAATGGTCTCTTCATGTCTTTTCTTTGGAAGTCTTGAGGATGACTCTAGTTAGGGAAGTTGGTTAATCTTGTTGACATGATCTAAACCTTAGGATGTCTTAAGGACTATTTAGGTAATCTTGAAGAGGTCACTGCACTATGGACATTATCTTCTCGATTTACTTAAGTAGGTCTTTTGATAGTCTTTGGAAGGAGAATGTCTTCTAATCTAAGTGTAGGTGTGTTTAGTGAGAATGATTCTATTTGAGGTTGTACATAGGATCTTTTGTGTGTGTGTGATAGAGAATGTATGGGCGGTCTCTCCACACTCACTCAAGTGAACCATGGAAATGACCTTTGGTAGATGAATCTTACCTTGATGTTTATGATTGTTTTCTAAGTATGTATGTGACTCATTGTAGGTAATCTAAAGGGTCGTTTAGGCACATCTAGAGAGGGTGTATGGGCGGTCTCTCTTTGTGTGACTTAAGTGAATCTTAGGATGACTTTAAGTGAGGGAATTACATGCTAGAAAGACTTAAAGTGAGGGATGAAGTGCTTCACTGTAACAGTCAATTAATTCACTGTACAGTGAATATAGCTCACTGTAAAGTGAGTTCTTTAAATGGTATTTTTGGTTAAATGTTATCTTATGTGTTTCCTAATTGCTAAATGATGTTCTTATGTTTAAACTATTATTTCCAAATGAAAAGATGCATATTTCCAATAAAGTCCGTTTTCATGATTTTATGCATATAGACATACTTAATACATGTGGTTGGACTAATTCCATGCTTTATTTTCTATCTATTGTTCTTGGTAGGTGAAGAGCTTGTGAAGTGAAGACTTGGACTTAGAAGGATCGTTCAAGAAGAAGTTGAAGTATGTTCTCAATTGACTCGAGGGCATATGTCTTTTATTGTTTTCTTTGAAGTATTGTAATAGACTATGTCTTTCTATTTTCGTATTGAAGTATGGGCCGTGTCCCAAGTATTCTTGTGTATTAAGATGATGAGATTGAGACTTAGTGTTTTTCCTAATTTCTATTACTTTTATATGAAAGAGAATTTTTAAATACTATATTATGTTTTGTGAAAAGTTTTAATTCCGCACTACTTTTCACTATGTATATGCAATGAATGATATGAATGAGGCTTGTCTTAGAACTCTGAGAGTTCGACGACGCCGGTCGCAATCCGAGATTGCACCCTATCTTCTAGGGTATGGTTTCGGGTTGTGACAAAGTTGGTATCAGAGCATAGGTTGGTAAAAGTAGTATTAGGTATCAAAAAGTCTCATCAAGTCACGTTTAGTAGAGTCTTGACCATCGGTGTGAGTCGCGACACATTTATGGGTGAGAGGCTATAGGACGATAGTGTTTCCCTTCATTTCTACTCCTATGTTCGTTCGGTAGAGTTATGTTATGAGTATCCTTCTAAATGTGTTTCCTTGTTTTCCAGGAGATGAATACTAGAAGGGTGGCCGCTAGAAGGATGGAAGAGGGAAGGGGTAATGAGGAAGTTCTTTCCCAAGTTGAGCAAGTTCTTCAAGGTGCTCAAGGTGGGCAAGGTGTTCAAGGTGCTCAAGGTGATCAAGTGCCTCCTCAAGGTGATCATGCTCCTAATGTAGGAGGAGGTGATGAGGTGCCGGAATTATCTAATAGGGTGATTAGAGAGGCTTTGCTTGCTTTAGACCAAGCCGTAACGGCTCAAGATAACTTGAACATGACGCCTAGGGTTAATGCTATGGAGAGAACTATGTCATCTAGGTTGAGAGACTTTGTGAGGTTGAATTCTCCAATCTTTCTTGGCTCTAAGGTGAATGAGGATCCCCAAGAATTCCTTGATGGTGTGTACAAAGTTTTGAGTGTTATGGGGGTACATCTAGGGAGAAGGAGGAGTTGGCTTCTTATCAATTGAGAGATGTGTCTTAAATTTGGTACACTCAATGGAAGGACAATAGACCGGTGGAGTCGGGTCCTATTGAGTGGGAAGAATTCAAGGACGCTTTTCTTGGCAAGTATTTTCCCCGTGAGAAGAGTGAAGAGAAGGTAGAAGAATTTATCAATCTCAAGCAAGGCAATATGAGTGTTGAGGAGTACTCTTTGAAATTCTAGACTTTGTCTAGGTATACACCTTCCCTAGTGACTAATTCAAGGGATGAAATGAGTCGCTTTGTGACGGGCGTAGCCGATTTAGTGAAGGAGGAATGCCGTACGGCTATGTTGCATGATAATATGACTTTGTCTAGACTCATGGTGTATGCACAATTAATTGAAGAGTCTAAAATTAGGAGGATGTCAAGGAACTGGAAAAGGAGTGTTGTTAGTGACCAAGTGCAACCTAGGTTCAAAAAGAGGGTTCAAACTCAAGATGGACCTAGTGTTCCTAAGAAGAAGTTTGAGAATAGAGTTGGTTCTAGCAATGACAAACCTTTATGTGCCACTTGTGGTAAGAGACATTATGGTGAGTGTTTATCGGGTACCGGTAGTTGCTTTGGATGTTGAAAGGATGGGCACAAAGTGAAAGATTGTCCAAACATTGCTTCTAGGAAGGAGGGCAAGAGGGTTGAGCCGAGTCATTAAAAGATGCATATTTCCAATAAAGTCCGTTTTCATGATTTTATGCATATAGCCATACTTAGTACATGTGGTTGTACTAATTCCATGCTTTATTTTCTATCTATAGTTCTTGGTAGGTGAAGAGCTTGTGAAGTGAAGACTTGGACTTAGAAGGATCGTTCAAGAAGAAGTTGAAGTATGTCCTCAATTGACTCGAGGGCATATGTCTTTTATTGTTTTCTTTGAAGTATTGTAATAGACTATTTCTTTCTATTTTCGTATTGAAGTATGGGCCGTGTCCCAAGTATTCTTGTGTCTTAAGATGATGAGATTGAGACTTAGTGTTTTTCCTAATTTCTATTACTTTTATATGAAAGAGAATATTTAAATACTATATTATGTTTTGTGAAAAGTTTTAATTCTGCACTACTTTTCACTATGTATATGCAATGAATGATATGCATGAGGCTTGTCTTAGAACTCTGAGAGTTCGACGTTGCCGGTCGCAATCCGAGATTGCACCCTATCTTCTAGGGTATGTTTTCTGGTAGTGACAAAGTTTGTATCAGAGCATAGGTTGGTAAAAGTAGTATTAGGTATCAAAAAGTCTCTTCAAGTCACGTCTAGTAGAGTCTTGACCATCGGTGTGAGTCGCGACACATCTATGGGCGAGAGGCTATAGGACGATAGTGTTTCCCTTCATTTCTACTCCTATGTTCGTGCGGTAGATTTATGTTATGAGTATCCTTTTAAATGTGTTTCCTTGTTTTCTAGGAGATGAATACTAGAAGGATGGCCGCTAAAAGGATGGAAGAGGGAAGGGGTAATGAGGAAGTTCTACCCCAAGTTGAGGAAGTTCTTCAAGGTGCTCAAGGTGGGCAAGGTGCTCAAGGTGATCAAGTGCCTCCTCAAGGTGATCATGCTCCTAATGTAGGAGGAGGTGATGAGGTGCTGGAATTGTCTAATAGGGTGATTGGAGAGGCTTTGCTTGCTTTAGCCCAAGCCGTAACGGCTCAAGATAACTTGAACATGATGCCTAGGGTTAATGCTATGGAGATCACTATGTCATCTAGGTTGAGAGACTTTGTGAGGTTGAATCCTCCAATCTTTCTTGGCTCTAAGGTGAATGAGGATCCCCAAGAATTCTTTGATGGTGTGTACAAAGTTTTGAGTGCTATGGGGGTTACATCTAGGGAGAAGGCGGAGTTGGCTTCTTATCAATTGAGAGATGTGTCTCAAATTTGGTACACTCAATGGAAGGACAATAGACCGGTGGAGTCGGGTCCTATTGAGTGGGAAGAATTCAAGGAAGCTTTTCTTAGCAAGTATTTTCCCCGTGAGAAGAGGGAAGAGAAGGTAGAAGAATTTATCAATCTCAAGCAAGGCAATATGAGTGTTGAGGAGTACTCTTTGAAATTCTCAACTTTGTCTAGGTAAAAGTAGTATTAGGTATCAAAAAGTCTCATCAAGTCACGTCTAGTAGAGTCTTGACCATCGGTGTGAGTCGCGACACATCTATGGGTGAGAGGCTATAGGACGATAGTGTTTCCCTTCATTTCTACTCCTATGTTCGTTCGGTAGAGTTATGTTATGAGTATCCTTCTAAATGTGTTTCCTTGTTTTCTAGGAGATGAATACTAGAAGGGTGGCCGCTAGAAGGATGGAAGAGGGAAGGGGTAATGAGGAAGTTTTTTCCCAAGTTGAGCAAGTTCTTCAAGGTGCTCAAGGTGGGCAAGGTGTTCAAGGTGCTCAAGGTGATCAAGTGCCTCCTCAAGGTGATCATGCTCCTAATGTAGGAGGAGGTGATGAGGTGCCGGAATTATCTAATAGGGTGATTAGAGAGGCTTTGCTTGCTTTAGACCAAGCCGTAACGGCTCAAGATAACTTGAACATGACGCCTAGGGTTAATGCTATGGAGAGAACTATGTCATCTAGGTTGAGAGACTTTGTGAGGTTGAATCCTCCAATCTTTCTTGGCTCTAAGGTGAATGAGGATCCCCAAGAATTCCTTGATGGTGTGTACAAAGTTTTGAGTGTTATGGGGGTACATCTAGGGAGAAGGAGGAGTTGGCTTCTTATCAATTGAGAGATGTGTCTTAAATTTGGTACACTCAATGGAAGGACAATAGACCGGTGGAGTCGGGTCCTATTGAGTGGGAAGAATTCAAGGACGCTTTTCTTGGCAAGTATTTTCCCCGTGAGAAGAGTGAAGAGAAGGTAGAAGAATTTATCAATCTCAAGCAAGGCAATATGAGTGTTGAGGAGTACTCTTTGAAATTCTAGACTTTGTCTAGGTATACACCTTCCCTAGTGACTAATTCAAGGGATGAAATGAGTCGCTTTGTGACGGGCGTAGCCGATTTAGTGAAGGAGGAATGCCGTACGGCTATGTTGCATGATAATATGACTTTGGCTAGACTCATGGTGTATGCACAATCAATTGAAGAGTCTAAAATTAGGAGGATGTAAAGGAACTTGAAAAGGAGTGTTCCTAGTGACCAAGTGCAACCTAGGTTCAAACTCAAGATGGACCTAGTGTTCCTAAGAAGAAGTTTGAGAAGAGAGGTGGTTCTAGAAATGACAAACCTTTATGTGTCACTTGTGGTAAGAGACATTGTGGTGAGTGTTTATTGGGTACTGGTAGTTGCTTTGGATGTGGAAAGGATGGGCACAAAGTAAGATATTGTCCAAACATTGCTTCTAGGAAGGAGGGCAAGAGGGTTGAGCCTAGTGTTCCGAAGGAAGATGCTCCAACTAAGAAGCGTTTCTATGCACTTCGGACTAGAATTGAGAAGCCGGGTGACAGTGATGATGATGTCGGTAAGTTCTTGTTTATCTTTTGATAGTATGAGTTCCTTCTAAGTGGGGGAGTATGGTTTGTAGATGGTATAGAATTCCTTGAATTGTTGCATGTGCATGATGTTTAGGAGTTTGGTTGAAATTGAATTTCAATTACTTCTTGCATTGTTTGTTGTATTAAACTTTGAGCATGTTGTATGATGTGTTTAAATGATGTTATCTTACATATTAGCATGTCTATATAAAGAATTGCCTAAAATTTGCATTTTTTGAAAAGTTGCTGAAATCACTGGATACACTGCTCACTGTAATTTTTTTTTGAGAAAATGCTATTTGATTCTTTGGTCTAAAATTGTGGTAATGTGATTAGAACTGATGTATATGAGTATGATGTTGAATCTAAAATGAGTTTTTGCTATTTGGATAGAAGCATGTGAGTTTTGTAGCATAATGAGTTATAGAATTGTTTTCTAGTTTCTTGTTGTGTTGAGAATCTCTTGATTTTGTGAAATATATGTTTTCTTCTTGATAATATGTTGTATGGTTTGGTTATGTGCTGCGAGTTTAATATCTAATCTTGGAAGTGTTCGGAGAGTGGCAAGTGTCATTCGAGGACGAATGTTGTCCAAGTGGGGGAGATCGTAAGACCTCGAAAATGACATAGGTTAACTAGAGCCTAATATGTTGGTCTTTATGTTCTAAGGTCCTAAATATGTTTAATATGTGGTATAGAGGCAGTAGCTAAAATATTAGAGCTATTGGAAGTGAAACGTAAAGGGACGACTAAGACGTTTGACGACTAAGTCACCTAATTGTCTCTTATGTGATTTTATGTGTTTATGTGTGTTTCATGGTGTTTTAAGGTTATTAATAGAGTTAAAATAGCATGTATAGGCAGTGGTTAAAGTTTTGTGAAGTTTGGAGGTCAAATGACCAAGAACGTCCAAGGCATTCGAAAGATATGCCTTGAGTCGACCTTGTACGTCTAGGCGAGTTTTGTTGAGTTTTACGTGTTTGTTTTGGATGAAATTCATTTGAGAGGTGTTAAAATCATAGAATATCATATTTGGGTTGGAAACGTCCGGGAAATTATCCCCAAGGACCATCTAAGGATCCTTGAGAAAGGACCCAAAGTCTGATGTGCAGGCAGTCCCAGGCAGCCTTGGCGACGGAGCTGTCAACGGCCAGTAGTGGCTGTGACGCCCCGTCACAAGGGTCTCTTCGTGGGGGCCTTGTCCAAGGGTGTATAGGGGACCCTTGGCAAGCTACTGTTGCTTGCAACGGAAGGCCATGATGCCCCGTTTCAGCCGTGACGTCCCGTCATGGGCAGGTCGTCATGGGCTGTTCCCTGCGTGCAGATTTTTCTGCCAAGTCAGGGTTGAATTAGTAAATTCACCCCACTTACAAATAAGAGTTTAGGCGGTTTATTAAGGGTCCTATGGGTATTTTAATTAACTATATAAGTAGTTAACACCCTAAAGACTTCATTCTTCCAAATTGAAAACCCAAAACTCTTAGAAATATCCCCAAAACCACCATTGAAGACTCCATTGAAGAAGCAGCTTTGTGAGGGATTCTTGCGTGGAAATTCTTCATCAAAGTGAAGGATTATCATCCTTGAGGTATGGATTTTGATCCTTGAAACTCGTTTCATCAAGGAGCCCAACTTTCAAAGATGTTTTCAAAGTTTTCTAAAGTGAATTGTCCAATTTTGGGATTCTACCATGGGTTCTTGCATAAATGATTTCTAAACATTGAAAGATGATCTAATTGATATTATATTGATGATTTCAACATAAATTACCTATGAACCCATGTGAATTGATGAACCCAAGTTTTGACTACTTTTTGGGTTACTTGATATTAAGCTAATGTTGATGAATTGTTGTGTAGTTTCTTATGGGCTTTCTAATGATATAAGAATTGTATTCAATTGATATATAATTGATCTTAGATTGTTAAGCCTTGATTGAATTGATGTAGATTCATTGAGTTTTATGATTATTGCTTTGAATTGTTGTTCATGGCCATGGGTAAGGGCCTTGTGATGTTGAATTGGTTGATTTGGCATTGAATTGAAGTGTGGATATGGGGATAAAGGTATGCTGCCCCGTTTTCCTTGATTTGATATTAATTATACTTTAATTCTATTGTGTTTGGTATGGTCCACTTATGGTGGCGGTGTTATGTGTTTTACTTGCAATTGAT
This sequence comes from Solanum sitiens, assembly GCA_016801875.1. Taxonomy (NCBI): domain Eukaryota; kingdom Viridiplantae; phylum Streptophyta; class Magnoliopsida; order Solanales; family Solanaceae; genus Solanum; species Solanum sitiens. The sequence goes on along the minus strand of JABWTJ010000618.1, from coordinate 161,540 downwards.
GTGGCCTTGTCGGCGTTACGTTATGTAATATTATGAGCAAGGCCTTATTTGCAATTACTTGAAGTTATGTGGCTATTTGTGTAGTAGTTGATGTGAAGTATGGCATTACCTATCTACATGTGAAGTTATATAGTCATGTATGTACTCTTCTAGTTATGTTGCCTTAACTGATCTTATTAGACTTTGACTTGACATTATGAATGTAGTGTTAGGTTAAGTCTTGGTTATTCCTACTTGACTTTATGATGATATATAGGATGAATTGAAGATGTTAGGTTGTTTTAGAGGTGTTTCTAGAATGGCTTGTATTATGTGTTAAAAGTGAAGTATGTGATGTCTTGTCTTAGTTGACTTGTATCTCTTGCTTGATGTATATATGATGATGGATATGTGATGTCTTGATTTAGGGTGTTATAACTCATATTCTTGAATAAATAAATATAGGTGAGACCTTAATGATAAGAGGGTCATTTATGTGGAACCTTGAACTTAGTGGCGAGGTTATAAATTGTGAAGTAGTTAGCCGTAATGGTATCCTTCATGTGATGAGTGATGTACTTACGGTTGATTGGCTGGAATGGCATCATAACATACCTTAGGGAAGTCATTATGAGCTTCTTATCGCCATTGTGAGGTAGCCCTAGTGGACCTTCCTTGGTAGAGTAAATCTGATTGGGTTATGAACTAGATATGGAACCCTATTATATGAACCTTAATGTGAATAAATCTATGGGAACAAAGGCTAGCACCGAGTGAGTATGGCAAGGAAAGTAGTTCTAGTTAAGTGTGAGACTAGAATACACAGAAATCCTTCATATTCCTTAACCATGTGCCTACATGGGATTTGTCCAAGTTCTACCATTGGCAAGTAGAACAAACTCATCGAAGTAGGATAGAACTTCTGATTCCATGTCTTGCTATCATGGTCTATGTCAGTTATTGCCTATTCTCATCATGTGGAATACCTATTAGCATTAGATAAGTTTATGAGGTTTAAGTGGTGGTATGGGACTCTATCTAGACATTGCACAATAGACTTTGAAGGTGTTATGTGGAGTTCCTAGGTCTTGTCCAAGACCATTATGTGAATGTCTTATGTGATGTATGAGTCTTAATGAACTAATGAACTAATGACCTATGTTAGTAACTATGTAAATGAAGGAGTACCTAATCTAAAGTGACTTAAGTATTCCTTAGCTAAAGTGTGAGGAGGGCATGAAAGAATGGTCTCTTCATGTCTTTTCTTTGGAAGTCTTGAGGATGACTCTAGTTAGGGAAGTTGGTTAATCTTGTTGACATGATCTAAACCTTAGGATGTCTTAAGGACTATTTAGGTAATCTTGAAGAGGTCACTGCACTATGGACATTATCTTCTCGATTTACTTAAGTAGGTCTTTTGATAGTCTTTGGAAGGAGAATGTCTTCTAATCTAAGTGTAGGTGTGTTTAGTGAGAATGATTCTATTTGAGGTTGTACATAGGATCTTTTGTGTGTGTGTGATAGAGAATGTATGGGCGGTCTCTCCACACTCACTCAAGTGAACCATGGAAATGACCTTTGGTAGATGAATCTTACCTTGATGTTTATGATTGTTTTCTAAGTATGTATGTGACTCATTGTAGGTAATCTAAAGGGTCGTTTAGGCACATCTAGAGAGGGTGTATGGGCGGTCTCTCTTTGTGTGACTTAAGTGAATCTTAGGATGACTTTAAGTGAGGGAATTACATGCTAGAAAGACTTAAAGTGAGGGATGAAGTGCTTCACTGTAACAGTCAATTAATTCACTGTACAGTGAATATAGCTCACTGTAAAGTGAGTTCTTTAAATGGTATTTTTGGTTAAATGTTATCTTATGTGTTTCCTAATTGCTAAATGATGTTCTTATGTTTAAACTATTATTTCCAAATGAAAAGATGCATATTTCCAATAAAGTCCGTTTTCATGATTTTATGCATATAGACATACTTAATACATGTGGTTGGACTAATTCCATGCTTTATTTTCTATCTATTGTTCTTGGTAGGTGAAGAGCTTGTGAAGTGAAGACTTGGACTTAGAAGGATCGTTCAAGAAGAAGTTGAAGTATGTCCTCAATTGACTCGAGGGCATATGTCTTTTATTGTTTTCTTTGAAGTATTGTAATAGACTATGTCTTTCTATTTTCGTATTGAAGTATGGGCCGTGTCCCAAGTATTCTTGTGTATTAAGATGATGAGATTGAGACTTAGTGTTTTTCCTAATTTCTATTACTTTTATATGAAAGAGAATTTTTAAATACTATATTATGTTTTGTGAAAAGTTTTAATTCCGCACTACTTTTCACTATGTATATGCAATGAATGATATGAATGAGGCTTGTCTTAGAACTCTGAGAGTTCGACGACGCCGGTCGCAATCCGAGATTGCACCCTATCTTCTAGGGTATGGTTTCGGGTTGTGACAAAGTTGGTATCAGAGCATAGGTTGGTAAAAGTAGTATTAGGTATCAAAAAGTCTCATCAAGTCACGTTTAGTAGAGTCTTGACCATCGGTGTGAGTCGCGACACATCTATGGGTGAGAGGCTATAGGACGATAGTGTTTCCCTTCATTTCTACTCCTATGTTCGTTCGGTAGAGTTATGTTATGAGTATCCTTCTAAATGTGTTTCCTTGTTTTCCAGGAGATGAATACTAGAAGGGTGGCCGCTAGAAGGATGGAAGAGGGAAGGGGTAATGAGGAAGTTCTTTCCCAAGTTGAGCAAGTTCTTCAAGGTGCTCAAGGTGGGCAAGGTGTTCAAGGTGCTCAAGGTGATCAAGTGCCTCCTCAAGGTGATCATGCTCCTAATGTAGGAGGAGGTGATGAGGTGCCGGAATTATCTAATAGGGTGATTAGAGAGGCTTTGCTTGCTTTAGACCAAGCCGTAACGGCTCAAGATAACTTGAACATGACGCCTAGGGTTAATGCTATGGAGAGAACTATGTCATCTAGGTTGAGAGACTTTGTGAGGTTGAATTCTCCAATCTTTCTTGGCTCTAAGGTGAATGAGGATCCCCAAGAATTCCTTGATGGTGTGTACAAAGTTTTGAGTGTTATGGGGGTACATCTAGGGAGAAGGAGGAGTTGGCTTCTTATCAATTGAGAGATGTGTCTTAAATTTGGTACACTCAATGGAAGGACAATAGACCGGTGGAGTCGGGTCCTATTGAGTGGGAAGAATTCAAGGACGCTTTTCTTGGCAAGTATTTTCCCCGTGAGAAGAGTGAAGAGAAGGTAGAAGAATTTATCAATCTCAAGCAAGGCAATATGAGTGTTGAGGAGTACTCTTTGAAATTCTAGACTTTGTCTAGGTATACACCTTCCCTAGTGACTAATTCAAGGGATGAAATGAGTCGCTTTGTGACGGGCGTAGCCGATTTAGTGAAGGAGGAATGCCGTACGGCTATGTTGCATGATAATATGACTTTGTCTAGACTCATGGTGTATGCACAATTAATTGAAGAGTCTAAAATTAGGAGGATGTCAAGGAACTGGAAAAGGAGTGTTGTTAGTGACCAAGTGCAACCTAGGTTCAAAAAGAGGGTTCAAACTCAAGATGGACCTAGTGTTCCTAAGAAGAAGTTTGAGAAGAGAGTTGGTTCTAGCAATGACAAACCTTTATGTGCCACTTGTGGTAAGAGACATTATGGTGAGTGTTTATCGGGTACCGGTAGTTGCTTTGGATGTTGAAAGGATGGGCACAAAGTGAAAGATTGTCCAAACATTGCTTCTAGGAAGGAGGGCAAGAGGGTTGAGCCTAGTGTTCCGAAGGAAGATGCTCCAACTAAGAAGCGTTTCTATACACTCCAGACTAGAATTGAGAAGCCGTGTGATGGTGATGATGATGTTGGTAAGTTCTTGTTTGTCTTTTGATAGTATGAATTCCTTCTAAGTGGGGGAGTATAGTTTGTAGATGGGATAGAATTTCTTGAATTGTTGCATGTGCATGATGTTTAGGAGTTTGGTTGAAATTGAATTTCAATTAATTCTTGCATTGTGTGTTGTATGAAACTTTGAGCATGTTGTATGATGTGTTTACATGATGTTATCTTGCATATTAGCATGTCTATATAAAGAATTGCCTAAAAATTGCATTTTTTGAAAAGTTGCTGAAATCACTGGATACACTGCTCACTGTAATTTTTTTTTGAGAAAATGCTATTTGATTCTTTGGTCTAAAATGGAGGTAATGTGGTTAGAACTGATGTATATGAGTATGATGTTGAATATAAAATGAGTTTTTTCTATTTGGATTGAAGCATGTGAGTTTTGTAGCATAATGAGTTATAGAATTGTTTTCTAGTTTCTTGTTGTGTTGAGAATCTCTTGATTTTGTGAAATTGATGTTTTCTTTTTGATAATGTGTTGTATGGTTTGGTTATGTGCTGCTAGTTTAATCTCTAATCTTGGAAGTGTTCGGAGAGTGGCAAGTGTCATTCGAGGACGAATGTTTTCCAAGTGGGGGAGATTGTAAGACCTCGAAAATGACATAGGTTAACTAGAGACTAATATGTTGGTCTTTATGTTCTAAGGTCCTAAATATGTTTAATATGTGGTATAGAGGCAGTAGCTAAAATATTAGAGGTGTTGGAAGTGAAACGTCAAGGGACGACTAAGACGTTTGACGACTAAGTCACCTAATTGTCTCTTATGTGGTTTTATGTGTTTATGTGCGTTTCATGGTATTTTAAGGTTCTTAATAGAGTTAATATAGCATGTATAGGCAGTGGTTAAAGTTTAGTGAAGTTTGGAGGTCAAACGACCAAGAACGTCCAAGGCATTCAAAAGATATGCCTTGAGTCGACCTTGTACGTCTAGGCGAGTTTTGTTGAGTTTTACGTGTTCGTTTTTGATGAAATGCATATGAGCGGTTTTAAACTCATAGTATATCATATTTGGGTTGGAAATGTCCGGGAAATTACCCTCAAGGACCATCTAAGGGTCCTTGAGGAAGGACCCAAAGTCTGATGTGCAGGCAGTCCCAGGCAGCCTTGGCGACGGAGCTGTCAACGGCCAGTAGTGGCTGTAACGCCCCGTCACAAGGGTCTCGTCGTGGGGTCATTGTCCAAGGGTGTAGAAGGGACCCTTGGCAAGCTACTGTTGCTTGCAACGGAAGGCCATGACGCCCCGTTTCAGCCGTGATGCCCCGTCATGGGCAGGTCGTCATGGGTTGTTCCCTGCGTGCAAATTTTTCTGCCAAGTCAGGGGTGAATTAGTAAATTCACCCCACTTACAAATAAGAGTTTACGAGGTTTATTAAGGGGTCTTATGGGTATTTTAATTAACTATATAAGTAGTTAACACCCTACAGACTTCATTCTTCCAAATTGAAAACCCAAAACTCTTAGAAATATCCCCAAAACCTCCATTGAAGACTCCATTGAAGAGGCAGCTTGGTGAGGGGTTATTGCATGGAAATTCTTCATCAAAGTGAAGGATTATGATCCTTGAGGTATGGATTTTGATCCTTGAAACTCGTTTCATCAAGGAGCCCAACTTTCAAAGATATTTTCAAAGTTTTCTAAAGTGAATTGTCCAATTTCGGGATTCTACCATGGGTTCTTGCATAATGATTTCTAAATATTGAATTATGATATAATTGATATTGTATTGAAGATTTCAACATAAATTACCTATGAACCCATGTGAATTGATGAACCCTAGTTTTGACTACTTTTTGGGTTACTTGATATTAAGTTAATGTTGATGAATTGTTGTGTAGTTTCTTATGGGCTTTCTAATGATATAAGAATTGTATTCAATTGATATATCATTGATCTTATATTGTTAAACCTAGATTGAATTGATGTAGATTCATTGAGTTTTATGGTTATTGCTTAGAATTGTTGTTCATGGCAATGGGTTAGGGCCTTGTGATGCTGAATTTGTTGATTTGGCATTGAATTGAAGTGTGGATATGGGGATGAAGGTATGCTACCCCGTTTTCCTTGATTTGATATTAATTATACTTTAATTCTATTGTGTTTGGTATGGTCCACTTATGGTGGCGGTGTTATGTGTTTTACTTGCAATTGATGTGGCCTTGTCGGCGTTACTTTATGTAATATTATGAGCATGGCCTTATTTGCAATTACTTGAAGTTATGTGGCTATTTGTGTAGTAGTTGATGTGAAGTATGTCATTACCTATCTACATGTGAAGTTATATAGTCATGTATGTACTCTTCTAGTTATGTTGCCTTAACTGATCTTGTTAAACTTTGACTTGACATTATGAATGTAGTGTTAGGTTAAGTCTTGGTTATTCCTACTTGACTTTATGAGTCTATGTGGTGTATATTAATGATGTTATGATGATATATAGGATGAATTGAAGATGTTAGGTTGTTTTAGAGGTGTTTCTAGAATGGCTTGTATTATGTTTTAAAAGTGAAGTATGTGATGTCTTGTCTTGGTTGACTTGTATCTCTTGCTTGATGTATATATGATTGTGGATATGTGATATCTTGTCTTATATTCTTGAATAAATAAATATAGGTGAGACCTTAATGATAAGAGGGTCATTTATGTGGAACCTTGAACTTAATGGCGAGGTTATAAATTGTGAAGTAGTTAGCCGTAATGGTATCCTTCATGTGATGAGTGATGTACTTAAGGTTGATTGGCTGTAAAGGCATCATATCATACCTTAGGTAAGTCATTATGAGCTTCTTATCGCCATTGTGAGGTAGCCCTAGTGGACCTTCCTTGGTAGGGTAAATGTGATTGGGTTATGAACAAGATATGGAACCCTATTATATGAACCTTAATGTGAATTAATCTATGGGAACAAAGGCTAGCACCGAGTGAGTATGGCAAGGAAATTAGTTCTAGTTAAGTGTGAGACTAGAATACAAAGAAATCCTTCATATTCCTTAACCATGTGCCTACATGGAATGTGTCCAAGTTCTACCATTGGCAAGTAGAACAACCTCATTGAAGTAGGATAGAACTTCGGATTCCATGTCTTGCTATCATGGTCTATGTCTGTTATTGCCTATTCTCATCATGTGGAATACCTATTAGCATTAGATAAGTTTATGAGGTTTAGGTGGTGCTATGGGACGCTATCTAGCCATTGCACAATACACTTTGAAGGTGTTATGTGGAGTTCCTAGGTCTTGTCCAAGACCATTATGTGAGTGTCTTTTGTGATGATTTATGTGAGTGTCTTATGTGATGTATGAGTCTTAATGAACTAATGAACTAATGACCTATGTTAGTAACTATGTAAATGAAGGAGTACCTAATCTAAAGTGACTTAAGCATTCCTTAGCTAAAGTGTGAGGAGGGCATGAAAGGATGGTGTCTTCATGTCTTATCTTTGGAAGCCTTGAGGATGACTCTAGTTAGGGAAGTTTGTTAATCTTGTTGACATGATCTAAACCTTAGGAAGTCTTAAGGACTATTTAGGTAATCTTGAAGAGGTCACTGCACTATGGACATTATCTTCTCGATTTACTTAAGTAGGTCTTTTGATAGTCTTTGGAAGGAGAATGTCTTCAAATCTAAGTGTAGGTGTGTTTAGTGAGAATGATTCTATTTGAGGTAGTCTATAGGATCTCTTGTGTGTGTGTTATAGAGATTGTATGGGCGGTCGCTCCACACTCACTCAAGTGAAATTTGGAAATCACCTTTGGTAGATGAATCTTACATAGATGTTTATGATTGTTTTCTAAGTATGTATGTGACTCATTGTAGGTAATCTTAAGGGTCGTTTAGGCACATCTAGAGAGAGTGTATGGGCGGTCTCTCTTTGTGTGACTTAAGTGAATCTTAGGATGACTTTAAGTGAGGGAATTACATGCTAGGAAGACTTAAAGTGAGGGATGAAGTGCTTCACTATAACAGTGAATTAATTCACTTTACAGTGAATATAGCTCACTGTAAAGTGAGTTCTTTAAATGGTATTTTTGGTTAATTGTTATCTTATGTGTTTCCTAATTGCTAAATGATGTTCTTATGTTTAAAGTCTGATTTCCAAATGAAAAGATCCATATTTCCAATAAAGTCCGTTTTCATGCTTTTTATGCATATAGACATACTTAGTACATGTGGTTGTACTAATTCCATGCTTTATTTTCTATCTATAGTTCTTGGTAGGTGAAGAGCTTGTGAAGTGAAGACTTGGACTTAGAAGATCGTTCAAGAAGAAGTTGAAGTATGCCCTCAATTGACTCGAGGGCATATGTCTTTTATTGTTTTCTTTGAAGTATTGTAATATACTATGTCTTTCTATTTTCGTATTGAAGTTTGGGCCGTGTCCCAAGTATTCTTGTGTGTTAAGATGATGAGATTGAGACTTAGTGTTTTTCCTAATTTCTATTACTTTTATATGAAAGAGAATTTTTAAATACTATATTATGTTTTGTGAAAAGTTTTAATTCCGCACTACTTTTCACTATGTATATGCAATGAATGATATGAATGAGGCTTGTCTTAGAACTCTGAGAGTTCGACGACGCTGGTCGCAATCCGAGATTGCACCCTATCCTCTAGGGTATGGTTTTGGGTTGTGACAGTTTGCAACCGATTCCTTATGATATGCACATTCTCCAAGGTCCTATATATCAAATCGGGACCAAGAATCGATGGCTCACCAATTTCAAACCACCCTATAGGAGACCTACACCTCCCACCATACAAGGCTTCATAGGGAGCCATGGAGATGGATGAATGAAAACTATTATTATAAGCAAATTCCACCAACGGCAAGTGCTTATCCCAACTTCCTTTAAAATCAATAATGCAAGATTTAAGCATATCCTCGAGGGTTTGAATAGTGCATTCCGCTTGACCATCTGTTTGAGGATGGAAAGCGGTACTCAATTTCACCTTAGTACCCAAACCTTCTTGAAATGACCTCCAAAATCTAGATGTAAATTGTGTACCCCGATCCGAAATGATGGATAACGGAATACCATGGCGACAGACAATCTCATCTATGAAGATCTTTGCATAATCCTCTGCCGAATACGCGGACTTGATGGGAATAAAATGGGCGGACTTAGTCAATCTATCAACCATCACCCATATACAATCATATGACTTTTGAGTCCGAGATAACCCTACCACAAAGTCCATATTAATGTCTTCCCACTTCCAAGTAGGAATTTTGATCTCTTGTAGTAAGCCACCCGGCTTTTGATGTTACGCCTTCACTTGTTGGCAATTTGGACACTTAGCAACGAATTCTGCTATGTCCTTCTTTAAGCCTTCCCACCAATATACCTCCCAAAGGTCATGGTACATCTTAGTTGAACCCGGATGAATGTAGTAGTGGGATCCATGGGCTTCCTCAAGGATTCGATCCCTCAACCCATCAAGATCGGGAACACATAATCTCCCTTGGTACCTCAATACACCATCCCACCCTAAGGAGAAAGACTCATTCAACTTGCCTAGAACTGATTCCTTCAACTCCATCAATAGTTGATCAAGGTGTTGTTTGGACTTCACCTCAACCACCAATGATAACTCAAAGATACGATAAACCGTAGCACCACCATTTGGAGAACTTTCCAATCGTACCCCCAATCTATCCAACCTATGAATATCTTTCACTAGGTCTTTCTTGGCTTCATCCATATGCGATACACTACCCATAGTCATACAATTTGAGGGCATCCGCAACCACATTGGCCTTGCCGGGATGATATAAGACACTCATGTCATAATCTTTCAACAATTCTAACCACCTCCTTTGCCGGAGATTCAACTCTTTTTGAGTAAACACATATTGGAGACTCTTATGATCGGTGAAAACATCAACATGGACACCATACAAGTAATTTCTCCATATTTTCAAAGCAAACACCACGGACGCTAACTCAAGGTCATGAGTGGGATAGTTTCTTTCATTCACCTTCAGCTGCCTCGAAGCATAGGTAATCAACTTCCCATTTTGCATAAGCACACACCCCAAACCTATACGAGATGCATCACAATACACAACAAAGCCCTTTGTACCTTCCGGTAGTGTCAACACCGGATCCTAAGTAAGTCTATCCTTCAAATATTGGAAACTCTTTTCACAAGCCTCCGACCACTCAAACTTCTTACCTTTTTGAGTCAATATGGTCAAAGGAGATGCAATGGATGAAAAACCATCCACAAACCTTCGATAATAGCCCGCTAAACCTAAGAAACTCCTAATTTCTAACAGAGTCAAAGGTCTAGGCCAATTTCTCACCGCATCTGTCTTCCTTGGGTCTACCTCAACTCCCTCACTAGAGATGATGTGCCCAAGAAACGCCACCGACCTCAGCCAAAACTCACATTTGCTATATTTGGCGAACAATTGATGCTCTTTAAGGGTTTGCAATACTACCCTTAAATGACCCATGTGATCAACCTCATTCTTCAAATACACCAAGATATCATCAATAAACACAATAACGAATGAGTCAAGATAGTTTTGAAACACCCTATTCATTAGGTCCATAAACACTGCCGGAGCATTTGTGAGGCCAAAAGACATAACCACGAACTCATAGTGTCCATACCGAGTCCGAAAGGCCATCTTTGGAATATCTTCATTTCTCACCCTGAGTTGGTGATACCCCAACCTCAAATCTATCTTTGAAAAGTAACTCGCTCCTTGGAGTTGATCAAATAAATCATCAATCCAACAAAGAGGGTACTTGTTTTGTATAGTAACTTTGTTGAGTTGGCGATAATCAATACACATTCTCAAGGACCCATCTTTCTTCTTCACAAACAATACCGGAGAACCCCATGGAGAAATGCTAGGCCTTATAAAGCACTTGTCTAGCAAATCTTTAAGTTTTGCCTTCAACTTCTTCAATTCGGCCGGAGCCATTCGATAAGAAGGAATCGAAATAGGGTTTGTTTTCGGTAGAAAATCGATACCAAAATCAATTTCCCGTTTGAGAGGAATACAGGGAAGATCATTAGGAAAGACCTCCGGAAATTCACTTACTAGGGGGACTGACTCAATAGGAGGAATTTCGAAATCCAAATCCTGGACTCTTACAATGTGATAAAGACACCCTTTTGAGATCATTTTACATGCTTTTAGACAAGATATGAAGCGACCTCTAGGAATAGAATTCCCACCCTTCCACTCAATAACAGGTTCATTTGGGAAACTAAACCTCACAACTCTAGTCCTACAATCAATAGAAACAAAACTAGCAGGCAACCAATCCATACCCAAAATGACATCAACATCAAGCATATCTAGTTCAACTAGATCTACATGAGAAATTCTATTGGCCAAAGTAATAGGACAATTTGGATAGACTTTTTTTGCTACAATTGACTCACCCACCAGAGTAGACACCGCAAAAAGGTCATGCAAAACATCGGGTAAAGTATCAAACTTTTTAGCTACTAAAGGAGTAACAAAAGACAAAGTAGCACCCGGAACAAGCAAAGCATACACATCAATATCAAAGATTTGTAACATACCGGTCACTACATCGGGAGAGGCCTCTTGGTCATCCCTAGTACGAAGAGCATAGAAGCGGTTCTTTTTGGGAGTATCACTAGAACCACTTGGATGTCCACCATTCTCTTTCCCCTTAGCATTAGGACAATCTCGCACCTTGTGACCAATCTTTCCACAACCAAAGCACTTGTCCGAACCGTTAAGACAATCACCAAAGTGTCTCTTACTACACCTTGCACAAGTCGGTTTCCTTGTTGGTGAGTTAGTATCCTCTCCCTTCTGAGACTTAGAGTTTGACACTATATCCCCTCTATTTTTAGGAAACTTGGATGGGACTTGACTCGAGAACCTCTTCTTGAATTTTGGCTTGTCTTGAATCCCAAGCCTATCCCTCGTAGATCCACCCTCATTAGACCTTGTCCTTTTTGAATCCCTATCCTTTCTTTTTGCTCTAGACTCCTCAACCCTTCTAGCATGCACCATAAGATGACCAATATTCATATTATCATGAAGCATAGCCGAATGACATTCTTCTTGTAAGTTATCCGATATACCCGTCACAAATCGACTCATCTCGCTCTAGGATCGGAGACCAAGGAAGGAGCATACTGGCCAATTGAATGAATTTCAAAGAGTAATCATGAACACTCATACCTCCTTGGAGAAGGTTCATGAATTCCACCACCTTAGCTTCTCTCATATCTCTATGGAAGAACCGATCAAGGAAAGCCCCCTTGAAAATCTCCTAAGTCACCGGCCCACCTTGAAGTGGCCTATTATATCTCAATTGCACATGCCAAGTCTGAGCCACATCCTTGAGTTGGTATGAGGCCAACTCGGCATTCTCATTAGAAGACAACCCCATAGCACATATTATCTTATAAACCTCATCAATGAATTCTTGAGGGTCTTCATCAACCTTAGACCCATAGAAGATAGGAGGATTCATCTGTGTGAAGTCCCTAAGTCGAGAAGCCATAGTTTACTCATCAACCCTAGGTGCAACATTCCGATTGGCTTGGGCAGTCATAGATAGTGATTGCACCATTGCGGCTTGAGCTTAAGTAGTCATTGCTTGAGCCATTTGAGCAAGAATAGCCATCATCTGAGCCTCCGTCATAGGTGGAGGATCGTCCGGAGCCTGATCATCAACAACAATCTGTACAAGAGGAGGAACTAGATCATTACGAGGAGGAATTCCCGCATTAGCAATCTTCTCCTCGAGTCTCCTAGCCGCATTCCTCCGAGTATTCATCTCCTATAACCAAAATACAATGTTTAAGTGAAATCATATAAGAATTACACTCTAGAGGCACGATAATGGATTTCCAAAAATGAGAGTGATTCCTAAGCATCTAATAAGTTCCCATTCATAATTGTGACGCGCTCACAATTATGAATACAAACCTACATAGACGTGGTTGAGAGAGACGTCAACAATAAGGATATTCAACCTCATGCTCTGATACCAAGTTTGTCACATCCGAGTATACCCCCTAGACGTAACCGGCGTCATCGTCCTCTTTGAGAACTAAGACAAGCCTCTTAGTCTTACATCATTGCATTCATCGATTAAAAATACGGAAGAATTTAAAACTTTTCAACTACATCTAATCGGAGGTTTACATAGACCTCTACATACACATATTCATAATAATATCGAGTATAGATAAACTCATTCGTATAAGAAGATTACATAGTCTTCTACTTTATTTCACACATTTATATAATAAGGAAATAGAGACATAAATCCGTCTCGTCTGATAAGCCATCTAAACTAGAACAATAACATTGGGCATAGCCCCACATCAATAAAAGTAAGCCACATATAGGCTTTATACAACTTTCTCTCAAATAGAAAATAGAGTCAATACAAAAGTTGTAGTAAATAAGTAACTTCATAAAAGAGTATTGGCATCGTCCTCGGGGAAATGAGGACCTACCACTTGGATGATAGAATATCCAAGTCTTCCTTCAAATCATATCAAGTCAAACTTCAACGACCGGAACCCAAAATGTTTCGGAAAAAGGGAGAAAATGGGGTTAGTACGCCACATGTACTAAGTATGAGATCATATGCACAAATACTAACAAAGTATGCTAATAAGGGACATTTAATGAAATCATGTTATTCCAAACCAATCCTTTAAACATACTAAACAAGTTAATCATATCATATGCATATCATCATACTTAAACCCATAATCCCATATAACTCTAACATCAAGTAATAACATCACAAACATGAATAAAAGTAAATCATGTGAATAGCAAAGCAAACCAACCAACTATAATCCTTAAGAAGCCACAAGTGCAATGACCAAGCAAAGCCCCATAACCCTACTTAGTCAAGTAACCTACCAAAGATCATAATTAGCAATTCACTTCACATAGAATAGTCTTCCATCTCACATAGTATTCTTTCTTTAACAATGATAAACAATTTCATATTCATAAGCATCTCATTCAACTTATTGAGTCATTTACATTATATCGTCATTTATATACATAATTTTAACTTCTCAAAGCTTCTATCAAGGCAAACTAGTGCAAGGCATAGGTAGAGTCCCATACTCAAACCCCTTAAGTCACTTTAATTAGTCTATAATTCATTCATTCATTTTAGTTTAGGGAATACTTGCCTTAACCGACCTAGACCACATGAGCTAATATGGAATCCAGTGTCATGAAAACCCTACACCGAAAGAAGGTGGATTACTTGCCAAAGTAGTACCTAAGACATGTACATAGCAACTATGTCGATCCACTAGCTAGTATTCTTATGGGGGCAACATAGTTCAAGAACTAGGAGATATAGTTTGGGACCCTCTTTATGCTAAATGCATTATGATCTCCAATCTCAAGAGTACATTAGTGATCCTACTCTCCCTTCGTGGAAGAGGTCACTACTCATGTAGTTCACTCGGTGCTAAGCTAAGTACCTTTATTGAAATGTCCTTAAGCTTTATTAAACTATCATAACTTAGTTTAGGTCATAGGGTCTAGCCCTTGTATATTCATCATCATAGCTCAACATGAATTGCATGAGTAATAGTCCTTTCATCAAAATTCATATAAGTGAGGTCAACCCTTTGCATATCACATCATAATAGGGTACATAATTACACATTTTCATCTTTATAACACGTACACCCTAAGCAACCTCACAACCATAACATAAGACATTTCAACTTAATCATCATACCATTCTATCACTCTAAACAAGGTATACTTCAATACAACATCATAACTCGAGGACAATTTACCATAATTAAAGTGAGAATTAGGATAGTCAAGACTTACCAACACTCCTCTATACTTAATCATAAAGGGCCTTACAATCAACCCATCGATTAACCCAATTTGAGTCATAACACCAATGTAACTCAACAACCAACATGATAATGAATGTAGAAGAGTCACTACATCATAATTCAATACTAAATCAAAACTTGGAAACAAGTTATCTAAGTCTATCTTCTTAACCTAGATCAATACCCAAGGATTAGCACGAAGAACTTCAATTCATCACTATAGATTCATAATCAATGTAATAACAACCATTAACGATGATTTAATAAATAATAGAATCAATTGCATCAAACCAAACATAATTCATATCAAGATCATGCCTAGGGTTAGGGGTTAAGGGTCATGATCTACAATCTAGACCAAACCATATCAATTCATCCTAACAAAGTTACAATACATGATAATATACTCATTATAACCCAAGAAAGACATGAACAACTCAATTCATAATGTAAAATTCGTAATTGGATGAAACCTATATGCAACTCAACTTTTGGGAAAAGCTTTGAAGGAGCCCTTTGAGGAAAGAAGTTTCAAAGGTGAATTAGATCACATACCTTAAGATTGGATGAAATTTTGATGGTGAATTTGTCCTTAACCAGCCCCCAATTCACCTCCCAAGCTAACCTTCAATGGTGTCTTCCAATGGAGAGAGAAAGTAGAGAGAAGGAAGAGAGTTTATTTTGAGGATTGTGTTTAGGCGAATGAGGGTTGAGGGTATTTATAGTGGGATTAAATCAACTTAATTAGTCTTTCTTTAATCCCCAATTACCCCTAAACCACTTAATTAATTAAATGATTTTGACTTAAAATGTGCAGGGATTTACAGACCCTCACCGACGGAACCCCGCTGACGGGCCGTCGGTTGGTCGACGGGCATACCCTCCCTCCGTCCTGCACTCCGTTGCCTTGGTAAAAGATTGTGAAAGCTAGGTCTCCTTAGAAATAAAATAAGTGTGGGACGATGGTGGCCTCGACGCCCCATCGAGCCCCTGACGCCCCGTTGACTGCCTTTCATCGAGGCACACTGCTAGGTAGTGTTGCATTCCATGCCACAAGGGTCCTCCTCAAGGGCCCTTGGTTGGTCCTTGTGGAGTTGTACCCGGAAGTTTCAATCATGAAACATCCCTCACATGTGTTACACCAATTTCTACTAACTTCCGTTCAATTCCGAATCTTAATACTAATCAAACGGCTTAAGACACATTAGCCCCCTTATGAACCAACTTTCCAGACGTCATGGACGTTCTTAATTATTTTGGTTCTTAAACACCTTAACCACTCTATATACACCTAATTTGACTTAGAACAGTGCTTTAGACCTCATGGAGCCTAGGTTAGGTTTTACAACATGCCTTGGGATTTCAAAATGTTACACTGTTATTGTACGAGAACTCTATCAATGGCAGATGGTCGTCCCAACTACCTCTGAAGTTGATCAGACACGCCCTAAACATGTTCTCCAATGTCTGAATGGTGCTCTCTACCTGCCCATCTGTCTGAGGATGGAAAGCAGTACTAAGATTTACGTGCGTGCCTAAGCTCTTGTGGAAGGATCTCCAGAAATGCGAAGTGAACTGAGCTCCTCTATCTGAAATGATAGACAAAGGAATCCCATGCCACCTCACAATCTCATCAATGTAGAGTCTCGCATAATCCTCGGCCCTGTAAGTAGACTTCACAGAGATAAAGTGGGCAGACTTAGTCATCCTGTCCACAATAACCCATATGTAGTCATGCTGTCTCCTAGTCCTCGGAATACCAACCACGAAGTCCATGTTAATGGCCTCCCATTTCCAAGTCGGAACCTTAATCATCTGAGTGAGACCACCAGGCTTAAGGTGCTCCGCCTTAACCTGCAGACAATTATGACACCTGGCCACATATGCATCAATCTCTTTCTTCATGCCATCCTACCAATAGATCTGATTGAGGTCATGATACATCTTGGTGGAACCTGGATGTATCAAATACCTGGAACCATGGGCCTCTGCAACAATCTTGGTTCGCAAATCATCCACATCTGGTACACACATCCTATCCTAGTACCTAAGTATGCCGTCACCTCCCATAGCAAAGGACTCATTCATCTTTATCAGTACTGAGTCCTTCAACACCATCAACACAATATCAAGATGCTGACCCTTCTTTACTTCGACTACCAAGGATGATTCAGAATTGGGATGAACTGAAGCACCCCCACTAGTAGAAGCCATCAACCTCACACCCAGTCTAGACAGTCTGTGTACATCCTTCACCAACTCCTTCTTCCCATCATCAATGTGGGCTGTACTCCCCATGCTCAACCTGCTCAAAGCATCAGCTACAACATTTGCCTTCCCTGGATGGTAGTGGACACTCATGTCATAGTCCTTCAACATCTCCTACCATCTCCGCTGACGTAGATTCAACTCCCTCTGTGTGAACACGTACCGGATACTCTTGTGGTCTGTGAACACATCCACATGCACCCCGTACAAGTAGTGACTCCACAGCTTTAATACAAATACCACAGTTGCCAACTCCAGGTCATGAGTGGGATAATTCTTCTCATGAACCTTGAGCTGTCTGGACGCGTAGGCTATCACCTTACCACCCTTCATAAGAACACAACCCAAACCAACCCTAGATGCGTCAAAATAAATAGTGTAATTCTCACCACATTTAGGCAACGTAAGCACTGGGGCTGAAGTGAGTCTGTCCTTGAGCTCCTGGAAACTCTTCTTATAAGTCTCCGCCCATTCGAACTTGGCTTTCTTCTTAGTTGTACGTGGGGCAGCAATGGAATAAAAACCCTCCACGAACCTACGGTAGTAACCAGCCAATCCCAGAAATCTATGGATATCGGTAGGAGTAAGAGGTCTTGGCCAGTTCTTAATAGCCTCATTCTTCCTGGGGTCCACCTCCACACCCTGATCGGACACAACATGACCCAAGAAATTTACTGATCTAAGCCATAATTCACACTTGATGGATTTGGCATACAACTGATGTTATCTAAGTACCTACAAGGTTAGTCTCAAATGTTGTTCATGCTCTTTCTTGGTCTTAGAGTAGATGAGGATGTCATCAATGAATACTATGACGAAAGAATCAAGGTATTCACGGAAGACTTGGTTTATGAGGTCCATAAATGCAGTTGGTGCATTAGTGAGACCAGATGTCATGACTAGGAAGTCATAATGACCATAACGGGTATGAAAGGCTGTCTTTGGGATATCTTCATCCCTAACCCTAAGCTGATGATACCCGGAACGAAGATCAATCTTCGAGAAGAAACTAGACCCTTGGATCTGATCGAATAAGTCATCTATTCTGGGAAGTGGATACTTGTTCTTTATAGTTACTTTGTTGAGCTACCGATAATCGATACACATTCTAAGGGTTCCATCCTTCTTTTTCACAAACAGCACTGGAGTGCCCCAAGGGGATATGCTCGGCTGGATGAAGCCTTTATCGTCGAGATCTTTTAACTGCAGCTTCAACTCTTTGAGTTCAGCTGGAGCCATTCTGTAGGGAGAAATTGAAATCGGTTTGGTATCGGGATCTAGATCGATACCAAAATCAATCTCTTGAGGGGGAGGGACTCCAGACAAATTATCGGGGAAAACATCTTGGAACTCATTCACTACAGGCACAGAGTCTATGGGAGGAATGTCATGATCCAGATCATTGACACTCACAAGATGGCATAACAATCCCTTGGACATCATTTTATTAGCTTTTAGGTTCGAAATCAAGGGACTTGAACGACTCGAATTGTACCCCTCCCAGACCACCTCTACTTCATTAGGGAAACAGAATCTCACAACCCTACTACGGCAATCCATGAAGGCATAACATTTATGGAGCCAGTCCATACCAAGTATAATATCAAAGCCATTCATGGGTAACTCAACAAGGTCTGCACACATAGTATTTCCACATACTACTATTGGGCAGTCTTTATGAACCCTATCAGCTCTTACATTTTCTCCTAAGGGAGTACTAACTACGATAGGATCATGCAAAACCTCAGATAGTGTTTCAAAGTAAGAGCAAGCAAGGGAGTTACAAAAGAAAGCGTAGACCCTGGATCAAGTAAAGCATAAACAGAGGTTGAGAAGACTTGCAGCATACCTGTGACCACATCAGCAGACTTCTCCTGCTCGTCCCTGCCCTTCAAGGCGTAGAATATGTTCCTCTTAGAAGGCTCGGCTACAGTAGCATTCTGGGGAATAGGCCTAGGCTGAGAATTACCTCCAGCCTGACCCCTATTCTGTGGACACTCCCTGACCATGTGTCCGCTCTTTCCGCAACCGAAACAGGTATTTGTGCCTAGTCTGCACTCACCACTGTGAATACGGCCACACTTGCCACATTCCATTCTGGGACGCTGCACATCACCTCCATTGCCCTTCTTGGGCTCGGGTCTGCCTCCTTTGGGTGGTGCACTCCTCTGAGAGTTAGAGTTCCCTGAACTTTGATGCCCTTTATTAAATATGGGCTAATCACAAATTCCGAAAGTGCTCCTGCCACCACCACTACTGGAACCTGTCTAGTAAGAAGGGTTAGGCCTCCTGACCTCACGGACTCTCCTTTTCTTTCTGCTGTCCTCAACCTGCTGGACATGCACCATCAGCCTGGACAAGTCGATGCTGTCATGTAGCATCGCAGCCCGACACTCCTCCTCCAAGTCCTCTGAGATTCCTGTAAGAAATCTGCTCATCTCGTCCTTGTTGTTCGACACAAGGGAAGTGGCATACCTGGACAATTTTACGAATTTCAGGGAATACTCCCTAACAGTAATCGAGCCCTGCTTAAGGTTGATGAATTCCTCAACCTTAGCCTCTCTCATTTCTCTGGGGAAGAACCTCTCCAGAAAGGCTTTCTTAAACAGCTCCCATGTGATCTGACCTCCGCCCAACACCCTGCTATCCTTCCACATCTTGCACCAAGCCTGAGCAACATCCTTCAGCTGGTACAAGGCCAGTTCAGCTTTCTCAATCTCCGTGGCCCCCATCACCGCCAGAATCTTCTGGACCTCCTCCACGAACTCCTGAGGATCCTCTGCAGTGTTAGATCCTGTAAATATTGGAGGATTCATCCTCGTAAAATCTCGCAACCTCTTCGCCATTTTGTGGGCTGGTGGGTTCTCCCGCTGAACCTCCTGTCTATTGTCCTGGGCCATCATAGCCTGATCCTGCACAGTGATGGCTTGAGCCATCTGTCCCAAAGTATCCGCACCTCCGCATCAGTCAACCCAGCTGGGTTAACTAGCATGGCCACTCCTACAACTGGAGCCTGGGGTGGAACTTGGTTGCCCCCAGCAGCTGCTCTTACTCTTCCCCGACCAGCGTTTCCCCTTGTGTTCATTTTCTAAAAAAATAAGAATTGATGTTACATACGCTCATAACACCAAGAAATCAGACATTAAGGGAAGCACGATAAGATCAGAAGAAGGGAAATTTTCCTACGCATAATGCAGTCTCTAATTTATGATAGTGGTGCACTTCACTACAATAACTTAGAAACTACTCGATGTGGTTGATGTGAATTTATTATCCTTGGAATTAAACCTAATGCTCTGATACCACATTTGTCACGACTAGGGTCTAGACCCTATCCAAAACTGGAGTCGTTGACCTCTGAGAGGTCGCAGACAAGCCTACATATGTCATTATTACATCGTATAGGTTAATTTTAGCGGAAAATTTAAAACTTTTGTTTGCTTTGAAGTATACATAGATTTCATAGTAAGAATCGCATTATATCACATCAGTTCACCACAACCATCTAATAATGAGATATTCAAATGCAGGAAATAGTTCATAACTGTATTAATATAAAGTTGCCAAAATGGCACCAATACGACGTTTGAAAAATAATTAAGAAAGAAACGCTAGTGGAACATCCTCCACTGGCTTATGCCTACGCCTAAGATAGATTATAAGAGATAAGCATCCTCGAAAGCATGAGGGCCTACCAAGTCCGGATGAATGCTCCACGTCCGGATAGCTTCAACGTAGTCTCGTAAGCTCTAGCGTCCACCTGCACCTGCACCTAAAAGTAAAGGGTTGTATGGGATTAGTACACATTTGTACTAAGTATGGGTGTATGCAAGTACACACCAAGTACATGCATGATTGAGAAGAGCTCTCTCCTAACAATATGAGTTATGGAAAGCCAAGTCAGTTGGACTTGCCAAATTAGATTAGGAAAGTCATGCTATGAGAGTAACATGCATCATCATTCTTTTCATATTGCACACAACACATAATACACATCATTTAGCACATACATATATCATATATAATTCGTTAGTATGCCGTGAGACCTTGGAATATCGGACTTAACATTAGGACTTCCCAATTGAGGGCTCAACATATGGGACCTCAACTAGGGAGCCTTCTTTAGCAAACACAGAGTATACTTCATTCATTCATACATACTTCATTTTTCATTCATTTATATACCTAGGATGTTGTTTAGGACTCTCTTCGGGTTCACTGTACAATGACCAAGAATGACCTAGTGTCATTACTTGAGTCTAGTTCACCTCTTGATTATCCTATCCAAATACTTTTGCTATCATTCATTTCATAGTGTGCATTACATGAGGCTGGCCTCATTCTTTCTTTGGGAGCTTAACTTTAACCGACATAGATCATGTGAGCTCCATGAAATACAGTGTCTACCCCACACCAAAAAGAGGTGGAATCACCGGCCAAAGTGAAACCAAAACATGCTAGCATATATAGGGAATTGAACCCTGCTAAATCCCTATGTTGGCTGCATAGTTTAGATGACTAGGAGATATAAGGAGACCCATACTCGCCTAAACGGACAGTCTCATCTCATGATATTTACACGAACCTCTGCCTTCCCGAAAGAAGGAATCGCTACTCATAGCTAGCCTATCGGTGCTCCATATAAAGTTCCATTACATTCATCTCACACATCATAGAAGCTAGCTTCTAGCATGAGGGCATCATTGCTCATTAGATGATTTCTCATGTCATCATTAGTATTAAGTGTGTAGTAATCTTAATACTTTCATTAGAGTGTTTCTTAGAGACTGGTCTCTTTATTAGTTTTACACTCTCATAGGTGAGTACGATATTTGGTAACACTTATTAGGCTCATTTGAGATTTATCTTGTCTTTCATATTAGCCTCTTATCATGTTGTCACCACATTCATTAACTTTAGCATATTAGCTCTTCATAATTACTCACCTCATTACGTGAATGTTCATTTCATCATATGCCAATTCCCTTGGCCTTTTAGTGTATTTCACACTCTTACTTAACCCTCTTGGGATCACATCATTTCATCATATACATCTTAGGTTCACGTATTTGTAAACGTACGCTGGACTTATGAACCCATACGTACAAGCCATGAGGCTTCATTCATAATTCGTCTAAGTGACTCATACTTACCCAAGATTATGTGGTATAAGACTTACGGATCTTTTAAGTATGCCAAGGTCTCGAGTTCGATCCCTATGGGCAGCATTCATTAAATATTTATTCACATAATACTTATGTATTAATACGGAATTGGGCAAGGGAACCCGATTTAAAATCCCTTGAGCAACACTTAGTCTTATATTAAATTTTGATTTAAAAATTTCAGCTTGGGGACCCGTGGTCGAGCCCCAACGCCTCCACTTCTTTTTCTTTCTTTTTTTTTCCTCTCTTTTTCGTTTGAGACCAAGAGGATGTAGGATCAAACCCCCACAACCTCATTTTATTATTCTTTAATTTTTCTCCTAACTCCCTCACCTATCAGAGAGGTTGTAGGTTCAATCCCCACACACCTCATTTTAGTTATTTTTCCCTCTTTCATTTCTCCACTTGAGCCTCACCCCATTTCGAATCCCCTTACCTCATTTTTATTCTTGAATTTTTCAGTAGCTTGCATATGGTGAGGTCTTGGGTTCAATCCCTAATGACCTCACCTCTTAAAAAAAATTTAATAATCAAACTGCTCCACAATGCCCATGCCGAGACCAATTTCCAGATTTCTGGAAATTTGGTCATCCTTTCAATCCACTTTTTCTCAACATGTATACATTGGATTTTTATGGCAAATTCTTTAGTCATTTCGTACATTATTATATGCATTATTTCCAAGTAATTTTATACAAAAACACAAGGTTTTAACATGCCATTTTCATGTTCCAAACATGCCCAAGAACACGACTGCACACACTTTTTGCACACGTTCATCATCACATATTTCCGAACATACATACATGAACATAATCATCACGAAAACACATTACATTCCTAAATTCTACCAGCAATCATACCCAACCTACAATAATCGATGGGAGCTAGTGACAGGGACATGCAAAGGGGAACATTCCTAGTTTTCGGATTAGAATTCGACTGAATCTTAGGGGTCTCTTAGGAAAGGGACCAAGAGGAAAACCCATACCTTTTTCGTCGTTTAACACCTTTCAAACTTGATCTCAAGTGCTGCCAACTTCCACAAAAAACAAATGCTTCTCCAACAAAAACTAACGCGCAAACCATTTGAAAAATGATTTCGCTTTTCGTTTTTAGTTTAGTTTTTCTTTTGAGTTTTAGTGTACAAGTT